>LKEA01000034.1:98358-186796 GCA_003795315.1 Cytospora schulzeri | reverse complement strand
GGCATGTTGTAGGGCTGTAATGGGTATATGGGTAGCTCTAAGATATTCGGTCCCAATTTCAATCTCTCAGATACATTCACCCCACGCGAAAAACCCCTGCATGAAGACCTCCAGTCCCCCACCACAGCAATACAGTACCCTAGGGTAATGAAAAAAGCCTCGTTATGTAAGTAGGATAGCCTGTAGTGGCGTGCTGCCTTCAGTGGACGAGCAGGGCCGTAAGGGGGATGGATGCATCCGATCGACCTGCCGGACGAGAAGCCCATTATGGAATGGCATAGAGCTCACACACCCTCTCTCTTCAGTGCATAGGTACTTGAGTACCTAGGTATGTACTGATTGATAATGAACGGGATCTCGACTGCATGCCTACATCACTAATTAGTGGCTGCGCCCCTCCACGGATTCGGTCTCGTGATCAGGATTCCAGAGCAGAGTGTCCTGCAAGGCTCGCGCCCGGGGATTTGCTGTGGGAGACCCCGCCATATGGAGAGTGACTGGAGAATTATCGAACACTAGGGAGATTGAAGACTTGAGAGGGAGGAAGGGGCAAAAGGAGGGGGGGGGCACCCGGAAGTCCAACTGACCAGGAAATGTCATCTAGTACCATTTCTGGGAGACACAGCTGCCACCTTCACTTGAATATGAGATCAACTTTCCCATCATTACTACTGTTTATGAAAGTCTTTCGAATCTTGAGCTAGGATCTTCCCACATGGCTACTAACGAGAGCCTTGATTTTTTGGAAGCCGAGTACGATCGGAATAGAGTGCTCAAGGCGGGCTACGTCCATGGTGGCGTGCCCATGTCTTCTAGCCACGACAGTTTTCTCAAACATTTCAAGGGTGCTTCGGCAGTAGGTGGTAGAATCGAAAGTCTCGGTTCTGTTGTCCAGCCTCCTCCCCTCTCATCATTGTCGACGGCCTTCCAACCCTTGTCGCATGTGCCGGCATGGAACACGGTGTGCCCACCACAAAACGAGACGCTCAACCACATTGTCCAGGAACACATGTCACAGGTCAGTGGTATATTTTCATCCAAGAGAATTACCGGCGGAAATGACGTTCACCCAATGGCACTGACAATCTGTGTAACAGGCACGACCGCCACACTTTCAACCTCAGCTTCGACCATCATACCCAGCAATGGGGTTGCCTGCACCGACGATACAAGTCTCCATCTCATGGCCTTATCATTGCTATTTTGGTACTGTGCCAAACGGAATACCTTGCACCACGGACGAATTTCCCCTCCCGTCTTCTGCCGCAGCAAGTGCACAGTCACCAGGGAGAATACTCGGCCCGGTCCACGATGGCTCGTCCAGTCCAGTCGCTGGCTCACAGCGCAAGCCTCACGGCGGCGATGACAAGCAGTTTCCGAGAAAGAAGTGGGCCATGTTATACAGTCCATCTTCAAAAGGATTTATCAGTGTCATGGCCAGTCTCGACCACAATTCGCCCGCTAACTGGATATCCGAGAAGTTGCTCCACAAGTGGAGCGTCAACTTCACGACCGTCAAGCACACGTCGTATGATAGTCCACAGGGATACCGACTGGAGAGCTCCAGAACGATCAAGGCAGACTGGAGGGGCTCCAGTGGCAAGACATATAATAACGAGTTCTTGGTGTTTGCAGACGGCGCTGAAGCGGTTTCGGACCTCATCATGGGGCACGCCATCCTCCGAAAGCTAGGTGAGATTGGGTTTCTTAGTCGGAGGCCCGATAATACCGAGGACCAAAGCCGTCATCATGATATGAAAGAGATAATTGCCGAACGGAAGGGTTATCGCAAGATACGTGGGAGCCAGTCCTCGCTGGCTGCCCAGGGTGGACGTGGGATCGTCAAGCGGACTGACTCAGCACTGCATCGCAGCTCGGCGAAGAGAACTGGTTGGGTTTCCGAGGCCATCCGACCCACAGACAAACAAGCCGGTGATCTGAATCTCAACTAGGTTGAAGCCAGGTGCGGGTGCTATATAGTGCCGACAATGAGGTTGGATGAGTGCTCAGATGTAGAATTGTTGAGGTGGGTTGGGAGGGATGTCCTGGACGCAACTGTAACAATGTTAAATGTGTATGATTATTGCCGCATGTTCTCTGGTTCATAGGCGAATTAATCCCATTGAGCCCCGAGTTCTCATTCTATAAGTCCTAAGCGGTAGGTAATAGTACATATCTGTCAATGGATATCTGTGTAATACTAGGTAGTCATTTCATGCTGATGCGGATGGCTGCACTCCAGGGCTCACAAGAGGCGTATCTTACCAAAAGCAGGTGAGGAAGTACCGTATTCCTGGGCCCTGTTGCAGTGGTTCCCGAGTGCGTCTGGGGCCTACCTACTAAGGTGAGTGATGTAGGAGGAGCTGACGTACCGCCACGCCAACGCGCCCACCTGTGCACCACCACCCCGCGCTGAATGGTACCGCAGTACCACCTGGGCAGTCCCTCGTTCTGTCTCCACAAGGCTCTGATCAGCATTTTGTCGCAAGTCACACGCATTCTTCAATAACCCCCTGCAGAGTCGAATTACTGTTGAACAGTGAGACATCGGAGCCACGCCCTACCTATGCAGCGTTACCGACTCTGGAGGCGGGGCCTTTCTCTATTTCCACCAGGACTGAGGAAGACATCTGGACGGACTCAATTCAGGGCTTTGGCTGGAAGACCGCAATTCTGAAGGGGTGCTCAGCACCTGAGCAGGACCAACACCCCCCCTCCCCCAACTCATGTCGCGGTCATTGTGAATGGCCTCTCCTCTATAAGGACTCTATGTCTGTATTTGACAGCAGCAACTCGAGGGGGTTTGTACCGATTATCCAGAAGATACTCGACGACGCAGCGCGGGCCCAGAAGGATCTGAGGTCGACCGACGACCTCTTCGACCTCATTACCGAAGAGTTAGGCAAAGCAGGCAGCCGGTATCTCGACACGCTGACATATATGCAATGCCGGGACTTGCTCAAAGAATACCAGGGTCGCTGCAACGTATACAGATCAGATCATCATTATCATGCGTCCATGTCGACAGGCAATCCATATCGTGTTCATGCCGCACCGTCGCATGGAGCTGTCATAGACGGCGATAGTGGATACGGCGATCCGGAAGCCAGGAGCCCAAGCATGTTAGTCGATCGCAGCAGTAATACGCCGTATCCCTATTTCTCAAAAGTGAGTCGAGGTTCTGCAAACGATGAAAACCGCATCGAACTTTGTTGGTCCCAGGAACTGACTCACGAGGTAATAATTGTCCCAGGAAACAGCCTTCGACGTCCATCTTATCCCTGATCCCGACCAGCAAGAAGAAACGACAATAAAAACAGCCAAATATGACGGGACCAGTCTAGAGAGTTATATCGATGAAGAGGAGGCGCGTGGTTTGTGTCAATCGCTGGTAGGACGGGATAAAAGAGTACAGGTACACTGGTGTATCGACTACCAAGGTATGGGCAAGAAGTTTGGTCACACCAATTGCATTATCGCCAACCAGCTCGAGAATGTCAATATTGTCTTCGGGGCGAACTATAACAGCCGTGAACCTGAGTCTGGACCTGGCCCAGCAGCAGATGAGGAATTGACACACGGAGAAGGAAACACAAAGGGTATGTACAAACATTTGATTGTGTTTTCGAGGACATTAGCGGAAGAAGAGCTGAAGAGCCGTCCAAAGAGGGCATTGGGAAATGGCAACGAGGACCCGCGGAAGAAGCAGAAGATCTGATTGACATCAGGGTTTGAGTCACAATGTGAATAGGCTGCTGGCGGCCTTCAGAGATAGCCTATCAACTGTCGGCCCTGGCGTGGAACAAGGTAAAATTGTACACTATACATACTGATTCCATGGATAGAAGATCAGGGATCATGGTGCACGGGAGAAGGAAGAAGGGTCTGGCGTTCTCGGGGCTCACGGAACCTGGAAGGGGCAGGGATTACTACCATGGTGTCACTGCACAGCTGTGGTGCAGTGCAAGGCGTGTTCGTGTTGATGTGTTTGGCATCGATGAGAGAGCTAGCTAGCCACCCTTTCATTGTCTGAGCTATGTATTTCAATGAGCCCAGTCAGTCTCATTGGAGGGATGGGCCTGGGGAAGATTTTCTGTGTTTATCATGCACACGCCGATATAGCCAGCGTGTCAGCCAGGCGAGTAATCATTACCGCGCTTCGCGGAATCCATGGATCGATCCATTTTGGATGCTGTTGCGTGTTTGGCCAAAGCCCCCTCCACCCCTTGGATGTGAGTGGGACTGGTTGCAACTTACAGGCCGTATCTCTTCCCAGCGAAGTATCCCCAGCTGCTTTTTGCCCCGCAAACCACCTGCAAGCTACAAACTGTTAACAGCAAGCTGGGAGCTGCTGCCTGAAGCATCTGTCCGTCGTGTACATCAACAAATGACGGGTCACCCGGAGTCTTGTGTAATAAACAAAAGGCATTCCACCAACCACCCAGGTTGAGACGTCAATATTGGTGGTAATGGGAGTGACAGGTGACGCAGATGCACATCAATATGTCCAACTCCATACAAGTCCACCATCCATATCTGGTTGTCTCCAGCATCCCCTGAAGGACCTACCTACCTAGGTACCTAGCTACAGGTAGGTACCTAAGTATCTTGGTCCGCAGCTTCCGTCGAAGTCCACAACAGAATCGTAGTAACCACGCTGTTAAACCTGGAGATCACAGTATCAGAACACAGGGGTCCACGATATTATGAGAGCAGGGTGTATTAACTTAGGCTCGGAATTCGGTGTCAGCCACGAATCGTCATTCATATCAGAAGACACCTAATTGTCGTGTTGTCAAGAGGCGAAGGTCCATCTGACAAGCTGTCAACCGAGAATCTCGTCTTAAGCTACCCTGTATTCTATCCTCCTTCACACTAACCACCTGTGACACTTCCACCAGCACATTGCCGTGTTGTCCGGGCAGTCTCATCATTCCAGGCCACACTTCTAGATTGATTCTCTCCGGTTGCTGCGTCACAAGTATTGGGATTACTGGCCTCGGTTTCCATCATTGTGACCCTGTTCGCGGAATGGCAGCCCGTTCGACAAACCCCAAACGTCAACTCGAGGGTTGGGAATTTCTGGACCAGGGGTCCGGCAGCAAGGGGCGGTAGATCGCTCCAGCCGGGGCTGGTCTGGGCTGCATGTCTTGTGAAATTTTGGAGGCCTGGAAACTCTTTGCACCTGTACACGTCCCTGGAAAGGACATTCATCCTGTCAGTTATCAATGGTACCCTTAGCGATAAAGTTATCCCAGAAAGACCGAACAGATTACTCACAAGCGATTATTCCGTTCTCGGCTGATGAAGAAGCAGGTTACCTTGATCCTGGCCAACCACTCTTCTGTGATCCGATGGTGATGAATATGATAACGGCTGTATTGGGGCTGCGGAATTATACCGGACTACATTAAGGGGCGTTGCACATCTCGGCGAGATGAATGTCGACAGTGATGACTCGCCGGTACAATTGTTGTGGTCTGTAAGATCTTCGAGGATGGGGTATGTTGGCAGCACTGTATCCAGTCTTGACAACAAAGGGATTCGATAGTGTGATGGCGAAGAGTCAGTTGTCAAGGATGAGATAATGGGTGGAGAGACTGCCCAGGTGTTCGATGGGGTTATTCAAGACTCGAGAATGCGGAATGGTGTATTGGCGGGTCGACGGGTTGACGGGTTGGCCATTTTGTTTGTAGGTGATGTGCGCATGTGTATCGAACTATCCATCAATGCATGTGTGTCGACAGCGTCAGCCGTGAGCCATGTAGCTTGGGGAGCCACAATGAAAGGGGTGGGTGAACAGTACAAGTGAAAATTGGTCCAAGATTCAGGGCCGACCGCACCAAAAGGTACCTGGAAAGGTGCTCGGGGTATTATTGCCAGTATGAACTGACGATGTTGGTCTGTTTCTTCACTACATAATTAGTTGGCCGGGGACCGATCTTGAAAGCTGGGAATGAACTTGTGACCTTGAATCCTTGGAGGCCATGTACGTACCGCAACAGACTGGGGCCCCGTCAAGGGCCTAGGGAAGTAGCCACATAGCCATGTGTGATGTTTTCTTTTGGTCTTCAGGAACTAGGAAGATTACCCCTTCCGAGGGTTGTGGCCGTTGAATGAAGGTAGGGCCCTTGACCTGTTGGCTGGCGTTGTGTTGAGGGAAGGGAGGTAGAAGTTGAGAAGGGCGATGTATTTCGAAGTATGTTCATGAGTGAAAGACGAGATGAATGTTGCAAATGTTCAAGGGTTGAACGAGTGACGTGGGTATACAGGGAAAAGGTCAGGCGCGTCGACGGGGGAACGCAAGCGCATTTGTAGTGTCAAAAGTTTGAGCGAGCACAATAAAAGCTCTCTGCTGACGGCATATAAAGGATCCGTAGGCATTCGCATGAATATCTCCCCGTGCTTAGGAATGCGAGTGATAGTGATGGACTCTGCGAGCTGCGCAGTGGTTGAAGTTTGAAAACCGTCAGCTAACAGCTAAAAGTGGTTAAAGGTTTGAGATGGCCGCAGAAGGTAGACAAGTCTCGAAAATTTGAGGTTTGTTGAGTACCTACTTGCTCTGTAGGTACCTAGGTAGTTACGTAGGTAGCTATGGTTTACCAAGTAGGCTGAGTACTTACTGGGCAAAGAAGGCGACGCAGGCGGGCAGATGTAGACCGGGGTGGGGGGGGGGTGCATACCTGGGCAACAGCAGCTCCTGAGTGTACTAGACAGCAAAAGGGGTATCATTTCATAAACCTCTATCGTAAGGGGCCGAGAAACGCAGTTCTCGGCCGAGAAACATGTAGCCAAGGAAAACACCGCGTACCTTCTCAAGATTACAAGTCAACAACAGGAGCCTACTTGGGTGATACTCGTCTGACTTCATACTCTAATTCATCTCCGACGTGACCACCATCACTCGATCAGAGAGAGAACCAGTCTACCCGTCCTTCCTCCGCAAATCCAGTATGGCCTTCAACCTCAGCGCGCCCTTCGCACCCCATCCAGATGGCCCATACTCGACCTCCGGCCGGGCAGCAGAATACCAGCTCCAGGCTCGCCTATCCAGCTCTTCCGTGCTCAAGAAGTCAGCCCAGCTGTCGAAGAGTAACCTCAGTGCGCCAAGGAGCAGTCCCAAATTCTCCTCCTTCTCCGCATCCTGGGCCTTGATCGTCTTCTTCTTGGCGGAAGAAGACGCAGTGGTAGCGTTAGCAGCGTCGCCTTCTGTTGGGGCGCTCGCAAAGCTCTTGAGCAGGTAGATGCGTGCCGCCTCCGGGCGGTGTATCACCATCCCACCAGCTGCAGCCGTTGCTTTGGATTTGCTCCGCATGGCTTCCAGGTCAAGACCCCACACCGCCTCTCCGCCCAGGGTTGCCTCGACGCCAGTTCTCCGCAGCCGCTCCGACAGCGCAGAGGTGACGACGTTGCGCATCAGCCGCCAGCGATCTGGGCCCAGCATGATGCCGCCGTACCAACGTGTCATGACCACGAGGGTATCGACGGTGTTCGTCTCGCGCATGACCCGGAGGAGCAAGTCGCCTGCGCCGGTCTCGCCGTCGTCGTGCGAAGCTTCACGGGGGTGGTGACTTATGGCCGATGCGTGGGCATGAATACGGTAGGCCCAGACGTTATGGGATGCAGTCCTGAGGTTAGGATAGGCCTCGAAGAGGGCTTTGAGGAGGTTCGGTCGCTGGGAGGGCTCAGTAATGGTGGCTGCTCGGGCGATGAATGTTGATTGTCTCAGGGATACAGACGGACTCGTTGACCAGGCACTGGAAGAAGAAGTCGGAACTGTTGTGTTCTGAGGGGACTCGTCGGCTTTCAGCGTTGTCGTCGATGCCGTAGATCCCAGCCCAGGTCCATCCTCTGTTCCAGCCTCCTCCGTCCGCTCCTCCTCTTCGCCCTTCCATTCATACCCACCCCTCTTCAGCACTGCAACCTCCCTACCCATTACCTTTATCCGGGGCTGTCCCTCGGCCCATCCTTCCTCGTCAGCGCTCGGCCCCTTATCCAGGCCTATGCTCACAGCCTTCGACCTCGAATTTGCGCTCACAACCGCCTGAGCTAGCGAGAGTCGACTTGATGGAGGTTGTTCGGGCATAGTATAGCGGAGCAACTCGACTGCGAAGGCGAGAACCAGAGGGGCGCGGTTGGTGTGAATGGCTGTTTCAGCGATGCGTTCTGGGTCGGTTTCGATAGGCAGGGAGAGGGAGGCCTCGAGTTGCTGGGGACTCATTTCGGTGGGCCCGATCATCAAGCCATTGTTCTCAGAGTACCTTGCCCTCTTGGGCTGCTCCTGGGCGGCTGGGGCGCCTGGACGTTTACCGGTGGCTGTCGCTGGCGAGGTCTGCATGCGCTTGAGGTGGGCTTTACAGGCATTTTGCAGTGAACGTGCGGCTTTTAGGTCTTTCAGGGCGGATTCAACCGTATCTAGAGGTGCATCTACTATCTGTTGGATGCTGCGTTCAGGAATCAGAGAGGTTGCCGGTGTCAATCGACCCAAATCGGGTCGTATACCATGGTGAGATATGGGTCAGGCTCGACTGACCTTCGCAGGCTGACAGCTTGGAGGGCCTTGATCTGGGCCATTGCGTCCTTGATAGGCATCCTCCGAGCCGTCTGCAGCCGCAGAAGCTCTTGGAGGTCTTGCTGAGTCGCCATCTTCGTGATCTCTGTGTCGTCGCTCCGGCGGTCAATGGTGAGCAGTAGGTTGAAGCTTCACGCCTTTGCGACGCGCAGGATCCAATGACGTCGTTGCGCGGTCCGGCATTGTCCCCCCCCCCGGCTTGCAGTCAGGGCAGGCTCCTAACCCTGAATACCCCTTTCCCCTGCCCCTGAATGGACTTCCAGCTCTCTACTTAAATGGACTTCACTCTCAACTACGCACTTTGTCATCTTGTTTTGTCAATCAAAATTCTGGAGATCTCATATACAGATGTTCGAGAAACATGGTATTGATAATGTGATAAAGCTACTGCTACCCGGCTGGCTTGCTCGTGTCCAGGTGCCCGTTTTCACACGTCGCCGCTATCACGAGTTACGTTGGTCACGCAGAATGATCGACGGTGGCTTCACGAAGGTTGCCTACATAGCATACTCCATCATGTTGCTTTCAATGCAGTTTTTATGAGTACAGGAGTCTCGGGCATATAGTCTTGTAATTAATCTGGTCGCAGTCTCCCCCTCTGGTCGACACACGAACGAGTCAGGCTTGCCTCACAAGATATACATGTACGGGTCTTAGTGCTTCCAACAGCAGGAAGCATCGAATTTCTGCCCCTTGAGCTCGATAACTTGGCCAATATCAAGTTCTCGGCAGAGAAGTCAAAAAATAGGTCCAAACCACACGTGGAACAACGCAGGCATCTCCCAGACTCTCTTGGGCAGCGTCTCCAAGCAGGGCATCGAGCTGCAACTCGCTACAAAATCTCTCGGCCCCTTCCTCCTCATCCGGGAAGTTCTAGGTCGATAAATGCACCTGACTCCTTATTAGTTCGGTCTTCTGGAACTCTACCGATCGAAGGTCCGACGAAGAGTCAAGAGTCGGATATTGTTCATTTGAGGATGGCGCTACCGAGACGACATCCATATGTTACGGTCTTTGTTGGTTCTATGCAATCAACGCAAATTCCTCGAACAATGCCCTCCCCGTATACGATTCTCCGCCCTCAATTCCGCCTTCAACAGTCCCAATGGTGCGGATATAACCTGCGGCCTCGATGAGAACGGTTCCGGTCGTTACATTTGCCACCAGCGTTCTACCATCACCCAAGTCAAACTTGATCTCCAGACCCTCCATCGGACCAGTAGTCACAGTAGGCGGGTATGTACTGTTTGCACCCCAAGGACGAGCGACAACCGCCTGCGATGCACAGCTAGCCCCAAGAACCTCGCCGTCCTCAGCCACGTAGCCGGAGACGTACTCCTGACCGGTGAGGTCGAGGGCGTCGAACCAGACGATGGAGTAAGGGCCGACATGTGCATGGCCCCAGTACCATTGCGAGGTGCTCTTGACGAATGGCTGGTCTCCCCAGTTCTTGTCGTGGTAGCCGACTCCGTCAGTGAATCTTAGCGTAGTGTTGTCGCTGAAGCTGATGTTGACGGTCGCCGTGGCGTCGGGGATGGCGTTCGACCAGCCCACGTGTGGGATAATGACCTCTGTCACACCGGGTTCGTTGAGGTCGCAGGGGTAATGAGCGGGTGCAAGCTTATGGATAAAGTAGTCAGTTTGAAATTTCGCTGAGTTATACGAGAAGCCTTGTTCTAGGAAGACTTGGCCCTTTTTACAACTTACTGATGTCCAAGTGATCGTCCCTTGAAGACCGATATCAGGCGAATCGATGGTTATGGTATAAGTCACCTCAGAATTTTTGACATTGGATCCGACAAAGCTGAAGCCGGAGTCTTCGAAGTCTAGTATTATACCACCTGGGCCGGTTTTGATCACTGCACCGGTGGCAGGGACCACTAGGCTATACTGGGTACCGTTGGGAAACGCTCCTGCGATTTGAACCGAAAGCGGACCCCCTTCATAAGTGTTGATGAAGCCATCGGGACCGCTGTTGTAGAAGACGACAACGACAGACGCGTTGGTAGAGGTCGAAACAGCATCGAAGTACCACCTGTTGCCTGCGTTAGCTCAAGGCTGCCCCTTTGTAGTGTAGTGACGTTGGCTTACCAGTCATAGGAAGTATCATTTGCTGGACCAAAAAGCTTCGGACCATCTAGGTAAGACTTGTTGGTGGAATTCCACTCTGCGGTCACGGTGCTGTTGGTAAGTATGTCACTGAGGACTGTGAGCTTTCCCGCAGCAGAGCTGACCAGCAAGGCAAGCACAGCAGCTGTGACGTTTTTCATTTTGGATGCACAAAGTGACTGAAAGTTTGAAAGAAAAAAAAAGCGCAAGGACTGTCAAGTCGGGAAACAAGACGCGGAGCAAACGGTATAAGAGGATGCCAGGAGCTCACGCAGGAGTGGGAGGATCAAGTGCCCCGCTAGGCGTTGACATACAGGAAGAGCCTGTCAGAGACTGAGAAGAAGATTCGAGCAATTGTGACTATTATTCAGCGGACTTCTCAGTAATCAGTAATCATAGTCAACACGGAAGGATGTGATGCCGATTCCTAGCACCAAAATGGCCATGTATACGTATCAGCTGTCAACTCCTGACAAGGAGCCGATGAAGACTAAGATAATTAAGTGGGTTAGGACACTCTGGAGTGAAGCTCGTACCGTATTCTCAGTTTACAGGGAATGTCTATACCTGGGAAGCGGCAACAATAAGAAGGTACAAAGCAAAAGGCGTGCCCGTGACAGCTTCTGGGGATATAAAAGTGAAGAATGATGTTACTGTTCATGTGCGGTGATTACAGTACACAGGGAAGCATGCCAGTACTACTAGCACAGTCCCACACTTTGTATGCCCAGGTGGCTGCTTGATATACAATAGTAAGCAATCATATTGTTTCAGCTATATTTGCTAGCCTTGGTTGCCTATCCTGGGGTAGTGCTCTGACCAAGGACACCCAAATGCCCCACCCAAAGGGAACTGTCAGTTGTTACGTGTAATGTTCGGCTGGCTGTGCTCTACAGCTGAAGATGTTAGGCTATAGCAGCACAATGCGGCTTAGCACTAAGGTTATGACCATTTAATTTTGTTAGCTCACGAAACGTACGCTGGATGGGGTTTTAGTTCCTACATCTGGCAAGCTCTGATAAATGTGAGTGTTAGGAATGAAGACCATGGCCAAACGGCGAGATTTATGGATTGCACTATCGGTCGTGTCGTACCCTTCCCAGGGTTACTGATGAATATGAATTAAGTGAGAAAAGCCTGTATATCAAGCCTTCTCTTCAGTCTCTCGCCTCTTGGTATGTCTCGTTTTGAGCAGAAATGCAAGACATATCCCAACCCCAAATACTGCCAGGCCAATGCCTAGGTAATAGCCACCCCTGTAGCCCTTCAACTTATCAGCTTGGGTTTTCCCTCCGTTGTTTATTTGGGACTCAATGGTTCCGGCAATACCCAATCCCAGAGCAATGCTGTAGTTTACCACCGTGTTGACCAAGCTGGCCGCAATTCCCTGGTGTTCACGAGCCACGGCATTGGAAAGAATGAGGGTTGCGGCAGGGAAACTCATGTCCATCCCCCAAGGAGTTATGAGGAAACCCACAAACATCTGCCCCCAGTAAATCTGATCAGTCGGGCATGTTGCCAGCAAGATTGCCCCGACGGCGAAAGCGACAAGCGCCCCAGTCATGATCAACGGGGGTCCCACGCGATGCAGCAGAGTTCCCACGACCGCTGCGGCTACAGCCCCTGAGAGCATGGTCGGCACGGTGTATGCGCTTGCAAGAAGAGGGGAGTCATGTCTCAATTGCAGCATAACTTGCCACGTATACCAGATCCAGATTCCAAAACAAGCCCATCCGCATCCGAGCGCAGCCAGGACGAAGGCCACATCAGACTTTAGGGCTTGGAAGGGAACCAATGGTTCGGGGGAGTACTTGAGATCCACGACGAAGTATATGCCGATGAAAATCAGCCCAAGGATCAGGCACACATACACATACGGCTGTTGCCAGCCGACCAGAGGCGCTTGGTTCCAGGCGAAGTTGAGCAACACAAGGCCCAAGACACCGGTCACCGCGCCGGGAATGTCCATTTGCAGGAGCTTGCCTCGCCCCGTACGAGGACGGTTATCCCTGTGCGATGTCGGCACCGGAGGAATGACGAAGTAGGCGAGGACTGCCGTCCCTGCCAGGACCAGTGCGAAGCACCAAAACGTCCACGGCCACCATGCCAGAGCAAAGAGTCCGGAGAAGGTTGCGCCCAGGACGAAGCCGGACGGCGCACTGGCGGCAAACGCAGAGAATGCCATGGACTTCCTCTTCCCTGGCGCGTAGGTAGCACCCAGAAGGGCCAGACCGTTCGGCAGCATCAGCGCGGGTCCGATGCCCTGGAGAACTCTGCCAAAGACAAAGAGGACGTGGCTGGAATACACAGACACACCGCAGATGAGACTCCACAGTGAGTACCAGCATAAGCCGGTAATGAACAGAGTCTTGTATCCGAACATGTCACCGAGACGGCCAGAGAACAAAATGAAGGTGCCCACTGTGAGACTGTATCCCGAAAGGAACCATGACATCTGAGTCTCGGGCAAGTCCCAGGTCTCGCCGATGATATTCATGATAGACATGACTTGACCAAGTCCGGCCTCTGTGTGGGTGATTCTCGTAAGTGAAACGTCCAGCCAACTAGATAGAAAATTAAGATAAGGCACTCACGTGTGTAGAGCTGGCCACAACATATTACGGCGACGAAGAGCACCTCGCGATACAATGGCAGTGACTCGGCAATAGAAGTAGCATTGGATCTTGTTTTCCCGAGAGCTTCCGGGTCGTCTCTTTCATAGACATCTGAGGGCGAGGCGTCTATTGACTCTGACTGGTAGTCAGAATCCTCGACATCCTGGTGGCCACCGGCATGCCGTGCAGCGTCGACTGTAGAACTCTGTGGCCTATTTTCTGTCGAGCTCGCGTTCGATCCGTCCATTGTCGTCGTATCGGTTGTAACGCCCAGGCCTGCAAAACGACTGAATGAGAGGTCGCAAGTAGGTCCACGGGTAAGAAGTGGATGTGGAAATGCCTGACAGGCCTTTAAGTGCTTAAGTGCCGGGGTACTTAAGTAGATAGTCACTTATGCTTTATGCAAATAAATGCATGAGGTGACGTTGTCGATACGGAATTCAATTTTTAAAGGGGTGTGATGATTATCTCCGTTCTCCGTATCTCCGTTGTCCGTAGATCCGAAGGCTACGGACATTTGCCATATACGGTATAGTATGAACTTAGTAAGTATATAAATATGGGCACACCTGCACCTCAACCTCAATGAATGCCGATACTGTGTACCGGATAGTCTGGAAGCTGTTGCCCATGTCTGCATTTCCAAGGTTGTTCATTGACCTAGGTGTAGGTTACAGAAATTCAATCAAATCGCTGGAACATCTACTACATGTAAGTCAGTATCACACACTGGTCACGAGGAACATCAATGCACAAGAACCACTCAGCCGGCGAATTTGAGTCGGTAGGAGGAACGGTAGCGATAAAACCATGTTGTCACCAGTTCCGCCGTAGACATACTGGGCAGCAAATCGCAGAGCTAGCAGATTCGTAATCAGTATAAGAAAGTACTTACTTACTTAACTAGTTGAGGTGCAGTATGTGCCCTATAGCCCATACTAGTCCGGATCCCTCGAACGCCGGTCACATATACATAAACTGCTCCCGCTCGTTCCCGACTGGGCACTACAATTGTGCTGGATGTATACACAACTCAGCAATACCAGGCTGTAGGCAATGTTTTTGTCCTATAATGCTTACCCTCACCTTTCAACATCCCAACCAATCAACCTTAGTTACCTAGTATCCCAGTTATGTCGTGTCACGCTTGGCACCCCAATTTTGTAATCAAGGTTTCGTATCTCAGTGTTCATATTCCATCAAGCAAGTTTGAGTAAAATATTTGTAGTTGTTGGGTTGACTGTAGTTCTACACCCTAAATGGATGTACTATTCATCCTCTGGTGGTGTGAATACACACTTAGCTATTATTCCATTGTCCGTTTGAGCTGTATAATTAGGCTCCCAGCTACTTTTCTTGCCTTCACGTGCCCTGTAGAGGTCAATCTCGTTCACGCAATGTGCCCACCTAAATAGGCGATTTACTGTATAGGGAAACCTTACCGTCTTTTATGGGCGTCAATCCGTAAATGCGGACCTCCCGCCAAAGTCACAAGGTTCGGTCGATGATCTCCTACTGCGGGTTCCCGACATCGGAGAAAATGCGGTAAACTTCCTAGGTACTTATGTACCTATATATGTGGAACTAGTTGGTAGATATGTATTGTCGACTATTTATTTATACTTTTCTATCAGTCCAGACCGAATAAAGGCAGTGTATTATTGATACAGAATGTGGGCAGGCTTTTTTATCTCCTCGTCTGGAGCCGTCGTGAAAGTACAATGGCCAACCCCATTGCATACCTCGACGACAGCCCATCGTATTGGCAACGTGTATCCCTCTTTCCGGTCTTCGGGAAGAGTATGGCATGCAGCGCTGATAGCCATGCTGTTCGTCGAAACCATCCTCATCGTACCGTCGTACTTCCGAAAACTGATGACTATAATGATGAGAACATGGAGAAGCCCAAGCATCAGGGCTGAGTACCCGGATACGCATTAGTTCCGATATAACAGCCCGATTCATGTTTATTGGAATTGATACAGTACTTACAGAAGAAGATAGCAATGGGGCTATAGCCGCACGTCGAGAACGAATTCGTTAAATCCGCCGAGCCATCCGCTTTCAAAGCAGTGATCCGCGCCAGAAATAAGCTCTGTGAAATCATCCAGTGCATAAGGCTCGATAACGCATATGATGGAATACCGTAACGCAGCGGCAGGGAGATGAAGTAACTCCCTCGCTGTATACCAATAGGCTCAGAGACACGCAGTGGCTTTCTTCGCTTCTCCTTGTACATGTTACTGAACTCGCGCTGGACCAGGAAAGTAGTCATCATGGCGTTGTAGAATATGTACATGATGGACATGACGAACTGTGGCAAGTTGGCGAGGAGCACGTTGACCAAGAGGCCCCCAGGATCCTGCCGTGGAAGTCCGATGACGAGATACGTGTAGGGTTGGAGCTGACCAAATCCCATGGACCAGAAGCTGGGAATGCTGACGGAGAAGCCGAGACGCCGCAGGTCGTCAAATGACTGGGAAAACAAAACCACGACGACGATCTCTATCAAGAAACATCTGTAGAATATTTAGCTAATCGTGTTGCTTTGCACTTCATCTCCGGGGCTAGGGAATCTTCGCGTACATAGTCAATAAGATTACCCACCGACGCAAACTCGCAGCCTCCCTCCATCTCTTTGGTTGAGAAACCCATGGGCGAGGCTCACGGTGCGGATTTGGCCACTGTTTCACCAAGCGGTTCTTCCATGGCCTTTGGGTTAAAAAGTCATACCTGGTCGCAAGACACAGGCCCTCGGTTTCCGGGCTCGGATTCCTCATGAATGAAGCGATAGCGTCTCCGAGAGTGTAGAGTAGCTGCTTTTGATGTTCATTCTTCGCGGGTTCTTGCCATTTTCTAACGATCCACACCCACATCATCACGGAAACCTTGACCAAGTTGAAAGAGCAGACGATCCACAGAATCCAAGGCGAGTATTGGAAACGGCAAGTGCTCGAGGTAAGAATTGGCTGTTGTACCAGGCAGTGGTCGACCTCATAATGGGGTTTTCCAATGTACCAAACTGTGACGGGGCCCGCTGGTGGTTGTAGAACGTAGTGGACAGTGCCGTTTTCCAGGGCCCACATGTTCTTTGCCCAGTCGTCGGAGCGCGGCATGACGCCGACATATAACAGCAAGCTGTCTGTCGGCGAGGTCTGGATGCTTTCGTTCTTGACGAAAACCAGCACGTTACCCTGAGGAGCGAAATAGTCGTTATATATGTCGAAGCATTCCGTAACATTCTTGCGCGCATATTCTCCAGCAGCGGCAGCCTTTTGCATATCGGTGATGATGTCTTGGTAGTTCCAGTCTCGCGGGTCAACGTTGTTCTCATCACACCACGCCCAATCTTCTCGACGATTGTTCTCGGCCGTGGTGAGGCTCCATGTGGTGTCGTTGATGAACGAGTCCTTGACAACGGCTACGGTATAGTCAAAGGAAGTAAGCGACTGGAAAACGGCAGAGTTGTACCTTGACACAAACAAATCAGTATTAGTATCTACGTGGCTGTACATAGCTGCAAATCCGGTTGCGAGTGGAAGATGTATTGCACTCACAAAAAGTGGATAGGTAGAGAACTGATACCTAACAGAGCCCACGCAATCTTCCTGGATTTACCAATATATTTCAAGTTCCGGTAGCTGGATACCCCTATATCCATCCACTCATTGTTCTCGTGGGCTTGGTCGACATTAGCTCTTGTCGGTGCCACCTGGAGCTGCATACAGAAGTTCGAAGCAGAGAGCATGCCAGTCGAAAGAATGTTGATGAGGAGATGGACCCATAAGTCAAGGTTTTTCACGGTGGTGCAATCGCCTTCGTATATAAGACCCACTCCGTTGGCACTTGGGTACCGAGTGAGCGCAACGATGGTAAATACCAAGTTACAGACGAATATGACAGATATGATACTGATCTGTAGAATTAACGCCCGGCTGCGTCTCGAAGACCAGATGCGCCATTTGGTAGAGTTCTGATCTTCTTTAACCTGCGGAATCCACTGACCAAGTCCATCCTTGCCTTCTCTGGATGCAAAGCGAGCGGCCCTAAAGTCGGTGTCTGTCGGTCTGGACCTATATGTGTCGTTCGGTGTGGCCAACCCTTCAGTCTTGTCACGATCAGCCATGTGGCCAGTGTCTCGAGGGCAGATATTCGACAATCAAGGGGGGGGGGGGTTATGACAGACGCATGAAATAACAGAGTGGGAGACGATAGAAAGTTCACGATGACCTGAGACTTACAAGATTCCCAGCTAGCAAGTTGCAGTCCAGGATTCTAAATACAGAGAAATATATCGACGGGCGCCTCCATACCGGCTTGGAATGAAAGATATGGTCGACTTGGCCTATTTCAAGGCCCACCGGTGAGAGCTGAACGCGGAAAATGTCCCAGGGTGGAATAGTATGCATTGATCCTTTTCAGTCAAACCGCTCACCAGGCGCGGTGCTGATGATCTAAGTATATATGTCTACAGGTCAGGTTGTACAGCCCCCACTTTGGGTTCTGCGCCGCATTTCTGTCTGCAAAAGAAAAAAATGATCAGCCCAGTGTTACAATATTTGAGAACTGAGACCTTTGCCTCCTCTATGCATATGTCCTTTTTTATGGGACGCAGGAATCCGGAATTCTACAGTAACTCAAGTGCTCTGGACCAAATACTATTGTTCCATCAATGGTCTCAAGCTTGGCCACAAGTGCCTAAACGGTACAGATAGGAATAAGGATGAGAGGTTCCGTTCCTCTGATTTCAAAGCAAACAGTATTTACGGATGCTGTATACTGGTCTCCAACCAGTAATGAGCGCTGAAAGACTACGAATGATATAGCACAATATTCAAAACATTACATATCGACTTTCCATTATGGGACAACAAATAGACTCGGGCTTTGATAATAATCTAAACACCGGTATCAGTCAGTTGGAACCAAGGATGTTCCAGAGCTTCTCGGGAAGTAATCCTCCTCGCCGGATCCAAGTTGGTCATCTTCACAACCAAATCCCTAAAACCTGCATCCACGTACTCCCAATTGGCAAAAGGCTTCCTCGGATTCTCTGCATCGAAGTCACCCGCGAGAGCGGCGAAGCGGCCAAAACACTCATCCTCATCCCGACATGCCGCAGCAAACCTTTGAAGCTGTCTTCGTCGGTAGCGAAATAAGAAATTTGCCTCCGAAGAATATTCCACCAAGCGTTTTCCCCTGTCACTTCTTCATCGCTGAAGCCAGCAAGGAAGATAATTTCGCCGAGTATCACGTAAACGGCTACCACACCGAAGGAGAAGACATCAGATGGCGTATTCTGACGTGCGCGTGCCCAGGACTCGGGGCTTCGCCATAACTGGTTTTGTGACGATTCCGAGCAGGGCGTATCGAATAGAGCAACTTGACTGCCATTATAAGCTATTTACAATGGGCGTGGGGAGCTCCCTTATATACACAAACGAAGGAAAGCGAGCTCCATAATATAGCAGGCCCAGATACGTGACAGGTTTCCACAAAGGCAACCTTTAAGGTCCTTACCAGGTGGCAGCAGTACTGCATCCTCTAGGTCTGAAATCTTGACACTTTGAATGACAAGTTCGCCGTTGGCCGTTTCTTCATAGTCAAGAAGGATGTTGTTAGGTTTGTCATCTGCGAATTGTCATTTCCCTCAACCTGCTTGGAGTGGATGGATATAGATACGTAGGGAATTTTAACACTTACCCGTATGGATAATACCTCTGTCATGAAGTTCAGCCAATCCAGTTAGTGCACTTTTAAGGATACTCTTCCTCGTGCCATTCGCCAAGTCTCTCTTGCTGAAACGCAGGAGGTCGCCCGCCAGAAAAGGATAGACGAACACTTCGACGTCTGGGATCGTGTCGACAATCGACCGCAGGTTAGGACAGGATGCCAAAGGAGCTTGCAGATCCTGCTGATACTCAAAATCGCCCTCCAGCGCGTCCTTCAAGATATAGTCTTTTGTACCATCACTTGATACGCATGCACAATTAGCGTTACTTCAGTTCTTGAGGTTCACGAGACACAAACCTTGCACGGTAAACACATAGTAACGGCCTTAACCGCTCAGCAAGGACTTCCTGGATCTTGTAGGTTCGTCCTGGCTGACCACATAGAGCAGTTCCTATCGAAAATGGGCCACATTTAGCATTCAGCAGTGACGACATTGTGCAGCGGAACAAGTGACGCGGTGGTCCGGCGAGGTTCAAGGGCTGGGTGGAAAGCCGAAGTCTGGTACGAAGGTTAGGATCTGTAAGGTGTTTCCAGAGAGCGTTAATTGTCCTTGGTCTCAGAATCATAGCGATATCGTGTCTTCAGTGAGCTGTCGATACAGTAGTGGTTAGTTGATGGGGGTCGGCTCTACTGTACGTGGCAGGGTTCGAGACCGCAGGATCAGGAGCTCTCAGGCGCGGAGACTGGAAGATCACTTTCGTGCCGGCACCAAAAAGCCCACAGAAACGGGAACTTTTCAACATCAAGGATGACCCTGGAGAGACGAACGACCTGAGCGAGTCTGAACACGAGGTTCTGGTGGATATGCTTCAGTGCTAAGAGGAATATAGCAAGGAGGTTGGAGTTGTCGGTCTTGCAGAAGATTTCCTTACCGCTGTCCAAGGCGATACAAACACCTATGCAAAGGACGAGTTTGAGGACCCTTATGCTTGGATGAAGTACATTGGGCGGCCTGAAAGGACACCTGGGTACCTTGTTGGAAGAATTCCGTCCATCTAGGAGGCGGGTATGAAATGGAACGACGGTCTCTAAGCAAAGTTAGGAGATATGAGAGGTCGACGACTATACATATACCTCCATGACCCCTCTCCCTTTTCCTTCAAAACTGACAATGTACCTAGGAAGCCTGCAATGTTCCCACTGTTATGGATTTATCGAAGACAGAATTTGACGTCTGGAAATCTACGATCCTGGCGATATAGTGATAGACATCCTCCTGTCATCGCCGATTGGACGAGTCCCTTGTAATTGGAAATTACGAAGACATACAAGTATCGTACATATATACATTCAGCCAGCGTCCTCCTTCGGAATAACCATGCCTAAACACCAGGTCTGTCTCGACACAGGCTGTGCTGCATGTATTCCGTGATACATCCTCATTACCACCGTTGTCCCCGCCCCCGCCCCCTTGGGGAAGTCCCTTCAGGGGAGTTCATTAAAGCCTGCTCATGGCGTCGTTCTGAGTGACCGGATGTATCTCCCTCTCGCAACACCCTTCTCCCCTTCAGCTCCGTACCTCAACCAACGACTCAAAATTGCGGGAGCGCATGATGTCATTAATTATCGTGTAGCGAAGACCTCTTCATAGGTCCTCCTCCCAATTATGTGTAGAAGAACCCGTAGACGGCAATGCCAATCATGACGATGGATACCCATTGCAGGATCATTTCGTTCTCAGTCTCCTTCATTCCCTTGGTGACTGTCGCCTCCCAGGCAGCGTCAGGGGCCGATCTCTCGGCCTCCGTCATCTCCGCGCCGCTCGTCACGCGCACTTTCTTGCTTGAAGCCATTCTAGTTGTATTGGTGTGTGTGTATGATGTTTGCGGCTTGCAAAAGGTTGAGAGGAAATCGACAGAGACGCTTTTGCTGTGCCGGCTTATGGTTGTTGATCTGAATGATTGTGGGGGACTGATATGGGGAAATCGTGATGAGGGCGGCCTGACGTCCACTTTGGTCGTGATGTGTCGAGTTGTTTGCTTCTGGTGTGAAGCGATGCTGGCTGCTGTGATGTGATGGTAGTTGAGGTTGATTGAGAGTCTGTTGAAGTTTGGTGTCTGCGTACGTCACTGTTTATGTTATGAGGTTCGAAGTTGGTTTATATGGCCCTGTAGGGGTGAGAACCCCTGGTGGACCCTGCATTTGGGATCGGGACGATTATGGGTCGATGTCAGTTGTGGATCGTACGTTACCGCAATGAAGTCACAGGCGGGCCAAGGCGGTAAGTCAAATGCCCAGGTGGACAAAATGAGCATTCCAAAGTGAGCTTACTCTGGCTAGGGGTTGGAAATTAATGAGAAGACAATATTTCGATTAAGAAGGAAGAAGAAAAGGCCAAAGAAGAAAATATGGGAAAGGAAAGGATAAATCTAAACACGGGAAAGGGAATCAAAAATAAAACAAAAGAGTCAAAAGAAGGGTTTCAAATAACTCGACCTTGATAGGCCCAAAAGTAGCCCCGAGGGCATCATCGGCTGTGTAAGTATAGCCACCTAGGTATATAGCTAATCAAAACGAACAACCTTCATATAGGCATTCAGGGCGGCCGCTGATGACGTATACATTTATTTTTTGTCTAGGTATGCAATCAAGTAAAGACCATATATAGGCGAGACTGGGTTAGCTGCGAGGTGCACGCAGGGCGAATGTGAATTTTACTTAAGTATTAAGGGGCCTACCCTTAGGTCTAGTAGAGTCGATACCTAGGGCAGAATTAGACTCAGGTGCCTAGGTAGCTCTCCTCTGTATTGTCTCGTAGAACTTTGGGGCTATTAACAAATGGAGACAAGATAGGACTTCAAGGTGGATGTGAAACTCTGGACTCAGCCGGGACACCACCTAGGTAGTTACATTATGTAGAGACGGCTGAGCCCACTTGAACTGAACTCCCAGGTTTACTATGCAAGTCAATTTCCAAAGATCACGGAACCCGGGGTTACTGATATCCATGGATCTCCGCTGAATTCCTCCTGGGCCAGGGAAAGGCATCCTCGGATTCATTCATCGATGTTTTGCCTAAGATCAAGGTGGACCAGGAATGGTATATCTTGCATCGAACCCCCCCCGGAAAGAGTGAGAGTGATCTTCTTAATCTAATGTAGAAACCAGCCCAATGAGTCTTCACCAGGCTGATATAATTAAATCGACCTGGCTACATACTCCTTGAGGCCGCCGATGGATGTGAGCAACTTCTGTCTCTTGGACAACTAGATTGCATCCGACTTGACCTACTAAGGAGTATATCTTCACAGATCAAAACGTTGACAACATGTAATTATTGATCATCACCCAGTATGTATGGGAGGTCAGGAGATATGTCTCAAATAATAACCCATTTTACTATAAATTTGTTAAGTTATTCAGCACATTGAGGTGCGAATCTCGGCCCATCGAGACCAATGTTACAGGAATGAACGGTAGTGGCCATTTACAACCCTGAACGAAAAACCCGGCCACTGGCGTAAGTGGCTGAGTGTCCCTAGTAATAAAAGTCTTCCAAGGTTGAAGGGTGGCAAGCTGTAACTAAGAGCCCTAACCCTGATCTCCGCTTCTATAAGATCCGACTGCTGCAACAATGATGAACAGGCGTTCTGATAATGGATAATGGACTTCAAGACTAATTGTATTTATATCGAGGGTCGTCAGGCAGGACCATGTGACTGTCTAAAAGTGCATTGATCATACTATAGTCAGTTGACCACAAAAAAAAGGAAAGGGAGTTCGCCGCTGTGGCAGGAACTTTTTTTGCAGTCTTTAGTCTCACCAGTTAGTTGATTGTAGATGAATCATGCCACTCGCTTGTTCCGGTGGCGTGATACTGACCTGCTCCGACGTTGTACCACAGCACTTGACAACACCACCGTTCTCGGAAGGCTGATGACTGACTAAACACTAAGTTCCATATAATGGAAATACAGAGTTGACCTCTCTTTCCCCTTCTATTCATCCTGCCTCAATGAAATGGATGCTGGAATGACCAAACGCCAACTGCTACTTATCATCCTAGTCACGGCAATCACCGTCTTCCTTTACCACCAACATTATCTCTCAACCAACATTGAAATCCCAGAATCAAGTGGAATGGCACCAAACCCTCCAACACAGACCGTCGTGGTCGTGGGTGCCGGACTGGCCGGACTTTCGGCCTCCTATACAGCCTTACGAGCAGGCGCCGCAGTACGACTCCTCGAGCGCGCCGAGAAGCCCGGCGGCAACAGCATCAAGGCATCATCAGGCATCAACGGGGCGCCGACACGGTTCCAGAAGGGTCCTGACACAACCTTCTACAGCGACACGGTTCGCTCCGCGGGGAAGAGACTCGCAAATGCAGACAGTTCCTCGGTCAACTTCAAGCGTGGCGAGCGGGAGTCCCTCATCTCCAAGTTGACGGGCTCATCTACTTCAGCTGTCGAGTTCCTCGTCGACCAGATCGGCGTGGACCTCTCCGTGGTGGCCCAATTGGGCGGCCACAGCTTCCCCCGCACCCACCGAGGAGGTGGCAAGCTCCCACCCGGCGCAGCAATCGTCACTGGGCTCCTGGAAAAGTTGAAGCAGGACCCCAACTTTGAGCTCAGGACGGGGTGCGAGGTGAAGAGGCTCTTGACAGAGGCTGGCGATCAGAAGAAGGTCACGGGTGTGGAGTACAGCCAAGCGGGAGAAGCACATACTCTCGACGGCGCGGTGGTGTTCACCACGGGAGGATTCGCTGGTGACACCTGGGGGATGCTCAAACAATACCGGCCTGACCTTTCTGGTCTGCCGTCAACAAATGACCCAAGGCCTGGAACTCACAACATCCTGAAGGACTTGGGCGCTCATCTTGTCGACATGGAGAGCGTGCAGATTCATCCGACAGGCTTCGTTATGCCTTCCGATCCAAACGCGAGAGTGAAGTTCTTGGCCGCTGAGATGCTGAGAGGAGAAGGTGGTATCCTGCTTCACAAGGGAAAGCGTTTTGTCAACGAGATGGACACCCGGGAACATGTCAGCGGTGTCATCATGGGCCTACCACCGAACCCTGCCTCGGAATCGGACAAGGACAGCGCCGAGGCATTGACGCAGTGGGACGTCCAGCTTCTGCTTGACCCTGGTGCTTCTGACGCGGCATCATCCCACATCGGCTTCTACTTGTGGAAGGGATTGTTGACGAAGAAGAAGGTCAAGGAGCTAGACGAGACAACAAGGCAGACCATCCGCGAGTACTCGGAGGTTGTGCAGGGCAAGCGCGGCGACACACTGGGCCGGAACACTTTCGGCTTCTGGAAGCTGACTGGCACCGCCGAGGACGAGGAGCAGGAGGTTTGCGTTGGTCAGGTCACGCCTATTACTCACTTCACCATGGGCGGCGCGGCCATCAACGACAAAGCTCAAATCCTGGTGGCAGGGGCACCTGGCAACGAGTTGAAGCCGGTAGAGGGCCTCTGGGCGGCTGGGGAGATTACTGGCGGTTTGCATGGCGACAATCGTCTGGGAGGTTCGTCTCTGCTTGAGTGCGTCGTCTTCGGTAGGACGGCTGGGCAGGAAGCAGCGGCTTATGTTGGGGCTGCAAAGAAATAGATCCCATGATTAGCATAGGGGTCAGGTCACTTGTATGATAGGAAGACGAAGGTATTATAATGACAGCCGGTATCCTCATATTTGTATTTTATCTTGCCTTCTCTGATGCACAAAAGTGTCCAAAGTAACTCATGCATTGTTTCTAACTAGCACACTCCTTCGCTGATCTACATGGAGCATTGAAAATATTTCCGTCTCGAAATGCAACTAAATGTACACCTGGTTCTGACCATATGCCAGCATACGAGATGAGGGTCTGAAGAGTGACACCAATATCCAAGACTACATCCTCCTCTCTGGGCCATGAAAAATTATTATTAGGTAATCCCCTCGAAGCTGACATCTCCCTCTTTGAAGTACTTTCGGGTTCAATCTGCACTTGCCGGCATCTCATGGAGAATTGAGCGACCATTCACCATCTGCGCCGCAGGACAGCCACGTTCTATTTCTGTCACTTCCTGCTGGATTTGGTGCAATGGAGTATTGCCTAGAAACCTCAGCTCAACATCTCCCACAATAGCAAAGGCTGCAGCTTGCCTCTCCTTACGCCGCCGCTGATGACGTTTGAGTACAAGGACCGCAGCAGCCCCGATGCAAATACCTGCTATCGCCGCCCCTAGTCCTATGCCAGCCTGTGCACCGGGCGATAGGCCGCTTGACTGCCTCGAAGACGTTGTTGGTAACACCGAGGCAATCCCGGTTTCAGTTGGAAATCTCGAAGTCGACGCCGTTGCCGAAGTCGTGTTCGTTACAAGGGAAGCCGTCGACATTGGCGCCGTTGTCGCAGAGGTGCTGGTAACCATCGAAGTCGTTGATATTGACACTTGTAACGTGCGGTACGGACCAACCGTCGTCGCAGCGCGCTGGGTAATATCAAAAGTCCATCCGGGACTGTTTCCCCCACTATTGCTTAAATCCGACGAGTCCCGTACAAGGTTGAACCAGCACGGCGTCGCGGAGCCAGTCCAGTTGAGTTTCACCGTCGCGGTATTGTTGAAGGCGCCAACTTCTTGTGAAAACTTCTTGAGGACAAGTTCATTCGACGAGCACCACACCTTCAAGTACGGGGTGCTAAAGTTGGACACATAGTCCACCAACACGTAGTCATTGTAGTGTAGAGTCAGGCCTTCGGTAGGAAAGATAAAGCCAGTGCCGTCCGGTGACAAATCAAGAGTATAAGCGGGGGAGAATAAAAACAGAAAAAGAATGAGAGTAGCAGTTGGGTGATACAGTGAATACGAGGACATTTTGATGCTGGCTTGGTTCCATTACACCACGGCACAAGGCCGGAAACGTGACAAGACCAGGGATTAGGAACGCATATGACAATAGCATTGTCAATCCAGGTGCGTCCGTCTCACCTTTATAGCTGTTGCATCGAACAAGGCAACAGGGCCGCATATATGGGGGCTTGCAACAGCTTCGCACCCCAATCAGCCCCCATGACCGGCCAGAGCGACTGACGACCCAGTATTACACGGAGGCCTCGAACGTCGGAGCGAAGGTTACCGAGTACGAGTCCTCGAGATTGTTGGGTATTTTCGATATTGTTGAGTCGGATCTGAAACTCATTGGTGGCGTCCAGGAAAATTGTCAAGGTTGTTTCACGATGATCACTTATCTACATATGCAGTATATGGTATGTTTCGTGTAGGATGGACAGTTACCAGGTAAAGGGCATGGGCACCCTGAGGCATCTTTCCTCATATCATATACGTAATGGATGCTTCCAATAGTGGATGCAAGGAGCGAGCACTTGGAGTATATGTACCCAGTCTACAAATTGCAGGTGCCCAGCATTGTAGCGCAATCTGAGATAGCTGGGAGGTACTGGGATCGAACAGCGGGAAGATGTTTTGAAGTGATGAGTGCTTGGGTGGTACGCCAAAGTCAAGCATGAGGCGATTTTCCCCAAGATTTGGTGCGATTCAAGCCTGGATCGCCTGCTTTACCGGCCCCGACTTCATCACATGTGGCTGGTCCAAGAATCAATGCTGGCTTGCAAACCCGTTGCCATAAGGCGAGTGTGAAATACCAATGCGCAAAAGTCTCAATGTAATTATACTATCAGACAAATCCTTGTGTCAAGGAACACCGGCTCATCGTATATACGTTGGCGCCCTTCAATATATTATTAGTGGGATAAACCTTCTTCCTGGTATACAAGAAGTCGTGCTTGATACTGACCCCTCCTTCTCGCTAACTTGGAGTAATTACAATCTTCGGCTTCGCGTTTACAGGTGGAAACCAGATCACATCTTCGGCACCTGGTACGTGTCTTCCGGGTCTATCCATATGTTAGCACTGTACTCGAAGTATCTGTGGACAAAGCTCTCACCTTGTCCACTCTGGAAGATGTAATCCGTCGTATCTTGGACTTTCTCGTCTATCTTCTTCAGCGCCTCGTCGAGGTTTTCACGGACATATTCGTTTCGCTCAGCTGCAGCACGTAGCGCTGTTTTTGCCAAGTCGTATCTGCTCACGCCGTTTAGAAGCATCATGTGGAATGGTGTCGTCGTGGAACCCTCCTCCCGGTATCCATTCACCACCATGCGATGTAGCCCAGGCCGACCAAACAATAGCCCTTGGAGCTCGGCTGGGTAACCATGGTAGTTGAAGATGACCGTCCTGTCATCAGTGAACATCTCGGTGAATTGTTGGCGACTCATTGCGTGCGGGTGCACCATTTCGGCGTGGACAACCATGAGGTCCGAAATATTGACGGTCCGCACTCTCAAGGCGGGTTCCAGGTCCTTCAGGAGCTCAACAGCCTTGATAACCTCGAAGGTGAGCTCGACTCCGATGCCAACCAAGACAACGTCTGGTTCCTCACCATTGTAGGTAGAGGCAAATTTCCAGATGCCAGCACCATTCTTGCAGTGCTCAGCAGCTTCCTCGGTCGACAAATAAACGGGGGTTGGCTGCTTAGAACCGACAACCAAGTTGACGTAGTTCCTAGATTGCAGACAATGATGAATAGTATTCAAAAAGCAGTTTGCATCGGGCGGAAGGTAGACTCTGGCAGCGGTTGCTTTGAGGTTGAGAATCGCCCCGATAAAGGAAGGATTTTGATGAGAGAAGCCATTATGTTCCTGCCTGGCCCATGTGCTCGTCTCAATGTAATTAATTGACGGGATGTCGGCTCTCCACTCAATTTCTCTACTGATCTTCGCAAATTTGGCGTACTGTACCACCATTGTATGGACAATGCCAAGGAAAGATTCGTAGCTCGGGAAGACGCCGACTCTTCCAGTCAGTGTATAGCCTTGCAAGAAGCCCTGACAGCAGTGTTCTGACAATAGTTCGATGATACGACCTCCCGCAGCCCGTGAATATTGGTCCCATTGGAAATTTCGGCCCGTGAGATCGAGCACGGCATCAAGCTTGTTGCTCTCGAGTTCATCAGGAGAGAACATTCGGAAGCGCTTTGGATTCTCCTTGATGACCATTTTGAGGAGCTCGCCTGTGGTTTTCATGCAACTCTCTTCTCGTCCTTTCTCATGGCTCAAAGGCTTCCAGTCGGGAAGATTCAGCCCGACCACAGGGTTGTAGCTGTCCCTTATTTGGCCAAGTTTCTTGTTGTCGTCCTTTGGCAAAAGGCTCCGAATATTCTCATTAGGACGGCCATCATTCTCGAGAAGCTCTGAAATCCCGTAGCTCGAAAGCCACTGGTCCAGAATCTTGAGATGCCCTTCGTCTTTGTTGGCATTTGGCAACGGCACCTGATGGGAGTGAAACGAGCCTTCAACAAGCTGCCCATCAACTTTTTTCGGACCAGTCCAACCCTGGTACAGTTTAGTAAGGCCGGAATGGAGGATGATCTTGAATGGCAGGGACATCTAATCGAGAACGCACCTTTGGTGTACGGAGGACAATCATCGGCCAACGTGGCTTCACAATCGGCTTGTCTGTACGTGCTGCGTCTTGGATCGCCCGAATTTCGGCAAGTGCCCATTCCAGTGTGCTTGACAACAGGTTATCCATGTTCTCGATGTCTTCTACCACGGCGACCTGATACCCATATCCGGAGAAGAGACAGACCAGCTCCTTATCGTCCATGCAGCCAAAGATAGTGCGCTCACTGATTTTGAATCCGTTCACATGAAGGATCGGGAGCACCGCACCAGACTCTTGAGGGTCAAGGTATTTAATCGCATGCCATGCACTGCATATGTCAGCGGTTGACACGACATTTGTAGTCGCGTTTCTGCACTTACGCTGCTGTTGGACCTGTCTCAGCTTCGCCATCTCCAACCACACACGTCACTACAAGATCAGGGTTGTCCATCACGGCTCCAAATGCGACAGCGAGGGCATATCCAAGCTCACCACCCTCATGAATCATGCCAGGTGTTTGCGGATTGATGTGACTACACAAGGTAAGTCAGTAAGCAAACTTTGCTGTTGTACGCCATTTCTTTCTAATGACCAAATTGCGCATACCTAGGATGGCCACCAGGGACAGAAAACTTGGAGATGAGGTTGTGGAGGCCCTTGTTATTGCGATCGTACAGGCCGGGGTAGAACCTCTCCATCGAGCCCTCCAGCCACAAGGAAGCAAGGGCTGCAGGGGCTCCATGGCCCGGGCCCACAACGAACATCATGCGCAAGGTGTCTTCGTGCTTTCGCAGGAGATTGCACAGGTGAGACCACACGATTATCAAGCCAGGGCAGGTTCCCCAGTGGCCAAGCAAGCGAGGCTTGACATGCTTCGTTTCCAGAGGAGACTGGAGGCGGACATTGTCCTTGAGAAAGATCATCGCTAAGCGGTGATTATCCGTCAGTAGATGTCGAAACCAAGACGAGGTCCCCCAATCTTGAAAGAGACTTACCTGCAGCGATGTAGCATGCGGCATACTGGAAACTCCGGAGAGACTCCCGGACATCATCTGGTAGGATCTTGATATCAGGTCGAGCCTGGAATTCTGCGGCTTGGTCGGGAAGGTGAGAAGGAAGAGGGGGCGGGTTTGCTTGGTCAATCTGCTCGTGTGGCATGGTTGGAGTTGATACCAAGGTACAAATGGTGTTATTAGGCAGCACTTGAGGTTGTTCAGTGAAGCAGGTGGAAGAACGTCAGGGAATTGACGGTCACTCCGGATGATGGGCTTGTTGTTTAATGCTCAGGCTGACTCCCTCCAGTAAATTATAGGCTATCAAAGTCCCAAGGATTGCAAATGAAGAAGACGTCACTTGCATCAGTGTAAATCATTTACAGGTTTGTATGAGAAGTGACGTTGGGTAAAATGTGAGACACACACTACTCGTCGTGCGTGCACATATGAGGTCATGTTGACGGGCAGCTCACGTGCGATAGCACCCGATGGTGCTTCTCCTTTCACACTCCAGACCTTGGGATGTCTACGAAGCCGCGTCCAGATAGCTTGGATTCACGAGATCAGGAAATTAGGTACTGGCAACCTTGGAATGTAAGTATCAATAAAAGGCAGAGGGAAAATAAACCTACACTAGGGTAGTGGTCGCCGACTGAGAATCATATTACCTTGTATTGTGGCCACAGTCTTTCGACTCGGAGACCCCGAAAGTCCTCGAATGCAACCATATTGAGTGACTGACAGACAGACGACTGGTCGTTCTTCCAATTTCATAACACTTGGGAAGGAGCTGGCCTGAACTGGTAGATTTGTTTTGCTTTCTACCATCTTCCTAATAGTCCCTCTAACCTTCCCATATGAAAGTCTGTTCCATACCCGGGATCAAAGGCCTTAGCGCCATACCGTAGTCACCACCATTTGGCGTTCTCAACAACGTGTGGATGTGGAATTTGGCCGGCTCCTTGTTGGTAAGGAACACACCAGAGTGGTGGTCAAACTCCACAATGACCACGGGGTTCTGGATCCTGTAGTAGAAGGGATCCGTGTCGCCGTAGCTTCCAATCCAGCTGAAGTATGTCTCATGGAACCAGGACTTGATGTTATTCAAGCGAACCTTCTTTGCTGTAGCTGGAAGAAAGAGAAGGTACTGTTCGAGAATGCTCAGAACGAGTTCTTGCTGCTCCGATGTCATCTCCGAAACGAGTATCCCTTCGTAAGGAACCACACGGTTGTCGCGGTAAGCACCACAATAGTGGCGCTGGTCATCATGGTTCCAGCGGCCACGAGGCATTGCCGGGTCCCTCATCTGGCTGTATATTTGCGCCCTTTGTTGCTTCTCGACGGGCAGGCTCTGCATGAGCTGCAGACCCAGCTTCTCCTCGGTCTCGAGGATGCGCGTCCCCTTGTACTTCCCCTCATCGATAAGATTCGGCTCTGCACCGGTGAACCATGGGGAGATGACGATCTGAGTCTTGTAGAAGAAGATGTTGAGACACAGATGATGGCCGTAAAAAGAGAAGCCCCAGGGAGTTGTCGGCGATGGCTCGCCAAAGAGGACGAAGTTGTAACTGAACTCGTTCATGACAGCCGGTGACTTGACGAGCTCTCCCAGAAAACCGTTGACCCTCATTGCACCCAAAGCCTTCTCGTACCCTTCAGGGGACAAAGTGGTCTTGAGAACGTTCAACACCTTCTCGCGCAACTCGGGGGTTATCTCGTCCAACCGGATGCCCTTGTCGCTCAGCAGGAATTCGGGGTTGCTCCATGTCCGCCACTCGGGAGAGTCAATGTGATACTTGAGACGCTTGGTTTGATCTGCATCTAGCATCTCAAGTACCGCATTCGTAGCATTAACAATGTCGTCTATCGGGACGCCCTCATCTTGCAACTTGAAGAGGTCTGGTCTGACCTTGCCTATTTCGTCCGTTAGTTTCTCCCACATACTGAGTCTCCACAGGTAAGCAAAGAAATATACCATCGCTTGTAACACCCTTGAATGGCTCCTTCAGCAACTCTAGCCAGTACATGTACAACGCGTGGAGCCATGGTGGCTGACCACCCTCCTTGAATGCCTTGGCGTAGACGTGCGCATCCTGCTGTTGCATCGTCGTGAATCTGGGGATGCTCAGGTCGGGCAGGAACTGGCGATACTCCCCGCCATGGAGGGCCTGAGCTGCTTCGGATGTCATCTTGGTCTGGGTATGTTCTAGTGCAAAAGCTCTTGTGTCCACTTGTTGTAGACAGAGTCAAGAATCCCCCTCTATTTCAAGATCTTGCAGGGATAAATCAAGTACCGTCGTTGTCCTCGCCCCACAAACAACTTTTTGCCGAAATCTGGGGTAAGGAGAATATATAGGGTTAGGGTTAATCACGTTGTAATGAAAAAGGGGTCACTCTTGATTCCATAACTAGTTATTATAGACCCAAATAGGCAATTCTAGAAGAACAAGGGGGTTCGGTTACTCGCAACGTAGAAACCTCTTAATAAGGATATTTTAGTATATATAGGTTACTAACTAAGTTTATAAAGTAGCTAAACCGGCCGAGGTAATTATAAGCCTGTACCGGGGCACGGTCCTCCGTACTATACGGGGACTTCTTCTATCGAGGCCGAGACCCCGAGGTCTCTTAAAAATATATAACTTTTCCGAAAAGAATAAATAAAGAAAACAGAATAAATAAAAGAATTAGGAGTATCGTAATAATCGTTAGCCCGGGTTATAGTCGTAATATTATACGTTTAGGGTTAGGTTCGCCTAGCCCCCTTTATTTAAATCCTATCCTACTATCGTTTATATTCTTAAGCTAAGTCCTTATTCTCGTTATCCTTATCGGGTTCCTCGTCGCTAGACGGGCTAATCGTTATAATCTCGTCCCCCTTATCGGAGCTAATTATAATTACTAGGCGCGGTTAGCGACCTTTAATAACGTTAGTAATAGATATAGGGTCTAAGCGGTTAGGATCTTCTACTTTAAATTCGGCCTCTTAATCGTCCGAATAGCTAGAACTATTCGAGTCGGCTATCTATTTATTACCTTCCAGTCTATAAGACCCGGAATCGTTAGAGCTCTCGTCCCTTACTGTTCGGGATAGTCCTAGAGGTCGGTATACGAGGAACCTATCTATAAGGTTTAATCCGAGACTAAGGAAATTAGATAGGTCGGGTAGTTTATTATTATCGGGAATCTCTAGAAGAAAGTTAAAGGAACCGGGTAGGCTCTTATTATCGGAGATATCTATAATCTATCTCTAATAACTAGGGCGGTAGGGTTTTATAACTAGATCGTACTCGGAGTTAATTAAATTAAGAAACTAGTTAATCGACTTATATAGTTTATTATTAATAATAACCTAATACTATTAAATAGAGCTATCTTTATAACGTTAGTTAATAAAGTCGAATAAGTATCGTTTAAATAGAGCGTTTGCCCGGTAGCGGTTATCTAAGCTTATAAAAATATATTAAAGACTTTCTTAGGATTTACCCCGGTATTAAGAATCTATTAATAGGTCCCGAATCTTCCGGTAAATTATCTTTACCCCTTCTTTAATATCGATCTACTTTATTAACCGGTATATATAATTAGTAAGAACTCTCTTAACTACTTTATTATATTATCGAACGATCTTTACCCTATCTAGGCTTATTATTATATAGTCTAGAAAATAGACTGAATAAAGTATAAAAGATCTATTTTTATTCGGGTCTAGGATTACTTCTTTAGAGTTAAGAGAGATACTTATCTCGGCTATAAATTTATATTATTCTTTAGTCCTCTTTAATCGGTTAAAAGGGATTATCTATTTTAACTTATTTATTATATCCGGATCTTAAACTAGGTATTCGTTTAGAGAGTAATATACCGGTCGATTATAAATATCGTTACCGACTTAACGGCTTAGTAGTTCTAGGTATTATAGCTAGAATAAAGCCCTTTCTCGGTAAACTTCTCGGAATTTACTATTATTAATAGTCCGGGCAGAGCCTTCTTAGTATCTCTTCTCCTCGAAATATATTCTCTATCCTTCTCTATATATAATAATCGCCTTTAATAAGTATAGTATAAGTTAGTCGTTTAACTTATATTAGATTACTATTTTCCTTTTAGTAAATATATCTAAAAGACCGAATCGTTATATAGTCCGAATAACTTCGTCTCGGTTATTACTTTTTATAAATATTATTATAAATAATACTAATATTAGGATAGGGTTATTTAAATCTTTAAACTTCCTTTAAATTAATTAAGTAAAAAGCTTTAACTTTTAATTAATCGACTATAATATTATATCTATCTCCCGAGCGACCGCTATAAGTATTATTATAAGTAGTCGAGCCCTCGCTAATTTTATAAGATATCTTATAACCTTATCGGGTAAATTTACCCTTACTAGTTCGGTTAATTTTAAAAATACTAATAGAACTGCGAATCGTATACTTTAGATATTTAATTCTAGGTAGTATTCGGAATTATTTAACTAGAATAAGAGAATAAGCTTTATAAGAGTACCCCTAGTCTAAATAATAGTTCTTATATCGGTTATTCGGGCTTCCGAGTAAATAGTATATAAGGGTCTATTTAATTATTTATCTTTTTTACTAGTATTAGCTTCCTCGTTTAAGTTTAAGTTATTATTATCTACGCTACCTCTCTAGTTCTTTATAACTAGGAGGAATAGGATCTCGTCTTCTATTTTAAATTCCTAGTCTTTAAATTATTATTCTAATATAAAAGGGTTCTAATCGTCCGGCGCCCTATATTCTATATTAAAATACTTAATTAAATACTCGATTCTATATACTTTATATATATCTATTATCCGAAAAAGTAAGTATAGGTTTACTTTAACTATATATTAATTTTAGACTAATAGTTCTCGTTTAAGAGTAAGTATCCGTTCGATATACCCTACTCGGTTAGAACTACGTATTCTATTAAGCGCCTCTTAAGCGTTAAGTTATTAAGCTAAGTCTATTAAGATTAAGCTCTTAAAATAGCTATTTAGGTCTCTACCTATATAATAGAGCTATAAAGTCCGATCGGGTTATACGTTTTTAGAGTCCGGGTAATTAAAGAGGATAGTTATCGGCTAATCGCCCGGTTTAAATTAGCGAACGACTTTTAATTAGATAGACTCGCTTAAGTTCTCTAGTACCTAAATATATATAAATAAGCCGGCTTAATTAGTACGGAATTCCTATCGGGTATTATTTCGTTAAATTAAATCTATATCTCGGGCTATCCGAAGGTAGGCTAAGAATAATTAAAATAACGAAAAAGCTCGGTCGCTATATATTATCGCTAATAATTATTATAGAGTAAATATAAGATATTATAGTTAATCGCTTAAGGTAGGGAAGAATATAATACCTCTCGATCTAAAATATTTATCGATATATTACTATCTTATAAAAGTCTATATAAACTCTTTTACTTCGCTCTTAACTACTACTATAAGATTAAGTCTTAAAAGTTCGGGAATAAGTTATTTATAAGGGCTTTCTTATATAACTAAGTTAACTCTTATATAAGTAGTATTCTAGTAAACCGAACTATCTATTTATTATTATTTCTTACTCTTTTAGCCCGAATCTCTTTTAGGGTCTTTACTTAATAATCGTTCCGATTTAATTAAGCTTTAGCGAATAAACTTATCTCGTTATTATAGTCGATTAGTTCGCTTTTATTTTTAATTCTTTATCTTTCTTATAAAGTACTCGCCCGCTATAGATACTTTATATTTTCCGATTTTTTTAACTAGTTTAAAGATATCCTTTTTCTTATATATAGCTAGTAAGAGGCCTTACTCGCGATATAATTTCGATACTATTTAGATAATAGGTAGAAGCTTAAAGTTTTTATCGACTATATCTCTTAATTATTAGGGTACTCTTATCTCTAATAACTCGTCGATTAGGCTTTACTTCTCGCTATTACCTCGGTTAATACGCTCGTCCCGATTCTCGTCTTATTATATATCGTTATTATCCTCTTTAAAAACGTTATCGGACTTAGCTTACTCGACCTAGTTAGCGTCTTTATCCTCGTTATTAGCTCTATCTATTTTACTAACTTTAGTACTTCGCTTATCTTTAAAGGCTCGGTTACTTAATTCGATTATCTAGTATTACTCTTCTATCCTTCTTTACTAACGCTTCTTCTCGTACTAGTTCTTAGCCTTTCGGGCTTCTATAGACCTCGGTCGGTATCGTTAAGCTATTTTATAAATTCGGGTATTAACTAATAATAAGAGTTAGGGGGGGCGGTAGATAATAAGTTAGAAGTAAGGGTTTAAGTTAGAAGAGAGAAAGAGAAAGAGTTAGGGTAATTAAAGGTTAGGTATAGTAAAATAAAAAAGCCGATTAAATTAACGGAGATAGGATAAAAACCGCTTAATAGCTTAATACGACCTATTACGCTTATTCGTATCGTCCTAATAATTAATACCGTCGTTCTAGCTAATTATAATATTTCCTATTATTCACCCTATATCTACTATTATAATATAGTACTTAGACTAAAATAGTTATAATCGTTATAATAGCCTATACTAGTCCTTATAATAATAATAATAGCCGTTATCGGTCCTTTTATTATTATCCCTCTATTATTATATATTATCCTCTCCTTTAGCCCCTTAATATATTATAGGTAAGACTCTAAGCCCTTAACCCTAATTCTTTTATAACTAACTTTATCTTAATCTTAATCGGAGATTTATCTTTTCTCTATTATCTTATTTATAATTAACGTATAGTTACTCTCTTATCTATCGATCCTTTTTTTATTTATTAGATCTATCCGAAACCGATAGTTTATCTTCCCTATCCCTCTAAATATAAGGCTTAATATATATAATATAGACTTTTCGTCTCTTATTTATAAAGACCGGGTCTATAATATATACCGATACTAAGGAGACTTATATAATTACTTTCTATAATCTTATTTATTTTAGCTAGAAGGGTTTAGCCTTTAAGCTATTATTAGGATCTAGTACCTTAGCTAGGTAGAAGCTCTATACTTTTAAGTCTCGGGTATTTAAGACTCGTTTCTAGATAAGTTATCTTTCTTTTAATAGATTTATCTAGTTAAAGTTTAGTATTTTATCGACTATTATTACGATTAAGATTTCTCGGTATTCTAATTTAATAGAATTCTTCTTATCTATATTTACGAAGATTAACGTATCCGGGTTAAGCGTTTAATCCCGTATTATTTAAAAAATCTCTCCCCTCTTATAATTAGCTTAATTATCCCTTAGTTTAAGAGTCCTCCGGACTAGCTACTCTATTATAATCTTAGTAAGCGAATATCTACTCGTCTTTATTAATCGGTTATTTATATCTATTATAATCTATTATAAGGCGTCTAGCTAAAAGTCTAGTCGTTTATATCTCTTTATCGTAGTTTATCGTTTTAGCCCCTTTTTTACTATTCGAATAGTAAATTCCGCTTTTCTTAAAGATAATAGGCTATATACTAGCCTATATAAAACCTTTATCTTATATTTTTTAAAATATTCTTTAACCCGGGGATTATAGAAGTAACTAGTATTATCCGAATAATATTACTCCGGGAAACTTAAAATTAATAGTATCGGTCGCTATAATTCGAGAGTTCCTATTACCGTTAATTAAATTAAAGTATTTACGATAATATATCTATTATAATAATCGATAATTATATAAATATAAATAGAGCTATCTATCTTACCCGGAGTAATTTTCTTAAAATAATCTATTCTTACTAAGTCTTATAATCTTAAGGCTATTACCGGGATAGGGCCGATCTTTATAAGAGTCTTTAAGCTCTAAGACTAGTAAACTATATAACCCCGGATATACTTTACTACGTCTTTATATCGAGTAGGCTATTATATAACTCTATAGAGCTAGTATATAGTTAAAACTATTAAGAAATAGCTATATTAGTTATATATATATTTAATAGCGTTTAAGACTTCTTCTTTTATAATATATACTAATAAAGAGCTAACTCGTTTATCGTATAGTAGTTTCCCGTCTTTAATCCGATATAAGACTATATCCCTCTTAATCTTATATCGGACCGGTTTAGGGTCTTTAGCGATTATTATATCCCCTTTAATTAGATATCTTATAATACCTTTATATTATAGTATATTAGTATATACTATATCTATTCGTATTTTAAGAAAGAATAACTTCTATATAAGGGGTAGTACTTATAGTAAGATTTATCTAATCCGACTACCCTTTACCTTTATCTTTATTAGATATAAAGGTACTAAGTAATCCGTACTAATCGGGTCGAAAGTTATCTAGTCGATAATTAGGCTTACTAGCTTTAATAATCTATCTATAATCTAGATAACCCGGGCGGTATTTAGCTTATATACTAGGTAGATATCGAATATAGCTAAAGTATTTAGTTAAGATATAATCTTTCCGGTCGGTTTTCCTTCTATATTTAGAGTAGATAATATATTTAAGTAATCGGTATAGATTAGAGTAGGGTATTCTAATAAGAAGATATACTTCTTCGTCTCTTATAGTATCTTAATTATACTTAGGATCTCTCTTTCTCTAATAAAATACCTTATCTCGGGATCGGTTAACTAGAAGGATATAAATAATATAATATATATCCGGGATATTATCTTATTAGTTATTTATATATCCGGTATTATTCCCTTTAATTAAAAAAAGATCGCCTTAGTCGCTAAATTTAAGGTATCTATATTAAAGTAGAACTATAGTTTCTTATCTAGAGCTATATTAACTATTTTCTAGATTCTATTATAGATCTCTATAAAGACTTAAATATATTCTTCTTTCTATACGAAGTCGTCCTACTCCGCTTATTCTATCTATTTAAAGGATTAGCCTTTCGGAGTCGTTTTAAGTACCCGATTTATAAAAGAGGTTTTTAATATCTATATAAAGGATACCCGTCTTAATATAAATTCCTTTAAATAGGGTAATAGCTAGAAGAAAGTCTCTAACTCCTTCCGGGACTTTAAATAGTTTTCCTTTATTACCTATCTCGTAAATTGGTCTCGATACTTATATATAGGTCGTACTATTCCCGCTATTAATTCGAACCCTAATAAGGTAATCTAAGTCGTAAAGAGAGTCGTCTTTAATAGCTTTAGACTAATTCGTCTAAATATAAATCGTAAGAAATAGTAGTAGTAGAGAAAGTTAAATATATCTTCGAATATCTCGGCCGAAACGGTATAATTATTAATAAATTTATTAAATAATACTTTAAAGTAAAGAAGGTATCCGATTAAAGTAGGTAGTTTAAATCTCGCTTATCTTAATATAACTAGCTAAGGCCTAAATATAATATCTTCTAATATATAATATATATAACTAGCCCCGGCTATCCCCTAAGATATTCGATTCGTAAAGTATTAAATATATAAGGTAATAAATACTACCTTATACTTATCGCTTAGGGTAATTATTACCTTATAATATTTATAAGCTATATCTCTTTAATAGAATACTCTATACCGGGCTTATAATACGTCTTTAAATATATATTCCCGGTTATAGTTTAGCTATTATAATAAAAGAGTTATACTATTAATAAATCGATAGTTAATAACTACCCGGTATAAGTCTCTTTTAAACGGGAACTTTATATATATAACCTATAGCCTAATAGTAGGCTAGACCTATCCCGCCTTCTCTAGTTCCGGGTAGAACTTTAAGGTAAATTATCGTTAATCTCTCGAATAATATAATTACTTTAATCGGTATAAGATAGCTTCCGGTAATAACTCGATAATATATATAACTAGATTAGTCGTTTTAATATCCTTTAATTCTAAAGTAAAATAGTCTTTCTATATAAAAGCTAATCGTATAGTTATTTCTCTCTTTTCTACTATATCCGTTATATCCTTTAGGTTAATTCCGGCCCCTTTAAACTATACCTTTATAACCGAGATACTCGTTTCCGATAATTATCTCTACTCCGGCCGGTAGCTTATACTCCGATTTAAACAGAAACCTTATAATATAGGTTTATATAAGCTATTTATTTCTATTAAAAGATATAAGATAGCCTCGTCCCGGTTATATTATTTTACTTCGAAAGCGTTAAATAGGATAGCTATATTAATAATAAAATCTTCTTATACTAGTTTATTATCGCTTAATAGAATACTAAAGACCTAACGCTCTATATCGACTCTATCTAATACTAATACTATCTCGTTTATATCGTCGAAGATACTTATATATCGTAGTACCGGCTATATATATATCGTTTTATCGTCTTTATCTCTCTTAATCTCTTTATAGTCCCCTTCCGGCTATTTACACTCTTTTTTTAGAGATAATAAAAGGGTATCTATTATCTATTCTTCTTAATATCGTAGTCTTCTCTAAGGTAAGTATATCGATTATAGTAATAAGTTTACTAAATATAAATCGGATAGTAATAATAGTCTTTTCCGGTTAATTAAAATATATAATACTAATATCGAGAATAATAAAGCTACTTCTAAAGCTAATAAATGAGATATTAAGCTATCTTTAATCCCTTTAATCTTTAGATATAAGAAGATATTCTTTATTAATTATATAATATAGTTAGGGATAATCTATACGTTTTTATAAAAGCGGACTTATTTAATAATATTCTCCTTCTTCGATTTACCCGATAATAATAGGACTTTCCGAAGATTAAAGCCCCTTACTAGTTTTTTAATAAATAAGTATTAGTTTCGGTCTTTACCTTTTCGCTCTCGACTAAGTCTTTCGTAAATTCTATTATATCGATAAACTCTATATCGCTAATTAGAGTTATTAGGCTATCCCTTATATCGGGACGGATTAGTTCTTTATCTATATCCGATTCGCTATCTTCGTTATTTAACTTACTATCCGAATTAATATCGGAAGTCGAAGTACTATTAGTCCTATTTAAGGTCTTCGCGCCTCTTAGTAATTTAACTACCTATATTACTCCCTTTTATCTCTTTAGAGTTAAAGATTTATTATTATAGTTAATTACAATTCGATTCTTTTTAAATTATATCCGACCTAAGACTATATTATAAGTATCGTTATTACCTATAATATATACCCGGTAAATTATAAAGATATCCCCGACTATTATAAATATAAGAGTATAGTACTTAATTAGGGCGATTAAATCGTTCGCTAACTTAAAGTATATTTCTTTTTCTACCTTATAAATAGTTAGACTTAACCGGTCTACTATCTTAAAGCTAATTAATTCGCTTAAAGATCTATTATCTATTAAAAGTCGAGTTAAGGTCGACTTATTTATAACTCTTTCTATATATCTTAATATAGTAGTCCTTATTTTAAATAAGGCTTTATTATAATAATTAAGTTTCCCGGATATAGAAACTAATAACTTAGTTCTCGCTTTTAATAACTTCTTTATAAAACCTCGGTTATACCGGTTACTAAATTAGAGGCCTAATTTATATATTATCTAAGATCTTAATTATAGAGATCGGTCTAGTAGTTATATTATCGATAATTTAACCTCTATATTATATAAAAGGTTCCGGATACTAAAGCGCTTATCCTCGACTTCTTATATACCTCGAATAAGGATCGTATCTTTTTTACTCGAGCGGGTTTTCGGCTTTAGTACCTCTTCTAAGGATTCCTTTATACGTTAAAGGGTTTTAGCCCTCTTCTTTACCTCGGTTAAATCTATCTTATAGAGATAGGGTAATAAGGATTAACCTATTAATCTCGCTAGAAGGGTAGCTAGCCTAGTTACTTTATATATATAGTTATCTTCTATAGTTAGAGTATAGATTCTAGGTTATTTATTTCTACCCTCTAAAGTAAGTAACTAGATCTCCTTCTTACCTTCTCTCTATTCTTCTTATACGTCTTTAATCTCGCTTAAATTATAGTCTTCGGAGTTCTTAAATATTATTATCTTAGAAGGGACGATTTTAATATATCCTATTAAAAGCTACTTCGCTTATCTATAATACCCGATTAAGCGTAATTTATCTAAAATAAGCTAACTAGCCTAAAGGTATTCTTTAATCTTATTATATTAGCTATTAGTTTAGGGAATATAAAGGTAAACCGGAATACTATAACTAGGATTATTATAATTCTAATATATATAAAGAGTACTCCGGCTAATATTTCCCGATCGTTAGTAACCGGTATTACTTCTATACCCTCCCCGGCCTCCGCTATATATTCCGCTCTAAACGGAGGGCGTATATTAAAGAGGTATAGTATTCTAGATAAGGGCTTACTATTAATCCTATCTAATCTAAGCCTATTAAGATAGTTGTTAGTTAGGCTTTATACGATCGTATAGTTGGAAATAGTAAGGTGTAATAGGTTCTTCGTTATTATATCTATAGAAGAAGTAAGGCTATCGAGAGGGTTACTATAGAGGTCCTTATAAAGGCCTAGATTCTACCGCCTTCCCTTTCGGGCTAGGCAGCTTACCGCCTACCTAATTAGGCTATAGCTATTCTATACTAGTAGTTTCTTCTTTATACTATAATACTCTTATTTACGCTAGATCTATTAATAAGTCCTTTCTCCTTCGTATATACTATCCCTTCGTATAGGCCCCTTCCTTCCTTTATACAGATCCCTTCCTCCTTCCGTATAGGGCCCTTCCTTCTATACTAGCCTTTTTCCACACCTTACGCTATTATAGTTAAAATCGATAGTAAACGGCGCTATTATCGAAGTCGATCGTAAACGTAACTATACCCTTATAGTCGAAGGCAAGGGCGGCTAGGCTACTATAGTTAAAGTCGACTATAAACGTAACTATACCCTTATAATCGAAGGCGAGGGTAATCGTACTATTAACCTCGTTCTATATAACCCTCTACTCGAATAGTTAACTCGTTCGTAGAAATCAACCTCTCTAGGGCCTTATTTAGAGATACCTTCGTTATAGTATTTATAGGGTTATCGCTTCTATTAATCTATCTTATTTTAGAGATCTCCTTTCTCTCGTACGATTAGCGAAGGGATATAATATTAACTATAAGGCGCTTCTCCTTCGTAGTTTCTAACTTAACGAGGTACTTATATAACGAGTACGAATCTATATAGATCGTAAAGGGAATCGTTAGAAGGTCGAGGTAGCTTATAATTATCTTAAAGGTAAAGGAAATTATAGTATTAAGGTCGAAGCTACTAACTATATTATAGATCTCCGAGACTAGAACGCTTTTAGTAATCCTTTTATATTTCGTAGAAGATTAGTATAGGGTATTACCCTTTATTTTATACTATATACTATCGTCGATCTTTTTTTCGTTAATAAAGTAATATATACTTATCGCGAGTATAGGTCTTCCTAGTGAATTCGCTAAGAATTCACCCCGAATTCACTATAAATTCGCTATAGATTCACCGTAGGGTTATAGTGAATCGGCGAACTTTTATATAAGTAAATTCGTAGTAAATTTACTGTAAATTTACTACGGATTTACTATAGATTCGCTATAAATTTATTATAGATTTACCGTAGATTCTAGGTTTAGTATAAAAAGTATACTGATAGTATATAGTATAGATAGCGAGGGGATTATTAATCTATTATTATATAACTATACCGTTACTATTAAATAGTAGCTATAACTTAATACGCCTTATTACGTATCTCTTAGCCCTCTAATTAGCTATTAGGTTTATCGGGCTATATTATATAGCTATCGAGTTATAACTACTATAGCTAGCGGGAACTTAGCTTTAATCTCCGGATCTTAGAAAACACTAAGGTCGAAGAGCGTAATATTAACGAATTTACTACGAAACTACCGAGCTATCGCGGCTATTTTAGATAAGATATATCTAGATTAAACGGAGTATTAAACGATAGGTTCCTAGCTAACTTTCCTTTATAACTACTAGACTATATACCGATTAGAGATATTTAATAACTACGATAGTTATTAGCTACTATTAAGGAGTTTCCTAAATAGTATTAACCGTCTTTTAACTACTATAAATACGCGTTCTTAGAGTATACTACCTTATACGCTAATTAATAATAACTATACGCTATATACCTTAAGAACTATCGAGGAGCTATTAATAAAAATATTTAACTTCGGCGTACTACTATTTAACTTATAAATAATATCTAATAAGTTTATTATCCCGTTCGTTAGTAGTAAGATAAGTATAATAAGACCTTTTTTATCTTAGTACGAAACTAGACCGGAAAAAACTAGGATCTCTATATCGATTTCTAGTTTTACTTTTACCTCTATTAATTCGTATATATAAACTCCGCTTATAACCGGGAACTTATTTATTATACCTTCGAAAGAGCCGAGTTTAAGTCCTTATACCTAGCGGATTAGACTCCGCTATTCGAAGCTATATTTTAAAGACCGTTAAACGAGCGTAAACGAGAAGAGGTACTATATAAAGTCTTAAACGTACCTTTCCCGCTAAAATACCTTCCCTCTATATACGCTTCTATCGAACTAGAGGATAGTACGTTAGGTATTAAAGAAAGCTTAGAAGGAGAATACCGAGGTATATAAGATAGTATAAGTAGCCGGAGAAGTAGGAGTCGATTTAACCTTTAACGACGATCCGAAACTAAGAGCGTTATATAGGATAATTTATCGGTTCTACCTTCGTACCGATTAACTACCGAAACCGTTTAACTAGATATTACCCCTCCTCCCTAGAAGCGTCCGATACTACTATTAGGATAGATACCTCTTCTATAAGCGCTATAGGTAGACGTATTATATCGCTTAGAGATTACCCCGGTCTAAGCTAATCCTCTTAGTATAATAGAGAAGGAGTAACGTATAAACGCTATCTTTAAAGTGCTTAAAAATACTAAGGCTTTCCGATTATATAATTAAAGGGTAGGCTTATAAATATATTCGCCTTATATATTATTAGGAGAGCTATTAAACTTCTTCTATATAGTTAGAGAGTAGTTCTAGTATAGGCTTAAGTATCCCTTTAAAGACTATATTAACTAATAAGGAAGGGGAGGAGATAATATAAAGCTTAGAATATATTATATAAATAGAGGAGGCGGAGACCTAAGAGACGATTCGAACGATAGCTCCGATAATAACGATTTTATAAGAGACTATAGCCGGGGCGGTAGCCTATTAAGACGTCCTCCTATCGGAAACTAAAGTAGAGATAAGCGTAGCTAAGAACGCGATTAATCGATTAGTATTCCTTAGCCGTTTATAGACCTACTATTTACCTATAAGTTTAAAGAGAATACCCTCGGGAGATTCGAGCTATATATAAATTAGAACGATACCGAGGAGTTTCTTAAGGTATCTCGAGTAGATAATAAAGTAATAATATAGAGAGACCCGCTAGCGTTTATCTAGCGATATCGAATTTATTATACCGGTATAGAAACTCGTTATTAGACTCTTTATTAGAACCTGCTAATATACTTAGCCGGCGTTATATATTCTTAGTTTTAAAATACCTTATCTAATAAAGAACGTTCTAACCTTATTATCTACCCGAATATATAGAGTAAATAGAAAGAGTATTTAATTATAGACTTTAGTATTCCTTATAATACTACCGATAGAATCCTAAATACTTTAAAGTATATATATTGTAATATTAGAGATAATAGGAATATCTTAGACTTTACTTAATATATCCGACGGTTTATTATTCTAGTTAAATAGCTAGAAAGCTTTATAGCTTATAATATATAGGATTAAATCGATAAACTTATAATTATAAAATACTTCGATAGACTAGCTTATAGTATAGACGCTCGCGCTTTCGAGAAGTAGCTTCGATTTAAATAGGAAATATAATATATATTAGAGCGAGAGTTAAGCCGGAGTATAACACTAGTTTACTAACTAACCCCGATAGAGAGACGACGATAGACGGAATTACCTAGGGGGTATCTTTCTCGAGTATCTTAATTCGTTAAACGTCTACCTGAGTCGTACCTATTATAACGTTTAATAGTATCTCGATTAAATTAAAATCCCTTATAATATAATCGAACTATAGGATCGTTACGAGCCGGTTAAAGACTAGAGCGTATAAGATAAGTATAATATAACGGAATATTATAGTTTAGCGCTAAAGACTACTAACGGCTAATATTAGATAAGTAGAAGAGACTAATAGAGGCTTATAATCTCGTTCGAAACTAATAGCGAGTAACTTAGAAACTGCTACCTTCTCGACTATAACTACGCCTCTTAACGAACGCTATAGATTAAGGCCCTCCCGATAGAGGATTCTCTAACCGGGATCGTAAAATTTAACTACGAATTTACTAGCGCTTCGCCCGTTAAGATTCTACCGGAAACGTACTCGAAGACTAGGCCGAACTTTTCGATATAGATAATAGTAGCTTATAATATAACGCTACCCGGGAAGAAGAGCTAATCTAAGACGGATATTATCTAATCGATAACGATATTATACTAATTATATTAAACGATCCCGAGGTAGACCCGGGCGAGCTACCGGCCGAAATAAACGAACCGACGGATAAAGATATACCGACTTAAGACGGGTATATAATAGTAGACGATATAGATATCTATACTTTCGATACTAAGCTAACCCTAAATCGTACTATAGACGAAGGTATATATTACGAGTATTACCCGTTCTATCTAGAAGACTTACGATATACTACTTATAGCTTTAAAGCTCGAAACTATATCTAGTTCTTTAACTATAATCGCTATTACTAAGAAGTATAAGCATATCTAATTACGTCCGAATAGAAAGGACTAGTACTGAACCTAGACACTCTTCTCTAAATATTCCTATTTAAAGGTTATAGATATATATATACTCGTACCGAAGTAAGGGGAGCTTTAGATAGGCTTATATTTAGCGCGTATTATAATACTAGCGCCTCGTAATATACTATCTTACGAGCTATTCTTAGTTAGATCCCGAACGCGAAAGTAAATTAGAAAGCCCGAGCGAATCTATAAGGGATCGGACGTATAAGTGCTCTCGGGTAGGTAGAGTTTTAAATCTTTTATTAGATAATACTAAACAGAGAACCTACTATCGTATCTGCTAATATAAGAGTTTAGATATTAGACCGATTAAATATAGGCTTATTAGTCGGATAAGAGTTTATAATACTATACTAGGTAAATATACTTAATTCCGTAGCTAATATCTCGTTCGGTTATTTTAATAGTATTACGATTAAAGCGTCGGTATTCGCTAAATCTACGCCCCGGACTTATAAGGTAAACGTTAAGACTACTACGACTATTCTATTATAGTCTAACCGTATAGTACTTATCTTATAGCTACCGATAAGAAAAATAAATCCTTCGTATTTAAACTAAAGCCCGAAGGGTAAGCGAATACTATAGTCGGCTACGAAACTATTAGCGTAATAGCTATAAATTAATCGTCCTTTCCTTTAAAAATTTCTAAGAATACTCTTTTAAGTATCTTAGAACTTATATTCGCTAATTATATAACGCGAACCGGCTAGGGTACTATTATTTAGACTTTATTAGATTATAATTAATTATCCTTTTATTATTTAGACGTATTAAGTACTCTAAACGTAATTATTAACCTAGCCGCCGAATTTAACCCGTCTACTCTATTAAACGCTATAGACGAAACGAGTAAGTAGCTTAATTCCGACGAATTTACTACGAACTCGTCGGACCTGGACTATAAATAGTTATAAAAGGACTATAATATTAGACTCTATAAGTACCTCCGCCCGGATAGTAAGCTAGGTATCGGTAAGACTAAAAATCTACCTAAGGCTAAACTATTTAATAACGTTTATATATATCGTTATAGCGTTTAGTTCGTTTTAGATATAGAAAAATTAGTACGAGAATTTAGCTACGTGTTTAAAGATACTGTTAATATTAAGGTATTAGAGGAGGAATAGATATATATTTTTTTAGTAGAAGGGTAATAGAATTAGAAGATTACTTAGCGTCTATACTACTTAAGTAAAGAGGACTATAAAATTATCGACGATATAATAAATAGATTATACTAATAAGGGTAAATAGAGTAGGTAACGTAGGCTACCCCTTTCGGTTCGCTAGTATTCGTAATATAGAGGACTATTAACGGAAAACGAAAAGGACGGATAGTAGTAGACTTACGTACCTTAAATAAGATAACTATTCTAGACGCGTATCTACTACCGCTCTAATCCGATATTCTTAAAAATATCTATAATAAGTCTTTCTTTATAGTAATAGACGTAAGTTTATTTTTTTATTAGTTCTAGGTATATCCTCTATATCGTAAGCGCTTTATTCTAATTAGTTATCGTAATTAAGAACGGCTAAAAGTTACCTTTATAGGATTTTAGAACTTACCTACCTATATCTAGTACTATATAGATTACGCCTTACATCCCTTTAAGTAGTTCGTAATAGTATTTATCGACGATATTATTATTTTCTCCGATACTACCGAATAGTATCTCGAGTACTTATAGTAGCTCTTTATACTATTTATAGAAAAGTAAATCTCACTATCCGTTAAAAAGTTATTTATAAGCTACCCTTCTATTAAACTTCTCGGGTTTAAAATCGATAGCCTCGGGATATATAATACCCCTAACTAAATTAAGTCTATCTCTTAACTATAGTTCTTATATATACTATAGTAATTAGAGAAGTTTATCGGGTTAACTAGATACTTATAGTATCTAGTACTGCGATTTAGTAAGCGTATCGACCCTTTATAGCGTTATAAGATATAGATACTAATAAAGGGGCGTAAAGACGGTAAACTCTTTAAAAGAAACGCGCGGATAAACTATATACGTTATATCTTATTCGAGCTTATACCCGAAGAGTAGCGTTCGTTTAATAACCTTAAATCCGTACTAATAGGAGAAAACGCCTTATTTTATTAAAACCCGGATAAACTATTATTTATCTAACTCGATACGTTTAAAGAGGTCGGTTTTTTAAGTATCGTCTTTTAACTAATAGATAACTTCGAGTAGGACCGGAAGTCGCTTATCCCGCGAACCTAGATTCGTCCGCTATAATATTTAAGTAAGATAATTAATATTACCGAACGGAAATACTAACTAACCGAGCTCGAAATCGCTTACTTTATATAGCTTATTTATAAACTCCGGATAATAATTAGATCTAACCGGAAGTAACCCGTTTATATATTAACGGACTACGCTATAACCGTCGGTATCGTTAAATAAACCTCGCTTAATACTATAGATAAGACTAAGATAAATATAAAACTAATCCTCGCGTCCGAATACTTTAGCTAATATAGCTTAGACGTTTACTATATTCTTAGAATAACTAATATCCTTATAGACGCTATCTTATAGTTACCTACTAGTTAATCGTTAGTAGAAGACGAAAGTATCTTAGCGAAACTCTAAGAAGATACTATATTATTTAGTATATCCGAGATTTATATCGATATAACCTTTAAAGACCGGATCCTAGAGGGGTATACTGCTTATATTAGTTAGATAAATATTATTTAATAACTCTAAAGTAACTAAATCGAAATAAACGTACTATTCGAACTCGACGACTAAAGGCTTTTCTATTTAAAGGAGTTCTCCGATAAAAGATAGTTATATATTCCCGCCGAAGTAGCTATAGACTTTATCGCTAAAGCTTATAATACCCGGTATTATTTCGACGAAGATAGGGTATAGTACGACCTAACGGACCGGTTCGTAATCCGTAATTATCGTTATAAAGTGCTAGAGTATATTAAGAACTACCCTATTTACGCGGTAAACTAAGGTAGGAACTAGCTTCTATTAGGAGAAATATAGCCTATCTTTTCGCTACTTATTCCGTTTTATACTATTACTATAGACTTTATAATAGTATTACTAAACGTTCCTTTAGCGGATACTCTTTAGGTACTCTCCCGAATTCCCTTTTTCGATACTTTCTTATTAGTTATAGATAAATATAGTAAGGCTATTATCGTTATCCCGGGTAACGCTATATATATAACGTAAGACTAAGTATAAGTCTTACTTCGTATACTCTACCTCTATAATTAGGGTATACCGAGACGAATTATCTCTAATCGTAACGCTAAATTCTTCTCCGACTTCTAATAGAGACTCTAATCGGGGTTAGATATAAAGCTCGCTTACTCGACGGCTTAGTACCCCTAGACTAACGGCTAGTCGGAAGGGAAGAATAAGATAGTAGAACTAGTACTACGTATATTCGCTACTACGAATCCCGACGTTAAATAAATAGAGATTATTTTCTCGTTATAATTTAATTTAAATAATATATATAATAAGACTACTCGATACTTAGTAAACTAGCTACTATATAAGTTTAACCTAATAAGAATTAGCTAGCTAGGGGAAGGTATTCTTACCCTTACTAGAAACGTTTTTTAAGAAGAAGCGTAACTTACAATCGCCGAGGCTTAAATAGCTATAAAACTATAATATAATAAGAAGTATCGTTAGTTTAAGTTCTCTTTAGGGGATTAGGTATATATTAAACTTTACTATAGCTATACGTTATTAAGAAACCTATTAAGAAAATACTTATAATAGTAGATAGGATTATTTCAGGTTACCTATAAGGTAAGAACGTTAGTATATAAGCTTAAAATCGTACTATATATAAATATTTACCCGGTATTATCTATCGTCTATCTATCTTTAAATAAACTACTATAGTTAGACTTATACGGCCGGGATCCGTTAATAGTAGAACCGGTAGAAATCGATAACGAGGAGGAGTACCGGTATAGTAAAGCGTATAGATACTATAAACTCTAGAGAATCGTAGTTAAACAGGAGCGTAGATATAGGAGGGGATAACCGAAGGTAAAATACTTAGTAAAATAGATAGACTATCTAAATTACTTTAATATATAGATACTTAAAAACGCGTTAAATATAGACGAGATAATCTAGGATTTCGAGTCGAAGAAGGAGAAGATAGCGAGGCTTCGTATATAACTATTAATAAGACGAGAACTGCTATTATAAGTAGTAGAACCCGGCGATATTATAGTTCGGGTAGACGAAAGGGCGAACGAAGAGCTATTATAACGAAAGGGAAGACTTCTAGGAAGAAGGATAATAATAGCTCTATAGGTACTATTATCGGAACTACTTAAAAGCCTTCGATATTCTAGTAGAAATCGACGTTAGTATTATTATACCTAGTAATAGGCTACTATATACGCTCCTACTATAAATACGTCTTTACTAAATAAACTATTATAATAAATAAAATACGCCCTTATATACTCTTTTAAATACCTATACTTTACTAGCTTCTATTAACCTTTTAACCTTTACCTTCGCTATTTATTATTAACTATTAAGCCTTTATTTATCTAACTAAACTATACTTTCGTTACGAATTTATTAGGTATTCGCTATATACTTACTATAGTTTCGTTAACCTAAGACTATAAGTACTCCTAATATACCTGAGTTCTATCTAGTACTATATCCTATATTTAGGGATCCTAGTTAGTAGTTCGCGCGATATAGTCGTATATACGAATACTCTACCTATATATATAAGCCTCTAGCGAACGGTATATTTACGCTTAATAGGTACTATTAGGCTATATATCTATATAGCGGAGAGTTAGCTATAATAAACTAAACCTTTATAACTAATAAACGCTTCGATATATTTTTAATCCGATGATTAACCGAATAGGCGGTATTCCGCTAGACCCTTATCGACGAGGGGTATACTAACCTTACCGAACGAGAAGTTAAGTTTAATATTTATATTTTACGAAGCGAATTCTTAATATACCTATATAGTCGAAAAGTATCCTACGCTAAAGCTAAACACTACGCCTCCGAGTATCTAATTCCTATTTAGATTCGCTATAATAGCCCTATCTACTATAGATAGAATCTATACCCGTCTATCTAGATAGGCTAAGAGGAGGAACTTATAACGAGTTTAGATCGAGAAGGTTCTATAATTAATAAGGCTAGCCTTATAGATACTAGTAGTATACCCGGATACTAAAGTAATAACCTTCTTCTTTATAGCCCCTCTACTACTCCTCTTACTAATAGCCGCTCCTAAGCCGAGTACGTCCGCTATAACGAGTAAGGCTAGTTTACTATAATTACTATACCGTTTAATATAAGTAAGAACGATATTAAGACCTTCTAATATATTACCGTTAGCGTTTAGTTTTTAGCTTATAACGTATTAAACGCTAATTACTAGCTCTTCGGTTAATAGTATAATTATAGTAAGAAATATAAGAAAGCTATAAAAGATCTTCTTCGCTATAACGAGAATACTCTATATATACCCGGAAGAGACCGGCTTAAAGCTACCCCTAGCTAGCTCCTCTATAACCTAGACCTAGAGACCCGGGGTAGAAGCCTATAAACCCTAATCCGTATCGCTAACGACAATAACGACGACCTAATCTATAATAATTAAGTTAACCTCTTCGCTATTACCGGATAGAGCTTATATAAGCGATATTACTTAAACGACAACCCCGAAGACGACGAATATAAGGTCGGGTCCGATAAAATAGATATCGTAATAAGGGCTATTAACCGGGAGTAGGCTATATACTTCCGTACCGTTATAGACGATCTTATTAAGAATAGTAACTCTAAGGCTCTTATTAAGTTTCGCTATTATATATCCTCTATAGCGAATATTCTAAACGGCTAGATCCCCGCCCCTTCGTATATCGTTAATATCGATAATATACGAGTTAAGCTAGTACTCTTAGCGGACTAAAGTACTATTATAATTATAGTCTTATAAAAGACGGTTATTAAAGTCGTCGATTTCGTCTAACGTATTTAAGAGCTCGATCCCGATATATATACCTCTACCCTTATAATAGAGTTTATTTTATATAACTTTCTATACTATCGTATAGACTTCGGCTATTTAGAGACTTAATTTACCGATATTATAAGCTACGTTAACGAAGCGGTATCTATTACTAAGTAGAAGAGAGAACACCTCGGTAACCTTACCCGCGCCTCCGCTAAGAACTTTATATAGCGGGTTTATACTATATCTCTCTATATTAAAGACTATAGCGTAGTTAAGGCTATAGCGTTAACTAATAAACAGGTTAAATATCTCGCTACCGAGGTAGATAATAGGGCTATAGAGGCTATATTTAGTAGAATTCCCCTTCTTATAAAAGAGGAGTTAGAGGCGCGCTAGCGTATTTAAGGTAAATTCGTTACGAATTTACTATAGATTTAATTAATAAGATAGCGTATATCGTTCTTATTATTTTTATTTACTCGTTCGGTCTAAGGACTATATATACCTAAACGAATATTATTAATACTATTATAAGCTTTTATATACTTATCGCTCGTAATCTAGCGTTAGTCTATAGTTAGGTATATTTAAGCCCTCGGGATAGACCCTAACTTATTATTACCGGCTATCGTACCTATTATATTATACCCTTCTTATTAATACCCCTACCTTAAAAGTTTACTTCCGCCTACTTACGTTACTTATTAATATACCTTCTATATTATATTTTTATAATAATTCCCTTTTATTAAAAGTTTATTTACTTTACCTTTATTTATTATATTACGTAACTATACCGCTCTATATAAGCTATCGCTCCTTATAAGCTATACGCTTCCGGGTATTAATAACGGACTACCGGCTTCGTTTATATATTTATTTATACCCTATATCCCCTACCTTATATACTATAAACTACTATACCGACCTATAACCGTCTAATTACTTTACTATAATACCCGGGATATATATTCGTTACGAGTTTACTACGAACTCGGATCTATAAAGACGAGGATTTTTACCCGGGGGGTAATTAATATATACTTATCGTAAGTATAGGTCTTCTTAATAAATTCGCTAAGAATTTACCCCGAATTCACTATAAATTCGCTATAGATTTACCGTAGGGTTATAGTAAATCGGCGAACTTTTATATAGATAAATTCGTAGTAAATTTACCGTAAATTTACTACGGATTTACTATAGATTCGCTATAAATTTACTATAGATTTACCGTAGATTCTAGGTTTAGTATAAAAGGTATACCGATAGTATATAGTATAGATAGCGAGGGGATTATTAATCTATTATTATATAACTATACCGTTACTATTATAAAGGCGATAATATAGCTGATTTAAGAGCTAAAGTCCTAGTTATTAGCGAAAGAGCTATTAACGAAGACGGTTAGTTTTACCTTTAAAAGGTCTAAGGTAATATATCTTAGGCCTCGAGATAGGTTCTCTATTTACTATTTAAGGTGTTAATTTAACCTTTCGTAGTCTTTCTCTTCTAAGTTCTAGATCTAGGTTATAATAAAGAAGTCGAAAGTAACCTCCGGCTAGCAGATAGAGGCGAAGTAAGCGCTATAAGCCTGTTATTCGAGATACCGTTAAATATAGTTAGGTACCTTTAAGTCTATAGTCTCGATCTTTACCCCTTATCCCTTCTACTATACGTTAATCGATCTATCGCTATAGATAGTTAATTTAATACCGTTAAAATCGAATAACGTAGTTAACGAGAGTATAGTCTTCGGTTTATATTTAAATTCCGTTTTTTTAATCTTCTCTTCTTCTATCGCTAAGAACTATAATATTCCGAGTATAAGGGTATCGTCGGTTTATATTCCGATAAGACTAAAAGTATCCTTCTCGTTAATAGAGATAAAGAGGTAAGGGTTATACGTAGAGGTCTCTATCTAAAGCGCTATACGATAGTATTTATAATATATAGTCTATTAGTATACCCCTACCTCGGCGATACTATAGAGTAGTCGTATAACGCGTATAATCGTACTTAGAGGGTAGCGAGCCTTAAGTTCTTTAAATAATTTAACTAGAATCGTTCGGGCTAGTTCTAATTTCGATTAAAAGTAAGCCTATATAATATTACGAAGCTCTATAGTTATTCCGGCCGTTATTAAGATAAGGGTAAGAATAACGATAAGACGTTAGCTAACGTATTAAATCGTAAATAATTAAATAAGGATATCTGCTTTACCGGCGTTATTATAGCCCTAAATTATAAGGCGAGATTTCTCGTATAGCTTCTCCGTCTTACCTTTAATTTCTCGAACTATTTATACCTTAAAGAGACGATAAGGGCTATAGATAGCCTTATCGTAGCGTTCGAAATAGAAGATACTACGGCCGATTAGGTCTATAATCTCCTTCGTATTAGACTCCTCGAAGGGCTCGCTTAAGCTTATAATCACGCTATCGCGCTTTAATTTAAGTACTAGCTCTAAATTATCCTTCTCTTTCTATATTATATATATCGAAGGAGCCGGTACCGGTTATAATATAGGTAGTACCGGTTTTAGCTTATTTTTAGAGCCGAGAGGTCGTCCCTTCTTTCGTAGCTTTAAGGGCTCGATTTAAGGTAGTTCGGTAAGGGAAATCGTAAGTCCCTAGCCCGGGTTCGCTAGTAATATATCGTTAAAATCGTCTCGGTAGTATAAGCGAATAAAGGTAAATCGAAACTTAATAAGGCTATTAAAAAGATTAAGGGTAAAGTTATACCCTTTAACCGTAAGTAGCTTATAAAGGCCTTATTAACTATCTTTCTCTCTCTATACTTATATATTACTCTAGAAAGATAGCGCTAGTTAATTATTTATATCTAAGCTATTCCGAGTAGCTATTATATTATTAATCTACCGTTCTATAGAGATCTTCTATAAGGCGTATAATACCTTAGCTATTACTTCCCTATACTTTATAATCGAATTCGATAGTAGAAAGTCGATAGTTATTCGAAGGAAAGCTCTGAAGATAAATAGTATAAGTACGAGGCTATTAGGGCTTATAGTATCGTTTATAGCTTTTATAACTATCTAGAAGATAGCGTTATTATTAAAAGTACTTTTAAACTCGGTATAAATAATCTTAAAGGTATACCGGAAGAGCTTATAATATCGCTTAATCTTACCGATAGATTAGTATATCTCTATAAGTATCTGCTTATATATAATCCTTATAATCTTAGTTTTATTTCGAAACTCTATCGAGGTAAAGTTCGTACTTATATTATAAACTAGCTAGTCTAGGGGCCTAAGGTATATATTTATCTATATTATATATAAGGCTTCTTATATATCTTTTACTAAGAAGGAAAGGAGGAATCGTATAGCTTAGAAAGACGTAGAGAAGTCTATAATATAGAGTACCGGTTTTCCGAGTAAATATATAATATCTATAATAAGTTTATAGTTAAAGTTATAGTTATCTTTAAAGGTAAACTTAAATCGTCTCGGGGTAGGGCTATATATCTAATAGTAGTAATAAAACTTCGTAATAGCTTTTAGAGCTATTAGATCTATATCGTAGCCGGTATCTCGAAATAAGTAAGAAAGACGGTCGATAAAGAGATAGCTAAAACGTCTATAAAGGCGCTTTAACTCTATCTCTATAAAGAAGGCTCTAGCTTTAGATTTTAATAAGAAGAATTATAAATAACCCTACTTCCGGATTATAAAAATAGTCTTCTCTTTATCGTATTAGCCTATATAGACTAACTCGTCTATCGTATTATAGAAATAAACGCTTAGCTTATCTATATCCTATATATATAATAAAAAGAGGGTTAGGGCGTCGATAATATAGAAGGTAATAGATCCGATAGGTAGATCTATTATAATAGTGCTAAAGGATAAGAAACGCGAGCTTTTATCGAACTTAATTAACGCTTCGCTAGCCCGGGAAGTATTTATTTCTACCGAGGGATCTTTATAGTTTAAGGCGAGGTATTAGTTATAGCCTACTATAGAAAATTCGATAGTACTAGTATTAGGGATAACCCTTTAGAACTTAAGCCGGGAGTATCGGCTTTTAAAGGTAAACTATACTACCGGGATAAGAGAAAGCTTAGCCCTATTAGTATTCTTATTATCTTTATCTTCTTAAATCGAATAAAGGAAAGCTATATCTATAAAATAAGCGGCCGCTTCTTATTTACTTTTAAAAGCGTTACTATTACCTTTAATATCGGTATCGGTATTATTAGCGCTTTCCGCTAAGCTATATACTACCTCGTAGCTTTTATAGTCAGCTAAGAAAGCTATAAAGCTTAATTCTATAGCCTCCTCGCTATTATAGTTATAGTATACTATATATTAGCTTTTTAATCTCTATTATTCTTCTAGAATATACTTAGTAGACTAATAGCCCTCTTTACTATAGATAAAGTACTTTTTCTTTTTTAATTACCGCCGGCTATTATTACTATAGAAGCCTCTACAGAATCTTTTTTATAGTCTCCGGAAGCCCCTTCGGAAGCTGCTTTAAAAGCTAGAAGTACTACGTTAACGGTTACTATTATACTAACGGTCGAGGTAGTATATCTCGTTATCCTTAATACTCTATCTATCTTAAAGGAACTAATTACCCGAGCCTCGCTTTAAGCTAAGCTCTAATAAAGAGTAGAGGTCTTAAAAGAGCTTCTTATAAGGGGTAGCTAGTATATAGAGGGTATACTTAAATTCTAATACGCTTTCGTATATTCGAATAACTATTATCCGAAGGATCTTATTACTTTCGTAGTTAGGGCTAAAAACGCGCTAGTATAGCTATAATTTATCTAGGAGAATATAGAGGATCTCTCGAAAGCTCTTATCTACGTTATCCTTATCGTTCTTAAGGCTATTAAAGGTAGTACCGGTCTAATCGCTATAATACTATTACCGATTCGTATCCGTCTCGAAATAAGTCTTTAGTTTAATATAAACTATAATAAAGGTATCTACTATACCGATATAATATATATAATATATTTCCGCTCGGCCTATAAAGATTCGCGGAAGAATAATATAAAATTAATCCGGTTCGATACTATTATAATAATAGAGGTTTAAGAAGATCCTTAGTTTATTATCTAATAGGTCGTATAGCTCTCCGGTCTATTTTTTTATAAGATCCTATATCTTTATAAATATTATAATCTTATCCGGTTCTAAACGCTAATTAAGTTTATTCCGAGAAGGAAGAATCTTATAAGGGTTATATATAAAGGTATTCCGGCTAAGGTATAAGAATAAAATAAGGCCGGATAGCGATAGGCCTTATTAGTTAAATAGGGTACCGGTAAGGCTAGAAGGGCTAGAAGGGTTTAGAGGTAGTACCTATCCTTCTATATTCTACTAAAAGTCTTAAAGTCGGGTACTCTATAATAATAGCGGCCCTATAGGTCGGCTACTTACTCCTTATAATCGTAAGAGTAGGCTATTCTCTCCCTTTAACTATAGGGTTTAGTTATATCCTCTTTATAGTTATAATAATCGGTTATTCCCTTCTTATAGCTATAATAAAGGAGGATAAAGTAAAATCGAGAGCTCTAGTAATAGCTTAAATCTTTATAGAGATAATATAGGAGTTAGCTTATTTTTAATAGTTTCGATTATCTCGTTAGTAAGGTTATTTATTAAAAAAAGGTACTTTAGTAATTTATAGCTAGATATAAAGGTTATTCTAATAGCCTCGGGTTTAAGCTATCTTAAGTACTCTATTATACCTATAACCCCGATAAGCTATAAGATAATATACTTATTTTATAGGCTTATATAGATATCTCTCTCTTAAAGAGACCTTTTAATCTCTCGCCTTTATTTATTATTAACTATCCTAAATATCTCTATATCTTATCCTTCGAAGTCTTCTTAAAAAATACCTAAGAGCTTCTCGTTTATAGTATAGTTATACCGGAAGTCCTTAATAACGCGAGCCGCGAATATAATAGCCTTAACCTCGTTTAAGGTAGCTTTCATTATAATAATAGTCTATAGCCCGTTATCTACTTTATCCTAGCTAGATTAAAGTATATATAAGATATTATACGCCTTTATAATATACTCTTTAAAAGGAATAAATCCTATCTCGTTTAGAAGGGTTTCGTCTTCTACTATAATAAAAATAAGGGAGGGGTAATATAGCGGAAGCGTTCTTACGCTTATATTTAAAGGAGGGGTAGTATAGCGGAGATATTCTTACGCTTACGCTTATCGGCTAACTATTAGTAGCTTCTAGACTATTTACTTATAGATAGTAATCGCTTAGAATTTATTATATAGTAAGACTTACCCGTACTAGTCTCCTTCGTATAATTCTCGTATCGTAAAGGAGAGATAAACTAAAAAGAGAATAGAGCGGAGAGAGAGGGTGAGAACTGCGAGGAAAACAGGCCGGAGGAGAGGGTAAGAACTAAGAGGAAATAGGTAGTGAGAGAAGTACTTAAGGGCCTAAGGGAGGGGGAATGCCTAAGGCTTTAAAGGAAGGTCGTTTAAGGAATACCTTAGGTTTCGAAGGAAGGTCGTTTTAAGGCTGTTCTTGAGAAAGAGCGATTAGGGCCCTTTTAAGGAAGGTTCGTAGTGAGAAAGGTTCGTAGTAGGAAGGTTCGTAGCCGGAAAGGTCGATTTAAAGCCTTCTCGATAAAGGTTCGTAATAAGGAAGGTTCGTAGTAGGGAAGGCGATTTTAAATAGCTTTCCCGAGGAAAGAGTAGCCTTTTTAAGATTATCTCGAGGAATTAAATAGTAATAACTTATACGATAGAATACGCCGGTAGGTCGTAATAGCCTCGTCTATAGACGGCTTTCGCTAGTTAGTTTTAGAAGGTATTATAAGGGTTTACCGGTTAATCTCGGCCGCTTTCTAGAAGTCTTTATTTAAAAGCTAATATCTATAGATAGCTTTAATCGTAGTATAGATCTCGAGACTTCGTTTATATAATAAGCAGCCTATAAAGGAGACTTAAGCGTTATTTAGCGATCTCGAGAAAGGTCTATCTCTTCTTATCTAGTTATTAGAGATTACCTAGGTAATTACTAATTAGTATTAGTTAGGCTTTATACGATCGTATAGTTAGAAATAGTAAGGTATAATAGATTCTTCGTTATTATATCTATAGAAGAAGTAAGGCTATCGAGAGGGTTACTATAGAGGTCCTTATAAGGGCCTAGATTCTGCCGCCTTCCCTTTCGGGCTAAGCAGCTTACTGCCTGCCTAATCAGGCTATAGCTATTCTATAATAGTATTATATTAGAGTAGAATAGGGTATATATTAAAGTTACTCTTATTTCTACGAATTAGTCCTATATTTATTTTATTAAAATAGCTATTTATAGTAATATCGTATCTTTATCGATTAAGACCGATACTATATTATTATTCGGTTAAAACGGGTTTTCGTTAGTATTAAGTAAAAGATAATAATCTACGATATATTATTAGACGTTATCGAAAATATATAACTCGGCTAATATATTCCTTCTAACTATCTTTTTATCGGAGTAAAAACGGTTTATTATTAATTTTTATAGATAACGACCTTTATTATAGGTTTTAAACCCTTTTAGCCCCGGTAAATACGCGAAGAGTCGCTTAACTAGCTCCTACGATTAATCTTTATCGTACTAGTACGAGAGCTCTCTTATTCTCTTTACGTAATTCGGGATTAACTCCCCGGCCTTACGATTAAATATATATATTTAAATACCTACTCCCTAAGATAAGTTAAAGTTCCTTAGTTTAAACCGCTTTAAGAATAAGTCTTAAACTATACTCTATTTACGCTTATCTAGTAATAGCTTTAGATACTAGTTAATCCGGGTTAGCCCTTTTAAGCTAAACCGGAAAGCTATATTTATCTCCCTTTCCCGGAAGGTAATATTATTAAAAGCGACTCGGGCGCTATAGAGTTCGACCTCCTCTAAGTACTCTTCCGGGCTTTCGCCCTATAAGCCGGAGAAAATACTAGTAAACGTTATATTAGTCTCTAGATATAATATAAACTATATAGTTAGAGTAGTATCTTCTTAATATATCGATTTTTCGGGTCGCTCGTTAAATAATCGAAATAGCTCTTCGGGTAATAAACGATTAATAAGATCTTATAAACGAGTAATAAGACTTAAGGTAAATTCTCTAAACTATCTAACTAGGGTATTTAGTCGGATAGCGTTCGATAGAGCTTATAGTAAAAGTATATATCCTATTATTATTATTCTTCTAGTTCCTTCTAATCGCTCCCTTTTATTCTAGTTTTTAAGGCTCGGGGTCTTTAGTTTATTTTCTTCGCTCTTTCTCGAGTATTCTCTTCCTAACCGTCTAAAAGGTATTATAGGCTTAGACCGGGTTACTATAACGTTATAACTAGGGTATCCGAATCGGCTAGTTTTCAGGAAAGGATAATAAGTACTTATTTATTTACCTAAAGAGGGGGTAAATAACTAATCGTATATATATATATATAAGTCTTATTCGGGGAGTTCGTAATATATATAATAGTAGGAGAAAGAGAGGGAGAAAGTAGGAGAAGGGAATAGGGTACTCCGGGTAGTAGAATTTCGAGCTAATTTAAATATCTAATCCGGTCTAAAAGGTGCGTAGTAGTCTTCTAGTCTATTCCGGGTTATCTTATATACGTACCTGTAATATTAGTTACCCTATATAGTTAGTTCTTTATTAATAAATAGGAGGGGTTTTTCTTTTCCTCGGATCTCTAGTACCCTTTTCGGTCTTAGTCTTATCACTATATAGACCTAAATAGGTAATTCTGGAAGAATAAGGGGGTTCGGTTACTCGTAACGTAGAAACCTCTTAATAAGGATATTTTAGTATATATAGGTCACTAACTAAGTTTATAAAGTAGCTAAACCGGCCGAGGTAATTATAAGCCCGTGCCGGGGCACGGTCCTCCGCACTATATTGTCTCACTGGACTAATGACTCTAACCTTGGAATGCTGCAAACCTCTCTATAAGACGCAGACATTTCAAGTTATCACAATTGAGAGAGGGCCAATTGGTCGACCTTTCTAAGCGGACATGCTTGTCGTTGAAGCCATCGTACCCGAAATCTGGAACCGAGTATTCCAAGGTTGCCGGTTCTCCGCACGCACCCTCACTTAATAATGACCTTGGGAGCGAAGTATTGCATCTGAATACGTACTTATTATTCCAAGATTCTGTGCTGTGCCCGTTGTTTGATAGGTCACTAATCACACAATTCACTATAGTATCAATAACTCCCTGTGCTACCTAGGCATTCATTACATGTACAGAGTCAGTCTAATGTAACTTCTTCCTGGCTTTCACGATCGCTATAGACGGCTGATCCAAGAACAGCTTCCAATAATCCGGGTCACTCCGGATCCAGCTGGCGTTACCGTAGGGCTCTATCTGGGTGTCCTCCAACCCATACTTGGCGTGTAACTCGTCCATCTTGGCCGGGTTGTATGTCGCCTCCATGCTAGCTGCATCATACTGGACAGGCGGATCCATATGCAGAACATAACGATACGCCAACCCGCCAGGAATCTCCTCGAAATCCTTGAAGGTGGCCCCATACTTGCTGCTGGTCATGGCCGGAGCCCGGGGAGTGTTGAAAGCCCTGGTGCCGATGAATCGGCCACCGGGTTTCAGATACGCCACGATGGATCGGAGCATGCCATCAAGCATCGCCATATCGCCGGCGTGATCAAATAGCCAATTCGACATGACCATGTCATAGCCTTCCTCCTTGAACCGAAGGGGGACGCGGGCGAGCTCCTCTGGCTTGGATACGTCGGCCTCGAACCAGCGCAGGACCTTGTTCCCTCTTCCGAGGGACTCCTCAATCTTCTGGCCCATGTGCATCATCTCAGGCGACACTTCAAAGCAAGGTCAGCGAAGGGCTACTCAGCTACTGACTTTGGGTAAACTAGCAATGGAGGTTTCATCCAGTGCATTTTGGATTGAAGAGGGGGGGGGGTGGAACCGAAGCGTAACAAAAGCAGGCGAACAAGTGGAGACATTGCTCACAGTCAACGACATCGACAGCCTTGGCACCATGATCAACGGCCTGGCGCGCTCGAAGACCCTGGCCTCCACCCAGGTCAAGCACAGTTAGGTCGGTGCAATCACCCAGTGCAGACTCGTGGAGTTGGTGCTCGAGAATGCCAAAGGGGGTCGGCTCAAAACGTCCGTAGCTACTGGCTTGTGCTTCATGCTGGTCTTTGCTATACCCAGATCGAGGTTTTGTAGTGGCCATGGCGAGTATGTTGTAGAGGTGATTCTTAACAATAGATATCGTCACTGTTAGACAATACAGAGAAGCCTTCTGCCTGAGAGAGTGTTGTGGTAGAGCATGAGACTTCGCCACTTCCGCATAGAATTACACAGGCATCACCGCAGCGGGTATATATATATACGGGCCGATGGGCTATTTGTGTGGAAGACCGATATATAGGCTGGTGGTGCGACACTGACTGAGGCGGTCATCACGAACCCCTCAAAAGGGGATGTGACATCGGTTTTCAGTCCGATGCGTAAGTGGCGGCCAATGAGGCGGATGGCTGTTATCTAGCTACACATATAGTGACACTTTGCGTGCGGGCATCAATGGCTCGACGGAACATGATCATGGAGGAGACGCATGTCAGCAGCAGTACATGCAAGAGATCGGCAATACGAGCGCCGTAGCACTTGAGCAGGAAGGCAAACGATTTGGGGTTTGTGCAACTTGACCCCCGTAAGTCGACAAGGCTTGCTTGTAACGGGCTCTGTGGACTTCTAGTGGCGCTGGTAACACATCGTTGTTATGGGTGCTCTGAATACTGGGCAGGAGATGACCCGGGGAGTTGTGGAAGAGAGATGCTTTCTGCTGTGTGGCTTGCAAACCTCTTCCTGAGAGCGGCATAGGAGATACCTCTGCTACTATATTACAATATGTATGAAGAGGTAGCTCCTATGAAGGAGAAGGCAAAACACCTGAGCCGAAGGTAAGAAAGACATGAAAGGAATGAAAGTTCTAGAGCCATAGTGTGAGACTTAGTAGAGGGTTGCAGGTCCGAGGAACGTATCTTGAGACTGAGCATTGATAAGGCATAGTCCAGGCAAGGAAGGCCCGGGAGTGTATTACTGTAGGGCGTAAGTCTATTTCCGATGCAAAGATAAAATAACAAGCTGAAAATTCCACAACAATATTCCCTTGAACTTACACCATTCGATAAATCGGAAAGGACTACAAGACGATGAGCCAGGGGGGAGGGGCAGGGGCTAGGACACAAAGGCAAGAAGGTAATCGAATGAACAGGTTAAAGATAGCATAGGGCGCACTACGTATATCGTTATACTATCTCGCTTGTTTGCTGCGAATGTTCATCCATATAATCCCAGACAGACAGTTAGTACAATCCATGGATGATATAGCATAGGCCTCCCGCCTGTACATATGTAGTTTGTTAGGTAGTCATCAGTTCTCCCCTTTCCCTTCCGATATAAGCAAGTCAGAACGCATTTACGAGTCCAATATTCATGGTGCGTATCCTATACTCGTCTGGTGCGGTTTGGGAAAAAGTATTGCATGATCTATCGTATTATCCGAAGGAAGTGTTGTGTCCCTCCCAGCGACTTGTTCAGCACACATACGGAAAGCTGCCACAGATATTAAAAGCGGCAAGATTTTTCATATATAGGACTAACAGAACGTTGAATAATGTTGTCTTATCTCATTACTTGGGCCCAGGTGCTCGTGACGAGGCGTGGCTGCTTGTCCCAGCGTTTGACAGCCACATGATGAACGCGACTTGAACAACGCCCCGATGGCCATGCAATTTGCCTCATTCAGTAAGAGCATAATATGAGATACATAAACAGGGAATGGGACTGTAATGGGCCTGGATCAGCTCTGTGTATCGAGTAGAAGGAACTTCTGTGTATGTCATCAAGGGGCCCCGGAGTGTAATACGACAGCAGCAGGCATAGCTCCGTCAATGTTGACAATGATAAGGAGTGCTTCCAACGAAATTCTCAACTTCGAGTTCCTTGACATGCAAATTGAAGCTTGCCTAAAGATTAATTTGCATCAAATTCATGTAGGAATCCATTTCAGGAGACTCAAACTTCCTAAATCGTCCATTTGGCCCCGCTACGTATTCTGCAAGACCTCCAATGTGACCAAGCCGGCATTCAGCTTCAGTGCCCTCGCCAATGACATTACAGGCCTCCAACATGTCTCATCTCGGCTGTATGCGTACTCAATCCTATGTGCTAATATTGATGATGTAGGGTGGCATTCATGCACCACATTCGCAAACATTATCTGCCGCAAAATATTAGGTGACTATGAATGTTACCCATTTTCAAATATTTCATGGCTCAGGACCTGACAACCACCTTGACCAAGAACCATGTTTGTTATCTAGAAACTGTCCGGCTCAACTCACTCATCGATGATGGCAAAACGTCTTGTTCTCGGGGCCTTCTTGGGCATGACTGCAGCGATTCCAAAGCTAATGCACAAGCGTGACGCCCTCCCCGACTATGCTATCACTTACGCTCCATGGTCTTATCTGCACAGTGAAGACCGTACCTTCCCCTCAGACGTCACTGTCCATCTCAACAATACGATCCCCAAGGTCGATTTCGAGGCGATTGCATCCGCGGGCTCTCTTACCATTGATACCCTTGACAGTTACTCTAGCGACGCGTACCTGACTTCCGAAGACAATGTTGAGGACAACCCAACGTGGTTGCTTTCTGATTACGGGACTCCTGATAGCAGTGGCTATAGTGCTGCTCCGGGTCTGATCATTGCTGCGGAAAAGAACAGTACTACGACGGATGTGTTCTACTTCTACTTTTACTCGTACAACTGGGGTCGACCGTAAGCAGGACCCTACATCAGTCCAGGACACTCATTGGACTGGGAAAGTAGCTGACGTACCATACTGGCGCAGTGTCTTGGATATTGAGTTAGATCTCCATGTAGGAGATTGGGAGCATGTTATGGTGTGTTGTTCCATCCCTGACGTGATGATGAATATGGTGTTCACTTTCGTGACTAACACTGCAAGGACAGATTCGCTTCAACAACAACGAACCATACGCCATTTATCTGTCTGAGCACAGTGCTGGATCGGCCTACTACTGGGACGTGATGAACTTCAACGGAGACCGCCCCATTACCTATGTTGCCAATGGATCGCATGCCAACTATGCAACTGCTGGCACGCAGGAATATACGATTGCGCTCGGAATTATTACGGATGTCACCGACGCTGGTTATGCTTGTGAGAGCTCATATTTCTCCCTGTTTTCAATAAACTGTCTCGCTGACAGATTCTCATTAGGGGACATGACGCAAAATTACCGCGGATACTGGTACGACGTATCCTCAGGTGAGTTCAGCATTGCGGGCGGAGTCTCAACAGGCGGAAAAGAGGAAGTTAATGAGACTGCAACATGGTTGCTCTGGGAGGGGTATTGGGGCGATGAACAGTATCCTATTGGCAAAGAAGCTCAATACTGCCTGTTTGATGAGTGCAAGTACATGAGTGGTCCTACTGGGCCGGTTGCAAAGAACCTGGGCCGAGAAACCATGTGTCAGCATGAAGATGACTGCACTATCTTCGACAACATCAACGACCTAACCATTCAGTCCAAGAAGAGGATGCTCCAGTAGCTAGATTTGATCACAATACACTCTAGTATCTTGCATTATTAGATGAAAATCCTATAGTTGATCGCTCAGGGTGCTGCAAATCTCGTCGACCCATTGACTTAGGCATATTGACAAGAGGATGGAGGAGGGGTATTGCTCTTTTCAGACACTTCTGTCCTTTCGGAAGACTTATATGTGAAAACCGTACCACAGAATCAAGTTGCGCTTGAAATTCCTAGTATTGTGAAAAGCCAACAGACTTTGAAGATACTGTGGAAATCCATGCCCTCTCTTTGTCGTCTGGAGATTCATAGGGCAAGAGGTACAAAGCATCTGTGATCATACAGACCTAATGAAGTTGGGCATTGTTGTCACAAGACCGAAAAATAATATGACACACCGGCCAATTTGGATAGAATCGTATTCGAATGATCGCACTTCCATCATCATAATACAGAGAAGACTCGTAATGACACAAAATAGACTCATAACGACACAGAGTAGACTCATAATGATGAGTCCGTTCTTGTAGTGGCTAAAGTGGGGAACATCGACAAGGCTCGGATTTAATGGTTAACTCCGTTCCACCCACCTTTTGTATGCATAATCGGATTGAGCGGACATATGTGGGCGTCCGTGGAAGCAAGAACCGACCGGAAATAGACTGGAAGCATGAAGTGTTTCCAACAACTTGAATTACATGCATGGAAGCTGGTGGAACTGTTGGGAACCCTGGCAGTATGCATGGAATTGTCTTCAAGGGCTGTGTGAAATTCGAGAGATCCTCCTTCCCTCTGGAATCTGCTCAGGCAGCCATCCACTGGAGGGATATCAAGAAGCGGCGATAGCGGTGGACATAGTTAGATCCTGCCCTGACGGTCTGGCCGGGTATCATATGTAATTAGTCCCACGAAAGGATTTATCAGTACAGGGGTGGAAGGGAGCATGATTACTTCACAGCTGTTTGATTGATAATCCATACATACGTAGGTACATGTATGCATGCTGGCTGGCGCAGCAGGGCCCTGAGTAATATCATTACCTACCTAGGTACTTAGTACCTGATTAATGAATTTTTCTCGTCTCCATATCTGATTATATTTGTATCTCAGTCTTAGCAATCCCGAAGCACGACATTGAGCCACGACTTGAACGATCCGACCTGCTGTTCATCTCGCGCGCCGCGCGCAGCCAGGCGTGGAAGAATACCATGATCTGTAACCCACTCTGCTGACCGCCCACTCTCGTTGATACATATTGAGTACATGCTCCATACAATAACCTCATCACAACCGATAGTGGCTCGTCGCTTACTTCTTGCTGTTCGGGGACTCCACAACCCAATTCAAGCGGGAAATCATCTTTTTAAGAATTAGAAGGCCAGACTCCGCCTGTACTGTATCCTAATCATTCCGCTTGAATTATAATAATATTGAAGGCTAAGTACTTAAGTACTTGAGTATGTTAGGTACATAGTAGCTTGCATAGAGACCAATCAGTCAACTGGTGCTTGAACCAATCGCAACAGCAAGACGCGTTATCAGACACCAACACAACATATGTACAATTCGGGCCGGCGAGGGAGTCAGAGAAGGTTGATACAGCCGGGATTATGCCCGCAAGCGGTAGTATCAGTCGGTGAGGTGAGGCTCCAGATGTATGTGTTGAACCAACACTAACAAACGGTCCTGACACATGTGAAATTGGCCATGACGCTCAGCGGTCTTGCTGATCGGCAAGCTAACTACATGTAGGTCCGTAATACATAAACCCACACCGTTGCCTGAGGATGTATTTGTAATGTGTTGAATTTGTCATGGTAGTATTTCTACCTGAGTGAAGATTGTTCATAATTATATTGGACTTGTTGACGGCCTTTCTCGGCCGAGCCTCTTTCAGTTTTATCGTCTAAGCGATTCCTCCTATCTTGTTGGCGTCCCGACTCAACCACGACACAGGCAGTCCTTCTTTACTGTTTACTCTGGAAACCCTTGTTTTCTCTCTTTTTTTCTTGGATGACGTAGTGTTCCTAGTTTATTTATTTTGTTATCACGCTCCCTCACAGAAGGAGTGCACAATGAGTTGGGCGAATACAGCGGATCACACACGTCTGTCAAGGGCGGACAGTCGTCAGATCAATCAATTGCACAATGAGGTGCACCCGCCCAACTCACGATCCGGCGATTCTGGCTCAAGCTCTAGCGAGCCCCACGAGGGAACATGGGGGGAGCATGATGTCACGGTCCCCAACGAGGATGTGGCCATGCACGAGTTTGAAGTCCTGAGAAGAGAGCTATCCGAAATGTCCAGGACGCGCTCGAGAGTAAGCCAGGCCACTCGACGATCAAGGAGAACCGCCTCCCGTGCACGACGTCCTTCTACCGCTAGAAAGGAGGATGAGGAATCACAGATTGGAGAGACTGGTTCCGACGACAAGGATGAGGACGACTTCAAACTGGACGTTTTCATGCGGGAGGGCCACTTCGAGAAGCGCAAGGATGGGAGGTCCGCCAAGAAGGTTGGTGTTGTCTTCAAGAACCTCACCGTCAAAGGCATAGGCGCATCGACCACTTTCGTCAAGACACTTCCGGATGCTGTGCTTGGTACCTTTGGCCCGGATCTCTATCGTCTTGTGTCGCGCTTCATCCCAGCCCTTCGATCCAGTACTGGTGAGACTCGCACCCTCATCAATGACTTCAGCGGCGTGGTTCGCGACGGCGAGATGATGCTGGTGCTGGGAAGGCCTGGCTCTGGGTGCTCCACGTTTTTAAAGGCCATCGCCAACAATAGGGAATCGTATGCATCAGTTACCGGGGATGTTTCCTACGGCGGCATTTCAGCTTCCGAACAGAAGAATCACTTTCGCGGAGAGGTGACCTACAACATGGAGGACGACGTCCATTTCGCGAGTATGAACGTTTGGCAGACACTGGTTTTCGCTCTCTACACTAAGACCAAGAAGAAGACAATGGAGGAAATCCCCATCATTGCGGAAGCACTCATGAAGGTGTTTGGAATCAGCCATACGAAGCACACTCTCGTGGGCGACGAGTATACCCGGGGCGTGTCGGGCGGCGAGAGAAAGCGTGTTTCCATCGCAGAGACACTGGCCTCCAAGTCGTCGGTGGTTTGCTGGGACAACTCCACGCGTGGCCTGGACGCATCTACGGCCTTGGACTATGCCAAATCGTTGAGAATCATGACGGACATCAGCAATCGTACAACGTTGGTCACTCTGTACCAGGCGGGAGAAGGCATCTTTGAGCTAATGAACAAGGTTCTTGTTATTGATGCGGGCCGTTGCATCTACCAGGGTCCAGCAAAAGATGCGCGTCAGTACTTTGTTGACCTCGGGTTCAAGGCACCAGACCGTCAGACTACAGCCGACTTCTTGACTGCTGTCACGGATCCCAACGAGCGTCAGTTCCGCGAAGGCTGCGAGGCAAGCACACCCAAGACCCCGGAGGGACTCGAGCAGGCTTTTAGACAGTCAAGGTTTCAGAGGCTGGTGGAAGACGATATCAGATCGTACGAGGCCCATCTCCACGACACCGACCACACCGATGCACGAGACTTCGAACAGGCCGTCCGGGAGGCGAAGTCAAAGACTGTGCCTGAGAGTTCCAGCTATACGGTCAGCTTCGTCAGGCAAGTCATTGCTTGCACGAAGCGTGAATTCTGGCTTTTGCTTGGCGACAGGACGACCCTCTATACAAAACTCTTCATCATCATCAGTAACGGCCTCATAGTCGGTTCTCTCTACCATGGACAACCTCTGAACACCGAAGGCGCTTTCACCCGAGGAGGCTCTCTATTCTTCTCGATTCTCTTCTTGGGCTGGCTTCAAATGAGCGAACTGATCAAGGCAGTCAGTGGACGAGGTATCGTGGCGCGTCACAAGGACTATGCCTTTTACCGACCGTCAGCCGTGAGTGTGGCCAGGATCGTCACTGATTTCCCGGTCATCCTCATCCAGGTCTGCATATTTGGCCTGATATTGTTCTTCATGGCAGGCCTGGATGTGGTCGCCTCCAAGTTCTGGATCTACCTGCTGTTCATATACCTTACGACACTCTGTATCACCTCGCTGTATCGCATGTTTGCAAGCCTTTCTCCGAGCATCGACGACGCGGTGCGGTTCTCTGGCATTACCCTCAATTTGCTTGTCATTTTCACCGGCTACGTTATTCCTCGGACGCAGCTCTTGTCCGACTACATCTGGTTTGGCTGGATCTACTGGATCAACCCTCTTGCGTACAGCTTCGAGGCTGTCATGGCGAATGAGTTCTCTGGTCGTGATATGGTTTGTCCCCCTGAACAACTCGTCCCACAAGGTCCAGGAACCGACCCAGCTTTCCAGGGCTGCAGTCTTACTGGCGCTCAAGTCAATGCCAAGGCCGTCAGTGGTAGTTCGTACCTCAAGGTGGCGTATGATTACTCGCGACATGACCTCTGGCGCAATTTTGGAGTCGTCATTGCATTCTCCGTACTGTACATCCTCATCACCGTTGCTGCAACCGAGATCTTTGCCTTTACCTCCAATTCTACGAGCGCCATCGTGTTCAAGAAGTCAAAGAAGGTGAAGAAGGCGGTTCAGAACCAGCAGGCCGCGGCCGCGGCCAAGGACGAGGAAAAGGGGTCAAGTGAAGGATCTGGTGAGGTTCCTAGCCGGAGTGGGAGTGACACCGCCAAAGAGGAACAGGAAGCCCTTGATTCCATTTCCAAGAGCGAAAGCGTCTTCACCTGGGAGGACGTCGAGTACACAGTGCCCTACCAGGGCGGCGAGCGCAAGCTTCTCAACAAGGTCAGCGGGTATGCCAAACCAGGGGTCATGGTGGCACTCGTTGGCGCCTCAGGGGCTGGAAAGACCACGCTGCTGAACACCCTTGCCCAGAGGCAGCGCACGGGCGTCCTCACAGGCGATATGCTCGTCGACGGTAAGCCGCTCGGCCTCGAGTTCCAACGCGGGACGGGTTTCTGCGAGCAGATGGACCTTCACGACGGCACGGCAACCATCCGGGAGGCACTGGAGTTCTCCGCCATCCTCCGTCAGGACCGTCATGTCCCACGCGAGGAAAAGATTGCGTACGTGGATAAGATCATCGACCTGCTGGAGCTCCATGAAATGCAAGATGCCATCATCAGCAGTCTCGACGTCGAACAAAAGAAACGACTCACAATCGGCGTTGAGCTCGCAGCCAAGCCGCAACTGCTACTCTTCCTAGACGAGCCAACGTCGGGTCTTGATAGCCAGAGCGCGTGGAGCATAGTGTGCTTTCTCAAGAAGCTTACCCAGGCCGGTCAGGCCATTGTTTGCACCATTCACCAGCCGTCCTCGCAGCTCATTCAACAGTTCGATATGATCCTCGCCCTGAACCCAGGCGGCAACACTTTCTACTTCGGCCCCGTGGGCGAGAACGGCAGCGCAGTCGTCAAGTACTTCGCGGACCGCGGCGTCCACTGCCCAGCGGACAAGAACGTCGCCGAGTTCATCCTCGAGACGGCCGCCAAGAAGCCCAAGAGGGAGGACGGCACGAGGATAGACTGGAATGAGGAGTGGCGGAACAGCCAGCAGGCGCGGGATGTCCTCGACGAGATCCACGGTCTCAAGCTCACGAGGAGCAGGTCGGCTGGTGCGCAAGGGAAGAAGGACGAAGAGACCGAGTTCGCCGCGCCCGTGTGGCTGCAGACGATCATGCTCACAAGGCGACTGTTCACGCAGTACTGGCGAGACCCCTCGTACCTCTACGGAAAGCTCTTCGTGGCTGTTATCATCGGTATCTTTAATGGTTTCACATTCTACCAATTGGGGAACACTGTCCAGGATATGCAAAACCGCATGTTCACGGCCTTCCTTATCGTCACTGTCCCGCCAACTATTGTCAACTCTGTTGTTCCCAAGTTTTACCAGAATCTGGCGCTGTGGCAGGTCCGCGAGCACCCCTCCCGCATCTATGGCTGGGTGGCCTTTACGACCGCCCAGGTTGTCGCCGAGATCCCCATCGCCGTGGTGTGCTCGGTGCTGTACTTCCTCCTCTGGTACTTCCCGAGCGGTCTCCCGACCGACTCGTCAACGGCAGGGTACGTCTTCCTCATGACGATGCTGTTCTACTTCTTCATGAGCAGCTGGGGCCAGTGGATCTGCGCGTTCGCGCCCAGCCTCACCGTCATCAACAACGTCCTGCCCTTTTTCTTCGTGATGGTTAGCTTGTTCAACGGAGTTATGAGGCCGTACTCCATGTTGCCCGTGTTCTGGCGGTACTGGATGTACTATCTCAACCCGTCGACGTGGTGGATCGGTGGCGTCCTGGCTGCGACCTTGAGTGGCGTTCAGGTGCAGTGCTCATCTGCCGAGACGGCGCGGTTTGATGTGCCCTCTGGACAGACCTGTGGGTCGTACGCTGGTGCATTTGCAGACGGGGCGGGCGGATACCTCGTCGACCCGGATGCGACAGCGGCGTGCCAGTATTGCGCGTATAGGTCGGGCGACCAGTACCTATCCTCGCTGAACATTGCGGCTGGTGATAAGTGGAGGGACTTTGGTATCTTCTTGGCGTTTGTCATCAGCAATTGGGCGTTGGTCTACTTCTTTGTGTACACTGTCAGGATACGCGGCTGGAGCTTTGGGTTTGGATGGCTATTCGGCAATCTTGGGAAAGGTGTCGATCGCGTTAAGGGTATGCTCAGTAGAAAGAAGACTGTCGAGCAACGATAGACTATGTCAAATTCAGAGGGGTAGGTCTTCAACCCAACTAAAATGAGAGATGGGCGGCTTTCTTGAGACCAGAATCGATCTAGAATAGATAATATTCAGGAGGTTTAAATCAAATGAAAGTTGGAAAAAGACAGCTCCTATAGGCCTGCCAGCCTATATTCCATGTTATCGACCCGAAATCGTCATGTTCTGTAATACTGTACTCGCTCCATGCCTCGCCCCAAGTCACCGTCTTTCATATATCTCGTATTAGGTTCTGTTGATCCCATCATGCCATGAAAGAGACAGCCGACTCCCTCCCATCGTCCCTGTCTTTCTTCTTCTGGAACATTGTCCTGAGCATATTGGGTTTCTTGTCCTTGGGCCTCAGCACCACATTCAGCGTGTTTTCATCTTGGTTACCCCCATCCGTGATAGCCTTGGTCGCAGGTTTCGTCCCAGTCTTCGACCTCGAAGACCTTCGACTCCGCTCACTACCGGCCACACTCTCAACATCCGCAGCCTTGCTCTTGCTGCTCTTTCTCCTGGGCGTATCGACATCCCCGTCCTTGTCCCTGTCCCCATCCTCGTTCCGTCGACTCTTGTGGCCGCGATGTGACTTGGACGATCGGTGTGACTTGGACGTCCGGATCGACCTCCCATCATCCCTCACCGACCTCGCAGCGTTGGGCGTAATGAGCTCGAGGTCGGCGCTCTCCAACACAGTCGCCATCTCACCCTCTCCAGTCGGCGCAATGCCCCTCCGCCACATCTCAATGGAGCTTAGTTCCTCCTCCAGCACGAGCGCATCACAAACCGACTGACCATCCTCGGGCGGCGTAACATCAGGTGTTGACATGGCGACGGGCTGCTGCTCTTGCATCTCGAACGCCTTCTCCTTGGCTGCCTTGGCCTCCTTGATCCGTTTGACAATCTTCCAACCACCAAAACACACCACCGTGACGCCCACGGCGACACCGACACCGACGAGGAACTGCGGGCTCGCCAAGAGTGCGAAAATGGCCGGGAACCCGCCCTTGACCACCCCCAGGAAGCCCGGGCTTATCGCTTTCAACACGGTACTCAGCTCGGCGAGCAAAAGCGCCACAGCAGCCGCGGCTTCAGGTTTGCGCTGCAGGTGGTCGATGATTGAGGTGGCGGTATGGTGGAAGCACTCGGCCTCGTCAAGGAGGGCCTCGATGCGCTCCATGAGGGTCTGGGCCTCAGCCTCCTGGTTCACCTCGACTTCGACGCGCTCGCATTCTTCTTCCACCTGCGTGGCAGGTCCTAGATCTGTCCGTGAGGCGAGGTCCGGGGGTACGTCTCCATAGGCCAAATTCATGTCGACATCCTTACTCCTGAGGTCTACTGTCGCCGGTGCCGTGGGTGCGTGCTTCAGATTCGGCCTCTTTAGTATAATATCCTTGTTGCTGTTGCTGTTATTTCTCGTGGCAGTCTCCTCGTATGCTGATCGGTACGCCATTGGGACCTGGCTGGGCGCTGTGGAAGATACCTCGCTCAGCGTGCGAAGATTGTTCTCCGTCAGTGCCGGCCTCGAGTCCTTGCCAGACTTGTCCCGCGTCTTCTTGGACCGGTGACTGCCATGGCTCCTCCTGGAGCTCGCGTGTGATCGTGCATCGTCCTGGGCAGACCGCCTGCGGTCGCCTTGGTCCAAGCTGCGTGGTTCCTCGTACTGCAGGTATTGCGTCCTCCTCTCGGGCAGCTCGTAGACCTGGTCATCCTCGTGGCCGGCATAATATCCAGGGCTGGGACCGGCGTAGGTCTGCGTCTTCCGGATGCCAGGGCGGGCCTCGGAAGTGGCAGCACGTTCGGCCTTGAGGGCTGCTTTCTTGTCCTGATATGCGGCTTTGGCCTCCTTGAAGACATTGACAATGTGTTTGCCCTATTGAGCCAAGGAGTTGCCGGGTTAGTTATACATATCGGGGTAGATTGCGAGAATGAGAGAACAAGAGAGGGTCTAATGTGGATTTGGCGGGGTTGATTGACAACTCAGAGGAGCGTTGTCCTGTCTGTGTGTACTGAGTCAATCCATGAGAGGGGGGGGGGGGTTCGCAAAACTCACGTTGCTGATAACCTTCCCCGACTTGTTGATGATGGTGACTGTCTCAGTGAGTTGCATCTTGTGACAGCAGCCTTGTGAAAATATATATGCCTCGTTGTCAAAACCTCGAGTGAGTAAAACAAAATGGACAGTAGCACGAATCCAAGTTGAGTCGAAGATATGAGAGAGTTCAACTCAAAACGGCGACGACCGGTGGGCAGACTTCGTGAATTCACTCTTTTCGATAGCCAGCATCAAGAAGAGGCGGTCTGCAAGTACCCTTGAAGATCGATCGATCGATACCCTTTTAGCTTTCTCCACGGTGTATGTAGTGTTCCTGAGATCCGGCTGTCAGGAACAAGAGGAGGCGTCGTGGTTCTATGTATGTACAGTAGTGAAACAGAAGAGTCCACAAACCGACGATCCACAGAGGCCAATAGACTTGTCAACAATGAAAAACAAGAACTAGATCCCGTATCAAGTGCCATTTACTACCCCTCAGCCACGCATGAAGGGCTGGAAGACCGACCACCGTTAATTACCTAGTCTCCGGATACATAACAAATCAGCCAGATCCGGTCGGGACTGGATCCGACCCAACCGCGCAACATGACCAGACAGCCAGACAAAAAACACCCCCGTCACCGTGGACCCGTGGACGAACAGGAAAACGAGCAGTCCGTGGCGTGGAGGCCGCCGCCCCTGGCGCCAATCGAATGTTGCCTCACGATTCTCCCCGGCTGCCAAAGGACCCGCCTAACCGCCTAATCCACCTGGTCATTGGCCAAACAGGACAGGCCTGTGGCTAGGCACGCTGGGGTTGTTCTTCCAGGGGAGATTGTCCGGCTTCCAGGTCATCATGCAGCTGTTGCTTGCTCCACTGAAATTGGGTGACAGAAGTTCAGTCGCCTCGTTTCCAGATGTTCGGTAACAACACCACCTGATCCTGCTGGTCCATCCGTATCTCGACTTTTGTTGTTGTTCTCAACCCAGGCAAACCAGGGCTGGTATGTACTGTGTAATATTTGCCAACCCTGGTATCTCTTCCCCCCCTGTTCTTTTTGCCTTCACGCCTCCTTCAATGTTGCTCTCAGCAGTCTGCAAGCCAGGGTATAAGACCTGCCAAGTTTAGGTGAGATGGTTGATTCGTAACAATTACATTGCCTCCTACCATCACACCGAAGTCATACTCATCATTCCGAGCTTCCAACTGCAATGCTGTCGCCTCTTTCTCTGTTCCAAAGTGGTATCCAAAATCAAAAATCAAAAGATGTGCCTCAGGTTTCCATGGGCTGTCTAATATACAAGCGCCTTTTCGCTCATGCTCAAAATATCTCGAAAATGCGAAAACATGCATGCTTGCCCCTTAGGAAATGTATACAGGCAACCGACTCCCATACAATTCGCTCTTACTAATCTGCACATCCTTCTTATTGAAGTCATGCAAAAGCAACCAGCACAGCATCCTAAACACCAGTGTGCACCAGACGTTGGCCGTCAGCTGCTCGTGCAGCGTGGTGCTTATCCTCCTCAGCTTGGCCATGCCCGTCTCGTGGCCCGTGACGATGAGCTGAGGCGTCGATGGCTTTTGCATGGTGATAGGGTCCACGTCACCTGTCTTCTCATTGATGTTGGGGGTATTGGCGCCAGTTCCGAAGCTCTCGCTGGATGAGCTGTTGGGTGTGTGCACATACTGCGTGCTCTTCTTCTTCCGCAGGACCTCGTGGCAATTCTTGGTGACGGCCTGCGCCACGGTAGTGAAGTAGATGTCCATGAACTTCTGTTGCTTCTCCTCCGGGCCAGCAGAGTTAAGCTCGTCGAACGTGTGCTGCCCCTTGGACGACAGCGTCGACTCCTCACCCTTCTCGCCCGTGTCACCAGTAGATGCTGTTGTGTTGAGAAGCCTCATGACCTCCTGGACGTGCTCTCGAATGACCAATGATACGAGCTCCGGGCCCTCTGCCAGGAGGTATCGGTCACACTCGCCGATTGCATCGTATAAAGCGCGCAGGAGAGTCATAGGGAAGACGCTCTGGTCGCGCCAATTCTTTTGGTTCTCGAGGTGGCGCGCTACTTCGGCGACCCAGTTCTGCATTTGGAAGACGTGGTCTGACTGAGGGGAGATATCGTCGTCGTTGATAGCACGGGAGAACTCCAGGATGAGCTTGGGGAGCGAGAAGTTCTTCTTGTTCCAGGAGTAAGTTGTGGGGTTGGGGAGGTATCGGTAGTACGTGTCAGGGATGTACATTGGTTTGGCGAGCATACCAAGTATCTCAAAGGCGACTGAGGTGATGGTTAGCATCATAAGAAATGCTCGGCTGATAGATATATAGACAGTGTGACTTACTAGGAAACAAGTGAGCGTGCTTCTTGCTCGGGTCACGGAAGTAGTTGGTAGTCTTTGAGTTGCAGCCGAAATGCTGAAGAGACTCGACCAGTTCACCCGTACTGCCAAACTGAAGAACCCACGAGTTCTTGGGATCGTCAACATCATACGGCGCGGCCTTTCCGTCCTTGCCCTTCCCAGGTCGGTAAATGGTCGACACGTTTCCGAAAGCCATCAGCTTGATCTCGTCGGTGGGGATGATGCGGTTCTGCTGGAAGTTGTTTGCGCCATACTTCTGGAAGCTGAAGGTGATACCCAGGTCGGCGACATCATGACCAGTAAGCAGGAAGCCGTTACCTTCTGCCAAATACCTGTGGCCAGACCGGTCAAACTCCCTCCAGTGCAGGCCTAGCATGGCTGCCAACTCCACAATGTGACAGATGGTGGTAGTCGCATAAGGTTTCTGCATCTCTGAGGGCATATTGTCCCAGCTCCTGACCTTGGGCTGCAGAGCGGCTGTGGCTGTGTGCTTTTCCCACCCGGCGACCTCGGCCGGCAGGATCGCCTTGGGACCGGACCGCGCAGTGTCCTGCTTGAGCATGTCGACCTGCCACTCCTGACTCCTGTACTCCATCTGCTGTAAGGCCTGTAGCATGACGATCCAGGTGGCACGCTCGTTGTCGGCGGTGTGCACTTGTGTGTGGAACTTGGACTGCCGGCTATGCATCTCTGCCTCCTCCTTCTCTTGCCTCTTCTTCTCCACCTCATTCCTGGCGAAGGGCAAGGACAGGGTATTCCTCTCGCTGTCCTCGGTGCCCTGGACAAATCTGATGTCTTCACAGGGGACAGGACCACGCGTGTTTTCTGGGGGACACACAAACATGACGGGGGCCTGGAAGCGGACCTCGAAGCGCAGCTCCGAGACGCGGAAGATCCTCCTTCTTGTCTGATACCACGGTCCCATGGCTTGTTCGCCGCATCTGGAGTAGCCTGTTGCCGAGGAATAGTATTGCTGTAGGAGCTGAAGAATGGCACCGACCAAGGCAACCACCGAGACGACAAGTGCCACGACGGACACGACGTCGTTGCTGTTCATGGTCAAGTTGGTGGTGAGGTGGATGGCAAAATGAGACTCAAGTAAGAAAGAGGATGGGGCAAAGAGGGAGGATGGGAAAAGGAAGCTGAGGGCGTATCTGGTTGTGGTATCAGGGAGACTTGTTCGAACCAGGTGGCAGAGTGGCGTGGCCTTCGTGGTCCTCTCCTATTTGTACTTGCCGGGCTGCCAGACTGGACTGCTTGCTTCTTGTCAATCGTCAACGGCCCGCGGCAAGGAAGAAAACAATACTAGGTATCAAGGTGACAAGAGCCGCAAGAGCTACAAGCCGGACCCAAAGAATAGGAGGGGCCAGCGGGCCGAACATAATGAGAAGAGTTGCACCGATTGGAGAGGGTAGAGAAGGTCCGGGCTTGAATTGGAGCCGAAGCTGAAGCTGGGCGCTTGTGAAGGATCACTTTGAAGAAAGGATTTTGAAGGAGGAGCCGCTGATATGCATGGGCGGGTTGCTGTGCCACATGGCTACCTTTAAAGGAGTGGAAAATATATGGGGAGGTCTGTTGGGTTACTGGTAGGTTTGGGTAGACAATTGAGATTATTAAAAGAGCGGTCACCAATGAACCGCTGGACCGAGTTGCGGTGTTGGGAGAGCCATCCTGAAACTGGAGGGGCAGAGGAGCTGAAATATTACATGTTATATATTATATCAAATATTAATAATGAGAACAAGGAGAGTATGTCCAAAATAATACACATGCGGATCCTTCAAATATACCTAGGTATGTCTGATATGGCATGTAAAGTACACAAACATATACACCGGTAGATACTTACTTGATATGTATATATAAATATGCCCAGGTGGGACATATATTGCACGGTTAGCCTTTTTAGCGCCCGCTAGTTGCCCGGAAGCCGCCCGGGCCGTTGACTGGTAGTGATTCAGGTGGTCCGTCCCAGGTGGCCACAGTGGATCCATCATTGGAGCCTCCCGACAGTGGCAGCTAACAGCCGTTAACAGCAGTGCCCAGGTGGAACAGAAGAGGGACCCAGCACGTGCCTAATAAGTCCCCGAGTCCCTACCTAGGTACCTACAGACAGTAGATAGGTAGGGTATGTACACACTGAAGTATGTACTTATTCAGTAGGTAGGCTGCCAGGGAACCTCCAGAATGTTAACTGCTGGCCTCGATCACAACTGGACCATCATCATCATGACCATGTGGGCTTGAATTCCCAATAGGGTTGAGAGGGCAGCTTGCCGTATATACCTAGGTAACCATGCACAGAAGTTAGTAAATAAGTGCCTATATGTAATGGAATGGAATGGAATGGGATTGAGTGTGATGAACGGAGGGAGCAGCAGCAGAAGAAACATTGAACCTAACACTACACCCTGGGACAGCCTTGTCTTGTCTTGTCTCATGGTATGGGGTATATTACCCCCCCCCCCGGAGGCTGTGGTGTCTCACGGTTACTTCATTATACCTGTGCCTATGCCTGAACAGGTGTGGACTTACAGATAGTGACTCGGTATCGAAAAGGATTACCTTGAAAATAACCCGGGGAGAGTAATGGAAGCAGCCTTGGGATATTGAAACCTTCAGGGTCACATTCCAAACCCCGTGACACGGCACATGCTGTGGCCGGATGGAAAGGAGTGGTTACATGCCAAGTTTGACAGCTCAATGCTACAGCAGCACCGGCCTGGTAATGGCCTTACGGAATGACTGACCCTTGCCCGACTGTGACGCAACAGCAGAGGCTGTGAGCATGGCACGATGCATGCTCAACTCGTCTGTGACTGACTGACTGACTGACTGGCTGACTGACTTACTTGCCTTGGCCTACACCATTAAATACGAGATCTCCACCACTTCTTTTGCGTCCTACGTAGACTACACATAGATACATACACTATAAACCGCATACGTCTGAGGGAATTATTCATTGACGACCTCTGCATCATTATCATCATTTGATCACCAACAGGCCCACACTCCTTGAGAGAAAAACGACCGAACTGAAGCTCGACCCTCTTGCTTTGTGCCATGTAAGTCCTGCCTCAATAGTTCCGCCAGACCACACGCAGCAACGAATACCCACCTCCTCATCGCCCGCTGACATCGCATCTTCCCTGGCAGCATTAACAACAACACGACACCGACAACAGCCTCACCCAAGCCCAAAGAGAAACATAAACAAAGAAAGCCAGCAACTCAGCCAAAATGCCCAACGGTCCCGCAGCCGCCTCCATCTCCACAATCGAGAGCATCCTCAAGCCCGCCGAGGCCACCGGTGGCCATGGTGGCCTGCCCGGCAAGTTCAAGTGCATCGAGTGCGACGGTTACGAGTGCTGCTGCATCCCTATCCCTTGTGTTGTCATGTAGGGCGGGACGACACGGAGAAGAGTAATAATCGATCCATTGATTGATATGAGCAAAAGAAAAGCTGCTGGATGAAATGGAGGCGTTGATTTTGCAATCAGGTACGGACAGAGATGAAGGGGGCGGCTCAGGGCACCTGGGAAGGAAATGATACTTCAGGACAAATTGAGATGAGAAATAGAAACGCGGCAAAGAAACATCAAAACACCACCTAGGTACTCTTCAAGGGCGGTCGGACGTTCTGTCCCATGCACGCACGTATGTGTGTATATACAGGTGTGGTCATGATGCGTCAATTATCTCTAAATATCGAACAAAGGCTGCCAACCCCCTTAGCAAACATGAGGTGACCAGAACGCCAACAATGAGGAACCGGGAGACACCTTGACTTGCATCAAGACGCCAATGAAATAATGCTCCTGAGAGCTCGGGTATGTGACAACAAAAACCTCGACAACCCACCTCCCCACCCCCAACCCCACCTTCTTTCCCTCCCTGCAAAACACAGTGAATAAGAAAAGCCATACAATAAATACTCCATCCGTGGCCAGACATCATTCCCTTTTTGTTTTGTTTCCTTCATTCGTGTGCTACCATATTTCCATAAGTTCAAAATCATGCATCCATTAATGTCCTGCCTCCGAGCGGCAACCATGTTGCCGCTCGAGTCCAGTATGTTTGCAAATTGGGAGGATCAAACCTCCTCCTCAATCAGCCGCTGCACCTCTGGCCCGTTGAGCAAGATCCGCTTGCCCAGCTCCTCAGGCGGCTTCCCATCACGAACGGCACCAAAGTCGAGGATCTGTTACCAAGACAGTTAGCACACATCGCCCACATCACAAACGGTCATACAATTTACGTACCTCAACATAGGTAAGGTTGTCTCTCTGCACAGCGGCGACACACCGCCTCTCGTCAAACTTCACTTGCCAGACCCCGCCGAGGTCGGTGAGCAGGTCCTGGACGTGATCGCCCGTGTTGACATCCCACATCTTCACCGTCTTCTCGGAGCCGCTGATGACCTTGCGTCCGTCATGTTGGAAACACGTGATGGCCCCGGTATGCGCGCTGAGCGTGTGCTTGAGCTTTCCGTTGTCCGGGTTCCAGATGCGCAGGGTGCTATCAGCCGCGGCGGAGACTAGAAGCTCGTCATGCAGATCCAGAAGCCCGACGAGGAGAGTGTGTCCCTCCAGACTGTGCAGGCATGCGCCAGTGTCGAGATCCCAGATCTTGACAAACGAGTCCATAGACCCCGATATGCATCGGTTGCGCTTGTGGTCGAGGACGACCGAGTAAACCTTCTGGCTGTGTCCGTGAAGCACGTGCAGGGCCTCGCCCGTGCTGATGCGCCACACGCGGACGGTCGCATCGTAGCTGCCGGACACAAGGACATCACCGTGGGCGGCGATGGAACGGACCGAGTGGGTATGGCCGCTTAGGATCCGGACAAAGTACGGGCACTCGGCATCATTGGCCGGAGGCCCTGTCTGGATGTATCGTCGAGACCCGGCCTCCGGCAGTCTCCAAACTCGTAACTGGCTGTCCCGAGACCCTGTAATGATGAGCGGGTTCGGTGGCATCATCACAGGTGCACCGTCCACGCCAATCTTGCCAGTGTCGGTTGGCATGAGGATCTGCAAACATCGCACCGTGGAGGTGTGTCCGTAGAAGACCTGCGAGCACATGCCCTTTTCGATGTCCCAAACACGGACTGATCGGTCAGTGCTACCAGACACCAGCGTGTTACCCTCGTATTGAAGAGCCCACACACCACCTTCGTGACCCTCGAGCTTCTTCCTCAGCTTGCCCGTCTTGGTATCGTATACGTGGATGAGAGTGTCGTCACTGCCGGTGATGATCTTGTCGTCGTCGAATTGTAAGCAGGTAATAACATGGCGAGGGTGTGCTGCAAACGCGACGTGGCCAGGCTTGACCTTTCCGCTCGTCCAGCTCTGGCGGATCATATAGTGGCGGCGATACAGGGACTTGAACAGGTGTAGCCTTCGAAGGCTTGGAAGACCAAGTCGGGGATCGGGGACAGCCAGTGCTGCTTCGTTGGCCGCAGATATGGGACCCTCGGCCTTGAACTTGGGCGGCGAGGACGGGGTTTCCTCTTTAAGAGATTCCTGCAGACTAACTCGACGCTTGGTGCGCTCCAGGTTGGCATAGTTATGCACCCCGCGCTTCCGCTTGGAGCTACGCAGCTTCGGCATCTCGGGCTTGGGTGAGCGCAGCTCAGCCTCGGTCGAGGTCAAGCGATTCTGCAGACTCACATCAAGCTCAGCACCCTCGGGGCCTTCCGGGTCCTGCCAGCCCCATCCCTGGGTGATGGCCTTCTTAAGCTCACCAGGTGCAAGCTGGAATCCCTCGCGGTCAAAAAGCTCCTTCCAACCAGTCTCGTTGCTATCGATCATGGTACGCCAGTGCTTTGAGACCTGTGCCGCACGACAAAGGTCGCGGTGGTCGAGAAAAGCGAGGACGTGCAGACCCAGCTCGATAGGCAATTGCTTCAAGAAGTCACACTTCAGCGCAGGGTTGACAACGTCAGCAACCATGTGCAAGGTCTTCCGGGGACATCGACGAAGAAGCTGGTACATCATGAAAGTTTTCATGTCGTTGGGCATGGAGTCAAAGGTTTCAAGCATGGACCTGGTATCCAACATGCTCACAGCCCGTTCAAAAGAATGCCGATCACGCTGTGAAGGTGACTCGGCGGCCAGATCCATATCTGCAACATCGAGCGCCCCGGTAGATTGCGTCTCCTGGTCCTGGCTCTCGTCGAGCCATCGTCGCCGCGATGACCTTGTAAGACTTCTCGAAAAGCCCGACACGTCCTCATCTTCCTCAGCCTCATCGTCTTGTGGTTCACTCGTATGCAACTGGGCCGCGGCTAAAGTCGGAGATAACCTGGGACTGGGCAGACTGACATCCGGATCCGCAACGGTTATAGAGGGGCGCGGAGGCCCGGTTCCGTGCATGTCGTCCAATGACTCGGCAAAGGGCTCGACATCGGCGTCAGTAATGGGGGGAGTAGCCACATTACTACTGAACACAGTCTGTGATTCACTGCCAGCAGGACTGGCTACCTCGTAAGCAGCCGTGGCCTGGTTGGGGCTTGTTGCCGCCGGCTCGGTTAGGTGCAAAGGTCTCAGCCTTTGTGGCCCTTCGAGATTGGACGCCGTGACTTCAGACCTGTCAGGAGTAGCTAGGTATAACGAAGACGGTGTTTGCCGAGTGGTTCTCTCCCGTCCACCGTGCGAGACGGCTCTGCGGAGCCTGTCGGAGACTGAATTGCTGGCATGGGTGCGAGATGACCTCTGGGACACCTTGTTGGAAGCGGCCGGGTTGGACGACGCGTGTCGGCGTGACCTGCGTATTTGTGATTCAGTAGTGGGTTTGACGGGTTGTCGTGGCGGCTCTGGTACGGGCGTGCCACGCTCCGAGTTGGACACGACGCTCCCTTCGAGTTCGAGAGGCTTAGGCTAGGGAACTTGTCAGCACAGATGCATGCATGCGACACGGCGTCTTATCGACCAACCTGGATGTCTGAGCCAAAAGACGGCTCGCTAAATGACCACGCAAATTCATCGTCATTCTCAGACAGGTCCAAAGTGAACTTCCTCAGATCCGGTGGTGTGGGACCTTGGGCCAAAGGATATTCCTTGAGGTCGAGAGCTTCCAAGGGTCTGGGTTGTCGTATGAAGATAGGGGGGTAGGATCGTTTGGTAGTCGTTGTGGTTGTAACAGTCTTGGTCTCGACACATTGAGCAAGTTCGTATTGGAGGCTTGCAGAACTGCCAGGTACATCGCTCTCGGGGTCGTCGAAGCTGACTGTTAACCTCTGGTTGGTTCGGGGCCGTCGAATCTCGGTGGTCTTCTGGACGGGCGTGGAGCCTTTTGTTGGAGGGAGGAGAGTCATCTTCGGGAGGGAAGATGTGGAAGCGGCGACGAGGGGTAATGGGTGGCGGGTGGTGGATATGGAAGGGGGGGGGCGGACGAGATGGTCAACCTTGATGGACTCGAGGGACAGGATAGTAGGTCCAGGTCGATGTCGAGGTGATTTGCCGTGGATGGATGTGGCCGCAGGTACAACAAAGGTTCTTCGAAGGACAGAACGGGTACGGTATCAACGCGTGACTGGCGCAACCGGAATATTCTGGCACGAGACAGCCTCGTGTAGTCGGCTGTAACGCGTGTCTCCCCTTGCAGGGGGTGTACCGCACCTGGTACTGTAGACAGGATGTTCCCGATTCAAAGAGGCCTCAAACGATGTTACTCATATCCTTTCTCTTTACACGATCTGTCTGTTCCTTTTGACGTTTGCCTGTTGTAGTGTCGGATTTGGGGTGAGGATGAGGAGGGAGGGTAGTCGAGGATTATTGGGTGGGTTGGTGGTTGGGTATTTTGTCTTCTTCTTTTTTCGTTTCTATCGTCAGATGTAAGATGGATGTAAGATTCGGTCGTCGTTGGCACGAGGTACGAGGCACGAGGCACGAGGCACACTGCACACTGCACACTGCACACTGACACTGCACGGGGCAGGCAGGCAGGCAGGCAGTAAAGAGGGAAGGAGGAGGCGCTGGTCAACAACGCCTAAACTTTGGCCTCTTGAGATGTCGAATGGCGAGACCAGAAACGTTCAAAAATCTGACAGAACAAGAAGGAAAAATGGGTTTGTCGATAGACAAGATAGATGTCGTGCAAGGCTTGGGACCGTATCGGGTCGTGTCGTGTCGTGTTGTGTCGTCAGATGGTGACCCCTTTCAACGTTTTTTTTGCTTTGATGCCCAGGTGATGTGACGAAGCGAGTTCGCCTGTTCGTCCCAGCCCTTCCAGCCCTTTCAGCACGCCAGAATAGCGGGCAACGCTACTAGTACGGATTGCGGATTACGGATTACGGAGTACCTATGGAGAGTATGGAGTATGGAGTACGGAGTACGTACCCCTGTACTGTAATCCATGCGCCCCCCGCCCCCCTGTACGTATCTACCAACTGTAGTGTACTAAGGTTTTACTTGGTAGGCGTGCAGTGCGTGGTAGGCAACGGGCAGCGAGTGGCCGGTGGAGTCCGTTCAATGTTGAACTCCCGTTGGAGACTGACCCTTGTAACCGGCCCCTGCTCCTCTTATTTTTACTGGTTGTAGGCGTTAATCATCACCTCAAAGTGCTAGGCCTTAGCCGCGGGCGGAACGGTGCTCCGTTAATCCAGTGTATATGTAATCCGTACCGCGTATCGCTGCAACCTGGAGGCATTTCATTGTAATTGTCGTTTCCCAGCCACAACAGAAACGTGAAGCCTCCAGCCACATGTCATCCCGTCCCGGCAGCCGGGCAAACCTTGCAAATATGAATCAAGGCCCTGGGCTGAGACTGAGGCTGAGGATGACACTTACATACTTAAGTACCTACTTACCCAGGTAGGTAGTACTGCGGTTGACCACTTTGAGGCTGAACAACGCCAGTGGCAATAAATCTGGAGAAAATCTAGTCTAGGTTCGAGAACTCTACTGAAGGCCTCTCCGCCCTCTCCCTCCTCTCACTCGGTTATCGGTATCAAATTCATTTCGATCAAGGTACGTAACTGCAACTGGATTTCATTGTTCGTTCACCTGCAATGCAAGGCCGACAGCCATGAGCCTTCAGCCTGCCAGATCATTTCTCGCTCGCTGGATAACATCCTTTAAGAGAAGGTGTTTAGTTCCAAAGGCCCGGTTCGCTCCATCAAATTACACCTGCATCAATTCGAGGTATCTTTTTGCAAAAAGTATGGACAAGTGCTCCGTCACGTCCCCCGTTTCATGGTGTTGCTTTATCACTCCGGCAGTCGCGCCTTGTCAGCGGAAAGAATGGTTATCTGGCTGTTGACCAGTCCCTCTTCTGGATACTGTGGTCTGTTCTGCAGTTGACTATCCATATTGCCGGGTCATACAAGTTCTCTGTTACAGCTAGAGATTGATACAAGTGACCGCCGTTTTGGCATCATCCCTATCTTTCCACACATACATGCCTTTTCTTTGACCTTCTTGAAGAAGAAGAAGAAGAAGAAGAAGAAGAAGAAGAAGAATAACAAAAACCGCCAATTTCATCACATTCGAGTTCAACATCGTCCCAATGACATGTTCTTGTCGACTGCCTTCTCCCAAGCTCTTCTCACTTATCTCAAATCCCGGCGCCATCACCATATATTGAGCAAGACCACTCATCCTGGCTTGCCCCTCCATGCCCATCGTCAGACATCTGGAGGTACTGACAGGAGCGAATTTGGCGGCAATACTACTGCCTGTGCCTGGGCCAAGCGAGTGTGCTCGTCACGGTAGTGAAAACCGTCTCAATGATCGTCTGCGGCCCGCAAGCTGTCGGGACAAGTGGTGTCTCCCCGCTGCTGCTGGCGGGTACAGTGATGCTTGGGCCGAGGTTTCCTCCGTTGAGTCCTTCGTTCAGGAACCCGCTGCTGCTGGGTACCGTAATGCTTGGGCCTGTGATGGTTACAGTATCCGGGGTGGCCTGGGTGGCGGGGGCAATGCTACCCGGGATCGTGACTGTGACTCCCGGTATAGTCACGGTACTTGCTGGGACCGTGACCGTGCTTCCCGGGCTGGTGACTGTAGGGCCGGGTACCGTCACCGTGGTAGTCACCGTTTGCAATGGTAAGTCGGTCTCGAAGCCGGGAATCGAACTAGTGGTGATGACAGTAGGTTGCGGGCATGAGCAGACTGCGCCCCCGTCGTCTTCACCATCACCGTTGCCGTTGTCATGTCCGTGGCCGTGTCCATGACCGTAGCCAGGCCAGCCGGGGAAGCCGCCTGGCGGGCCAACGAGATCATCGCGAGCATGGAAACGACCAAGGGCTTGGACCCGGGAGGAGAGGAGAAGGATGGCGAGTGTCCGGAGGCTGTGGGGTCTTGCTGTTGTTGCTGTCATCGTGAGGATTGGGAGGAGGCCTCTGCAAGGAGCCGAGTTGGTGATGTGAGGTGAAGAAACTAATGTCAAAGACTTAGGAAATCTGGCTTCGGTGTATCACTGTTTTAGTGAGGATTCCGATGCTATGATGGTTGGGATTGTTGGGAAGGTAAATTCAAGCGACAACATCGCCATCTTTATATGCCATTACATCGGTTGGTTCTCGTTCCCGTCTGGAGGGCAAAGGCGAAGGGATGAACCGGGGATACCCTCAGTAAACCTGGAAAGCTGGACTATTCAGCGCCCATCATCACGACTATGGGGCTATGAGGTCGACTATTGCCAAAGTGGCACCCCCCAAGGTTTACATAGGGAGGATGGCAACTGTCATACATAGAATATTTTGAGTTGTGTCTCCGCGGTCAAGACTCAAGATCGCAAGCAACTTTCCGACTTTTCGAGAGGGAGCGGGTGCCCCTCCCTCCCATTAGGAGCTACTGAAGAGGAATATACCCCTTTCTTGGGCAGATCTGTTTCTCAGATACCCAACATTCAACTCTTTGTATACTCTATTGTTAAGGTGAAGTTGATCAGTTTCAATAGTGCTTGTCCGTGTGCTGCAGAAAGGGATAGAGGCCTAACCCCTGAATCCAGGGGCAGGAAGGGGTGTCGCTTTATATATTTAATGGGTGTGAACATAATACAAAATACCTAGGTACATTGTGCCGACTCTTTCCCAGCTGACTAACAGCCCTGGAAGATTGGCTGCCTGCCGCAATCCAATAAGATCTGCGCCCGCCGGCGCGAATGATGGGAAAGGCGCAATTTCCATGGCGCGCGAGTAACAGCATCACATGAGATCGCGACACGACATTCTTCTTTTCTCCTTGCGATCCCACCGGGATATTCTATACTCAACATTACTTCACGTTCTCTCTTCCATGCAGAGTCGTCTGTAATGCAGACTATCAACTTCTGATCCTCCCGCTCCTTATGCGACGCGCGATCAGTCCCCAGCAGAGGGACTAGCGGTTTCTTTGTTATACCATATCTTTCTACTATCTTTTGTCCCTACGCGAACTGGCAGCTGTCAGTCATGGGTATCTGCGCATCATGTCTGGGTCATCGGCGACGAGATTCCGTCGGAGAGGTGAGATAAAGGAAAGAGAGAGAGAGAGAGAGAG
>LKEA01000034.1:43284-92951 GCA_003795315.1 Cytospora schulzeri | reverse complement strand
AAGGTGCTGACGTTTGGGGGGGGGGGAGACTCTAGAGCAGCAGTAGTGGAATCCCGCGTGACCTGTAGGCATCCAGTCTGACAGTCAAGCAAAGCAGAAACGGAAACGGAAATCAAAAAAGCAGGGACTGCCTGGGCCAAGGCTCGGGGTTCCTCCTGGTGCTTCTCTAGCATTGTAGGGCATTGGGTGGGTTTGGGGCGATGGCGTGTTGGCCTTGCAAAACGCGTTCCGGCAGAGGGAACTAAGGTGCTGACTTTCCATGTCAGGGGCGACCTTCCGGGGAGGGAGGGTAGCTAATAGAGCGGCGGCCATCAACGTGGCCGTGCTTCACTTGCCCGAGGAGAATTAGATCCACTATGCAAGGGACTCTGTTCCTCTTTATGTGAGTGAGCGAGCGAGTGTGTGTGTGTGTATCTGTACGAAGTACTTGTGTATCCCTCCCTTGACCATGAACCATGAACCGAGATGCATGGAATAATGCAGCAGGTAGCTTATCGTCCATGACGATCTGACGAGAGCGGCGAGCAATCCGACTGCAATGGCTTGGCCGAGGAAGCAGACAGGGTTCTGAGAGCCCCCGACGTTGGCCCGTCGTTCCTTTCGTTTCGTCGAGACACTGAAAACTCCAGGACCCAAAGCTTCAAGCTCCAGAACTCCTCCATAACCCCAGAACTCCAGGCTTCAGACGGCAGGCAGGCTGATACAATAGACACAACGACATCCACCAAGGGGACAGGGGGAGATAACTCCGCCGCCCGGTATGACATGCTACTCGCGGAACTTGTAACGACGCGAGTAGCGCCGGAGATGTCAATTGTACCCGAGGCGAGACCAAAAGGGAACGATGGGCCAGATTTTCTGGCCATCGGCTCAAGCTTCTGCAGCTGCTGCAGGTCGCGGCCGCCTGGTGGGAGCCCAACTGTCAGGGGCTTTGCTTGGACAATTGACGACACACACGCACGACACGCCGGTGATATCGTCACTCAGGGACCATGATACATGGACAAGATGTTGACTAAGGGGAAGAGGGGGCGATTAAAGTTTCTCAGTCTCTTTCTCGCCATCGCGATGTGGATCCCTGGGGGTTCTCCTGGTGAGTTGTTCCCAGTCAAGTACCACCACAAGAGGAGGTCTACATGAGCTGGATAAGCCACGTAGAGGGCTCACACATAACCGAGCTACGATGTCGACGATCATCCCACGTCTAGAGGGCTCTCTTCGATAAGAACACGGTGCGCACGATCAATGAAGAGTCCCCGCCGGCCCATGGTTTGGGCCTTCATGACTGGGGGGACTTTTCATTACTGTGTATGTTGTCATCCATCCCCATTTGTCTCCCGCCACACCTCATCCGGCATCTCCATGCATCGAGAGCCGAGTGCGAGGGAGACCCTTGGTCGTTCGCCAGTGATGAAGAGGCGTCTGTTATGGGAGCGGGACAGAAAAGACACACAAGACAAGGTCCCAGGATGGAAAAGGCGACATGATGACGCGATAATCTAAAGCTGATGAGTTGTCCACGGTCTGCAGGGTCCGGAATGGAAATCTGCTGTTCATAGTTCGAAGTCCATACTGTCTTCGGTGTGCGGAGGGTACCTACTATGGGTCAGGCTCTGGGCTGGGCTGGCCGACCCGTGGACTGACTTGGCCGGCATGGGAGGCCTGGAGGATACCACCAACACCAACACTGGAACAACAAGAAGACCAAATACCAACAGCTGTGGTTCTTCTCCGCGGGTTTTGACACACCATTACGGCAGTCAAGACAATTTGCTTGGATTGTAGCGCCGCCCATGTCGATATTTAACCGCCCGATTCTTTAGTTTGATGGGGCCCAGATTATGAACTTGATTCAATATTGCCGACCGACCGAACTAACATGAACATGACACAGGATCACCCATGTCCCGTCCCTTTGTCGTTGTATCAAACAGACACGGCCAAGAAGTGGGGAGAAGAATAAAAAGACAACACCAAGTTCATCAAGACAAGGGGTAACACCAACATGATCTTATTACAGATGTGATGGAATCTCGCGTCGGCTATGCGGAGCCGGTCATCACACATGTTGGATCCATCGTTCGTGGGATAACAAGGTTGGGCCGGCCGTCACCAAAACGGCCCGCTCCGTGTGTGTGTGTGTGCCTGGGTGTGTCTGTGTGTGTGTGTACCTGTGTGTGCCTGTGTGTGCCTGTTTGTGCCTGTCTGTGCCTTTGCTTGTATGTCTGTTGGTTCTGGTTTAACCGAAGTCTACCATTATCTGGATTGCTGATGCAGTAAATGTTAGTAAAGAAAAGCAACGCGTGTGCCTTGTATATTCCAAGCATCATCCAGGATTTCTCAAATAGCTTTATAACCGCAAGCTATGGTTGAAAGTGATGGAGCATCAGTGTCGTCGTGGATGAAGTTGAATTAAATGAAAAGGTAACCAATCAGAGAAATGGTGACCAGAGTCAACATTTCCCGCGAATCACATGAGCTCGAGAACATGTTGATTGCCTAAAGTAGTAATGGCTGTTTTCTGCTTTTGGCCAATCGTCTTACACGAGGCTTTAGTGGGACCTTCAAGACGGCAGGAAAACCCGGCCAGCTCCACCAAATATTTCACCAGATACTTGGGGACGTCTTTGCTTCACTCTTCTTTCGTGATGGTTATGGAGATGGTGGTCTTGATAGTGATAGTGACTGCCTTGTTACAAGATTATTAGTTTCCCATCCGACGTTTACCAATACGTAATGGGCGAAGGGGATGTTCACAAATATAATGCCGCACGGCGATCAACCTCGACAAATTAAGATAATTTAAAGACGGATCATCATTATATTTCTTGCAGTTAAAAACATCCGGGATGGTGGTTGTGATGGTAGTGGTGTGTATGTGTGAGTGTGAAGGTGTGTGTCTCCCACTCGGACGCGTGTCTCATATTCAGCCTCCTCGGTGTGTTGTTACGGTAATGATTGGTTGGGCAAGGATTGGGTGGTGGGCCGACCGAAAATTGGCCACCCTCCAACTCCTAAAAAGGACGGAGCCCGAGAGATTTTCGGGGCCGGATCCGCGTCCGTCTTCCTCCTTGATATTACACAGTATTATGTATTATGATCCATACGTATTGTTGATATGAAGAGGAGTCGGAAATGCAACACTGATGGAGTGAGTATGTGGCAACTTCAATGGGCACGGTCTAACAGAAGAGGAGGGGGGTTTGGAAAGCGAATAGGGGCGAGAAGAAAAAAAAAGAAAAGGGAGAATACGAGACAATATGTTGTGTTTGTGTCCCCATGATGCCACACCTGGTGAGAGGTCTGGAGGTCTTGTACGACCGAGAACCATTGTTTAAGGGCTGAAGATCTGAGACAAGACACCCATCAGATCACGATCTCTAGGGGTCAATCTGGAGGGCGATGTTGCGTATGGATCCTTATTCTCGGTGGCTTGCCAGGCTTTTTGTCAGTGTGTCCACGGCGTAGACGGCACAACATATGCATCCCTACAGGGTTTCCAGCAACCAGGTAAATTTATTGATGGGGCCGGTGAGAATATCATAGGCATATGACAATTACTCAACTAATCACACATTTACTGTGCAGATATTTCTTGTTGTTGCTGCTGCTGCCGCTGATGTTGTTTGTTGTTGTTGTTCTCGTCGTCGTCGCAATCCTTCTTCTTATGGGCCCCGCCGTGTCATCATGCAACAGAGGTCCCATCGCATGTCAGGATCTTCGAGTTATGTATGTACGTACGGATCATGTATGGCACATGCAAGGTGACGAACATGTAGGGTGTTGTACTCAAGTAGATATTACCGTACCCGGGCTGCACAAGCTGATGAGAAAAAACGCTGGATGGAATGGGGCATGTGTAGTGTACATTGCGTACAGGGCAAGGCCAGGTCTGGTACGGATCCGTTGTGATATGCATAATCTCTAGAATACTGTCAGTTATCTACTGTGTAGTTAAAAAGGGGGGGCCGATACGACCTCGGTGAGGGTTGGGCATGAAGACGTGCAGACGTGCAGAGAACGTGCAGACGGGTGGTTTTCGTCGGTCTCTGGCAGGTTTCTGGCAAAAGAATTTGGCATGAATGGCTTGCAGGTGCAGGTGGCAGATGGCAGGTGGCAGCAGGACATGTGCATCGAGTACTAGTTGCTTTTGCTAATCTTTTTTTGTCCGCAGCGGCCCTTGTCACCGTGATCCGGGCAATGGCACACCACCCTTTCCCCCCACCTCTCGAGACACCTCGTTGGTGCCGGCTCGTGGGTGTTCACGGGTCTCATTGTGGAGCCTATGCAACATTGAGTGCTCCGTTTCCACTGTGATATGTCCTGCAGACGGGGATTATGTATGTATGATCCTGAACCCTACACATCAACATACAGTATATACATACCTGTACACTGCATACATAACTCCGGATCAAGGGGCAGTAGGTACGTACCTTACAGGGCACTACCGAGGTTATTCCCAACCTTGGAAGTCATTGAAGTCAGCTATGCTCTAACGTCGGCTATTCGAGGATAGAGTGATCCTGCTCTGACAAGATATCTACAACCTTGCAAGTTGCCTACTTTTTTTTTTTACAATACCTAGACATGATATGAATGGTGCATATCCATCCGTACTACTTCTCCATTCGATCCCAAGTATGAGATCCGTATATCCGCACACGTGTAGATGATAGCAATAATATGATGCATTTACCCCGCACATCTTTAATATGGCACACCCGTAAATCCCGCCCGTGATTCCCACTGTCTCCATAACTAATGCGGGCCGTTAAACACCAGGCCGGATCGGGAAAACAAGAGTGGGCCTTAGGGCAGGGATCAATCTTCAGCCTGCCGCCGGCCAGAGAATCCCGAACCCTGCCAGCCTGCTGAGGCCATCCATCCCGAGATACCCTGTCCGATGTCACCTGTCACCTGCCTGTGTCGTTCCCTCCCCTTCCCCCCCAGGCGCCACCCCCCCAATTCCCACTGTCCGCCCACCCCCTCCCCGCTCCTATCTCTTTCTCTTTTTCCCTCCCTCACTCCCTCCATCTCTCCCTGGTGTTCCGTACTTTTTCAATCTATCAAACTCAAATCAACAAATAATACATTTCGATAAAATAAAGTGTCTTGCATATGGACAGGGACTCAATATTATTGAAAGCCCCTTTCCTATATCAGGACTATCTGTGCGGGGGAATGAGCAACGACCAGATACTGGCGCTGTCAATTGGCGTGGAGCGATTGGCGAGATCGGCTCTTCCCGGTGCTGGTGACGCAAGTATGTACTGTGTAATTAGTCCCCGTTTAGTATATCTGGGTAGTGTACGTAACTGGGTTGGTTGTGTGGTACAGAATGCACGTACCTAAGTACCTACTTAAAGGCCTACTCAAGCGGCCTACTTGAGTACCTAGTTACCTAGGTAACCTACCTAAGCCAAGGCCAACTGCAGCCAAGACCACCGCACCCGGCGTCTAATCTCACAGTGACAGAATACACCACCTACCTACCTAGGTACTTACCAGTAAGTAGGTAGCTACCTAGGTACACACTAATATGGTAACAACCTTGGAAACCGGACAATGTCAAGGGCCACAATGAACCCCGCGGTTTCAACACCACACCATCCACCACAACAACCACATCACCAACAACACCACGCAATAATACACAATACAACTGCGAGACACTGCAGTGGTTTCCGTGGAGAGAGAGAGGCTTTATGAATCATGAAGTCTCTCGTCCCCTATGTCAGACATACACACACGCATCCTATAGACACCTGCCTGGAATTGACGACCTAGATTACTCTCTTTCTCCTCACAGTTCTTCTTTGTATTGTAATCTTTCCCCGCAAACTCCTAGTCCTAGATTAGACACAATTACTACATACGAAGTTATGTTACTGACTGGTCTTCCATGACATCGTTTCACATCACAAACTGTATTGTCGACCCTTCCCAAGCTGCTATTTTTCACCATGTTCGCTCATGGCTAACAACGAAACCTAGGTACCCGCTGAATATATCTCTAGTCCCTTTGGGTGTCCCGGGGTCAGCCTTGTCCGTTAGCCGCCTGCCCCTGAACATTCCCAGGTTGATCGGTTGATCTACACTACCCTTCCGGCCAGCCTGCCAGCCCCGACCTACCGCTTTCGTCTGGAGCGCGCCTCCATATCTCTCAGCCGCTTGATCCGCACTTGAACCCTTACCAAGGTACACCCAGTACAGTACTCACTGTTCTCTACTGGTTGTGCCCCTACACGGGTAGTTGCGCGCGCCTACATCACTACTGTGTAACACCTTCGCACCATCTCTGCCCAGACGAGACGTCTTCCGTGAATAACGTCAACAACACAGAGACGGGCCTCAGGAAACCCCAGTCAAACACAATACAGCCTTGAAAGCCACTCCAGCTTGGTCCACTTACTACGATACTCACTACGCAGACAGCTACGTTCAAGTTTCATCATCATCAACAACAACGACAACAACAACAGCAACGATATGGAGTGGCCGACCCATTTTGCACCGTCATCACCCTCGCCAGCAACCCCTGCTACTGCAGAATCAGTGCTCCCACACGCCGATATAGACCCCACCCAACTGGCTAACCAGGCCAGCCACCTCACTCTATCCGCAATCGAACCTGGTTCTCCGTCTCTTCCTGCCTCGTCTGCAGCACCTCCACTCAGTGACTGTGACGGTGAAGACAGTCCACTTCGCCAAGCTGCTACGTGCTGGGTCGAACCACTCTCAACAAGTACACCAAGTATACCATGTATACCATGTACGACGAGTACACCAAGTACAATCTTTACCAATCCTGGTCCGGCCGCCGGTGCCCAACCCGTTCCACACACATCACACGACCATACACGTGAGGAACTATTGATGAGGGATGAGAGACCATATGCAGTCGGCCAAGAGGAGGAGGAGGGAGGCCAACCATGGCCCACATCCGGTGCTGACAGCCAATGTAGAGAATTCATCATTTCTGGCCGGACTTGCATGGAATCGAGGCCCTGGTCTGTAAACAGTGGCCCTGTAGTGAGGCTGGCTGATCTCCCAAACGAGGTCTTGCTTCACATCTTGGGGTTTCTGGATGTCTCTGATCTTTTAGCTACCTCGAGGGTAAGTGTGCCTGCCTTGTGTGTGTTGCCTGGCTGCGGTTGTGTCACCGTCTTTATCCTCGCGCAAGGCTCACGGCGTCCTCGCCGGGATTTTATTTTCCTCTCCTTTTTCGTCCCCTTTCCTTTTTGTTTCAGATGTATTCCCTGGCCCCATTTTTCGCCATCGACTTCCTACTCGCGGCTCACGAAGATTCGTTCTGCCTTGCAATATCGATTCGGCTGTCGGGGGTGTTACTTGCTTCGCAGCTAATTGAGTGACTGAATGATGGAGTGACTGACTGACCAAACTCCCTCAATAGACATGCCACCAGTTCCGCTCCCTGGCCGTCGCGCCCATCCTCCACCGCCTCCGCCTCCGACACGTCCGCACCATCCTCCCACCTCTCCTCACGTCCCCATCCCGGCCTTCCCTGCTCGACCTAATCCACCGCTCCATCTTCCTGACCCACACCACCGTTGTCTCCCGCCAGCTAGCCCGCAGCCTGAACGCCATCCGCCTGTCCCGCCGCTTGGCCGCTCGGCCCCCTCCCGAGGCCCTTGTCCAGCGCTCCGTGCTGCCACCCGAGTGCGTCCCGGGCCACGAGAGGGTGGCCCCGTCGCTGGTGGCCAAGAAGCGGGCCGTGGAGAGGGAGCAGGTGCGGGACGGCCTCAGGCGCTGGGTCGGGAGCGTCTTTGAGAGGCGGTGGAAGGAGAAGGTCGAGGGGAGGAGGAGGTGGGAGGAGAGTAGGGGCGTGGGGAGGGTGTGGAGGTTGAGACGGTTCTGGGAGGGGGTCGGACGGGGTGAGGTACAGGCTACTTGAGTCTGTTTTGCTTTACTTGATGAGGTGGCCGATGGAGATGAGCTCTTGGGGTAAGGATGTCCATATACGACTGGCGCAATTGAAGTGACGATCCCTTTTGGGATGATGGGATGTGTCTAGCGGCGTTTTAGAGTTTCTTTCCATCATGCTGATTCTGTTTCGTAAATCCAGCAAGGTGTTTCCAGGCCAAAGTGCATTGGCACCCCGCAAGTATGAACACGACATGGCTTAATGTTGCCTTGAGGGTACACTTACACCCTGGTGGCCGCAATAGCTCGGCCGTATCTCATCTACTTTGGGCTATATGGTTCACTCTTTTGGCGGATGGACTTCGCCGAAGATCGTCAACCAGTTAGTATTCGGTGTTGTGGTTGGTGTATTACATACAGCCAGTGCTACACGAGGCAGACCTTAGGAGTGTCTACTTCTGATTATAGAAGACCTCTGCAGGCAGGCAAACAGATACCATGGCAGAGTTGTGTTCCCCTTCCCACCCTCCTTTTGGGGGGCTTGCCGAAACGTGTCACTCGTATGAAGAACGAGAGTATCTTTTGTAGTGAACGGCATGTAGCTGCTCGTGCATGTGAGCTTTGTCAATTGGCACCTTTTGGTGGCCTTGTCTGCAGAATTCCATACTCGAACCGAGGCAGATTATTAGTGCTCCGAGCAATGCTCTTCCTTGGACGCCCATTGTACATCACGAATGCTACCACTCTTGCCCGTCTTGATCATGCGATGCCATACCGTGCCATGCGAATCTGACCAACGCCCTACCCCCGAAATCTGAATCCCGCCCAATCGTCGTCATCCTCGTCAGAGTCATCCTCGTCTTCATCTTCGTCCTCCTTAGCAACTTCCTCCTTGCCGCGACCACCTTCACCATTATCAACCGGCGTCACTCCAGCAGCTGCAACTGTATTAGCGGCCGCCGGTGTGTTCCCTTTCCGTAGAGCCTCCCTCTTCTCCTTCAACCTCCTCACCCGCGCCTCCAATTCTTCCATATCCTCGAACTCGGTCTCCAACGCCCGCGTGGCCTCCTCTTTCTCGTCTTCCAGCTCGATATCGGCCACAGCCCGCCGCCTTTCGTGTTCCTCCTCTGCTGTCTTGGCCGCGATTTGATCTGCAGTTAGAGGCGCGGCAGATATCACGGCGTCTGGGGCATATGCGTTTGCGGAATTCGTGCCCTTGGAGTTCTGTGGATCTGCTGTAGTGGTGGTGGTGTTGACAACTTCGGCCTCAAAGGCGGCCCAGTCGTCGTCTTCATCGTCTGCCGTTGCTGATGCTGCGTTGGTGGGTTTGGTATCGCCAGTCATCGGCTTGGTACTCGCCGCCGCCGTCGTCGTAGCGAAAGCCGCCTTGTGAGTTTGTTTCGTGGGGAACCCTCCGCCCTGCACCTCTTGTGGTATCAATGGACTCCGTCCTATCGACGTCGCCCTTGGTGTTGACCCCGCAGATGTCCCGCTGGCGCTCGGTGTCGCTGGTCTGGAAGGAATCTGTAATTCCACGCCGTGTAAGGGCGTCCCTGATATCCGCCGCACCAGGCTTGGTGGCGTGGTTGTGGAATTCGCTATACCCGCGTCCTTGTCTGTTGCTGAGTCATTTTTCCCGTTGTTTGTCGCAGTGGCCACCGTCGTTGCCGCCGTCGGTGATCTCCTGTCTGTGGTCTTGCTTCTCTTCTTCCGCATAGCTTCTTCCTCATCTTCCTCGGCCTCGATGTCGTCCATCTCTACATCCGAGCCCGCATCATCGTGCTTTCGCTTCTGCCCTGCGCTTGCGCCTCCACCAATGATCTGTGCCAGGAGAGCCTCATCGCTCATGGTTTCCTTGCTTGTGGACTTTGAAGCGGCTGCGCTGCCATTATTGGTGCTAGTATGGTTCGTTGGCTGTGCCTGTTTCTGCTGCTGTGGTTGTCTGGACTTCTGGAATGCAAGGAGTTTTTGGCGGTGTCCAACGCCCCGGGTATGGCCTTCCCACTGTGCCTCACTTTTGATGGGTTCGTGGCAGACAGTGCAGGTCAGCTTGCCTGAGTCGGAGTAGGCGGCGTAGGGGTGGTCTATTCTCCGGGCTGCGCGTTGTTGGCGCAGGAGGGAGCGGGCGTCGGCCATGGTCGAGGCGTCGAAGGTGGAAGGGAGTCGAGTCGATTCCAATGCGAGTATTGGAACGAACGATGTTTTTCGTAGGTCAAGGGTGGGTAACACAGGTCACTGAGAAAGGTGGTCAAGGACGCCACTGCTGGCGATGTATGGATGTACTGGCCGTTCGACCCTGATGTTGCTTTGCGCGTTGTTCACATGGATAGATTGGCGATTCCGTGAGAGTGTCGTCGTATTTCAGGTCTCCCGAGCTGTTTAACCACCTTCTTTGTTGTACAGTGCTGTATAGGTGTAGGTAACCAGATCTTCTCTTCTCTTTTCTCTTCTCGAAGATGTCGGCTTGCGCAGTGTTGACAGTACGATACAGTACTTGATGCCCCACGAGGCACAGCCACATTTGATTATGAGCACTAGCCACGACTAGCAGGGGAAGCTTCAGCCACAGCTGATGTACTCATGTACCTGTGTGAGTACGTACCTAGGTACCTACCTAGGTAGGTACTGTGGTACATACCGATATTGCCGATCCGGCAGGCACCGTGGAAGTCCAAGCTTCAATAATTCAACGTCACACTTCAACTTGACTTCAACTTTCGCGACTGGCTTTGATTCCAAGAGTTATTCTTCCTTACCTATTGCTGGCGCGCATTGAGATTGGTGGGGCGCATGGAGCGGCATCTTGAACAACCACTGCGTCCCTCCTGGGAACGCTGAACACCTCTCGCTTCATCGTACTCTTCCCCGGTTTTCTTCTGTTCAACATCGTCCGTCTCGTCTCCTCTCCTTCACCCAGCGCATGCGCATCCATTCATCTTCGCAACCGACCGACCGACCACGACGAGATCAGCGAGCAATCGAGAAACTGCGCAGAAAATGGCAGATCAGGCAATCCACCAGGCTCCGACCATCTCTTCAACATTTCCAAATCCACCCGACTTCCTCTGGCGCGACTTCACCCCGGATAAGATCTCTCGTTTTGAAGAACTGAGGAAGGCGTGGCAGGAGGGGCATCTTTCAGAGGCGGTCTCGTCCAAGGCTACTGTTACCATTATACCTAACCCTCCCGAGGATCTCAAACATCTCCAGCCTCCGCCTGAGCCCGCAGAAGGGTCATGGAGACTCTACGGCGATCACTTCACCGTGGGTTGCGATCACACTCGTCCTACCTCTTCCCCAGGATCGGAATTGTGCTGACCTATCTGTCCGCCCTTTAGCTGAAAGATGAACTTCCCACTCTCGAAGCGATGGGAATCCCCCGTCTGGTCCCTAGCACAACCGCAAACCAACCCTCCATCACGGACGCCAACCGCGACCGCGCTCTGAACCTGAAGAGGCTCGCCAAGTCTGTCCTGCTGAACTTCCTCGAGCTCGTCGGCGCCGCAAGCGTCAACCCCGACGGCATCCTTGAAAAGGCCGCGGACATCCAGAACATCCTGATCAACATGCATCACGGCATTAATGAATACCGCCCACACCAGGCGAGGGAGAGCCTCATACAGACCATGCAGGCCCGCTTGGACCAGATACGCGCCGAGACAGCTGCTGTCAATGCCGTCACGGACAAGGCGAAGCGGGTACTGGAGGGATTGGGAAGCATCGAAGTACCTATGGTTGGAAACGAGGCTTCGTCTGAGAAGGGCATGGCTGAGGAGGTGGTGTATAAGCGCGATGATGGGGAGATGTGGGACGAAGCAGCTGGGTTTGCTTGATGAGGATCACAACCCGGAAGGAAAGGGTCTCACGCAGACAGGATGTGAAGACCCTGGTTGAACGAAACCACACAGTGGTTTTGTGCGCCTTTGGCGCTCTACGGCAACAGAGCTGGTATATACCCCCTGACTTTAAGAAGCTTGTCGTAACTACGAAGATTCTCGCAATGAGGAGTCTCCAGTTCTTAACTCAACCACCGCATAGAGCACGTTTCGAGAGGGCCTCGGCGTATCTTCAACCTTGCCCACCATTGTTCGACCCATCTCTCGTCACTGGCACAGTGTCACGCCATTTGACAGGAGGGAGGGTGTGAGGCAAGAGAAGGGAAAAGGCAAGGAGAAAACCAAGAAGAAGGAAGGCAAAGAGGACCGTCGAAACCGAAACATATGCGGGTCAAACATACGCCACAAGGGCCTTTATGTGTTCAATTCAGTGGACAACGCGGCAGAACTAGACATAGAAACAATTCGATCCATTCCTTTATTTCAAAACTAGGAATGCGATAAAGCACTAGACCACCACTGATGACTAGCCACCATCTGTCCGCAAAAAAAGCATATAAAGAAAAGATGAAGATAGGAACACCCTGAATCCGTCCTTGCTTTGAAAAACCTTGTAGAACTCCGACACTGGTATCAAGAAACATTCGAACTCCCTGTCCGCCCTTGTCAGCCGATAATGTGCCGACGGTGCCCCTCCGAGATGACAGGAGGCACAAGACAGCAGACACGACCCACTATTTGACCATTCCTCTCCCTCGTCACGTCGAAGCCGGTCTCAATTCCTGCGGCATGAAGACCGGTAGAGACTGAAGGTTTCGTAAGTGCCACGTTCAGCACTCTCATGGACCTTCATGTGCTTCGCTCTGTGCGTTTTTGTACTTTTTACCATGCTTTCCTCATACTCATGTAATTCGCAATGCTGTTTCATGTTGTGTAGTCGGGTAGATCCCCTCCCCCCTTCCCAGACTGAACAAGGGCAAGAGATGTCTCCCTTCCCAGTATGGACCAATTGTGTCAATCGAGCTCGCCGTTGGAAAGAAATATCTGTTGACGATCGTGGGTGTTGCCGTTGGCGTTCAACCTCTATGCCGGAGGCGCCGCTGGGGTATGGACGTTGCGAGCTTGATGGGCCTGTGCCTGTGCAGCCTGGTAGGACTGGTGCACCGAGGCCGGCATGCCAGGGATAGAAGGCAAGGAGATGGGTGTTTGCCTGGTTTGAGCGGGCGGCGGTGAGTGCTGGACCAGGGGCTGTTGGCCTGGGACCTGTTGATTCATGGGATGCTGGAATGTGTTTGCTGGTGCTTGTTGTGGTAGTTTCGGTGATGCACTTGGAGGACCAACGGGGCCAGGCTGGGCAGTAGGTGGTTGTGGGGGGGACTGCTGCGATTGGGCTTGTTTGGCCTGGCCAGCCTTCGCGATCAGCTCGCTGAGGACCTGCAGGTTGTCTCGAGCCATGGGCTCCCGATCGAATATGCCCCGAACAATATGCCATTCATTTGGTTGCATCGCAGCAGCCTGGGGCATCAAGAAGGCCGCTGTAGGGCTGTTGAAATAAGGACCAAGGATCTCCCGAGCCCGAGCTTCACCCTGTTGCTGCAGTTCATGCTGAGATAATTGCCGGCCTGGCGCAGGCTGGGGCATGATTGGAACAGCGCCAGCCTGACCATGGTGCTGCTGGCCATAAGTGCTTGGCTGGCCCTGCGCGATTGAATCAGGTTGGGGTGTCGGGAAACCGCCAGACCCAAGATGGGGTGTTGTGGGGGAGAACGTTGGTGCGGAAATCGACGTACTTCGCTGAGCGAATGTAGCGGGGACAGGCGTAGGTGTCGCGCTGTTGTGTGTTGACGGTGAGGCAATGCGATTGTTCCAGTCGCTTCCATGGATCCTATTCATAGTGGTATTATCATTGCGGTAAACGATGACAAGAAGCAGCATGTTCTCGGTGCGTGTCTGCGGAAGGGCATTATCCTCAAGGTTCAGCAGGAATTCGGGATGGTTGCCAGTGCCTGCGGCTACAGGTATGAGGTAGGTGTCTTTGACGTTGCCGAGACCCTTGTCGCCAACCACAGCGTACTTCTCCTTGGACAGGAAGTAGTTGAAGATCCTATCGAAATCTGCTTTGCCATTTTCGGAGGCTGGTGTCAAACTGGCGACGACGATGTCGACCATGGGGCTCCAGCGCATGCCGCAGAGATATTCGTTGGCTGTCGACACCGCAAGGCGGCCCGAGATTGTAAGCTGTCTTGGGACCAGCGTTGTCCAAGCAATACCAAGTGTTTTGGCCAGATTTGCTCCACCGATATGTTTGGCCGTTGCATAACAATCCGCAATGCTTGTCATCGTGACGTTACCCCGCCAGACAATGTCAGGGTCAGCTTCCTCGGTTGGTGAATAAGGAGGTGAGTCATTGCCATCATCCTCAAGGAGCCTGTCGACCTCAGGATCGACACCAGGACCCTGGGGGGGAGCAGGAGCAGGAGCAGAGGGCCGGCGCTTCTGCGATGCAGCAGGGGACTTGACACTAGAGAAGACTTTGTTGATGTCAAAGTCGCTGGTGGGCGATTGCTGCGTGTCAATCCTCATAGGCTCCCCCGACGGCTTGCGGCCGTGGGAGGCCGGACCTTGGCTGCTCACTCGAGTTGGCCCACTAGTCTTGGAAGAATGAGCTGGCGCATCACGGCTGAGCTGCCTCTGGGGGAATGATGATGCCTCGTTGGGAGCAGCGACATTGTCACCCTCAATTAGCTCATCGCCTTTGTGAGTACGCCTGTACCGTGGCTCATTAGACCCATCCTCGGTCGAGATAATGGATTGTCTCATGCTGCGCTCCCGGGCCGCAGCTGTCTCTTGTTGCAGCTTCTTCGATGCCATTTCATCCGTACTCATGACTGCCAGCATGGGTGGTGTCAACGTGTGATCCAGCAGCCGAACGATTAGCTCAGGGTTGTTCTTCAGGTTGGCTCCAAGAGCGCGGCACTGCTTTGCGTACTCTTGGACGTTTGGATGCGTGTCATGAACAGCCCTCTCAATGGCAAGGGCAAGGCGGTCTGCCCGTGACTCGTTGGAGGTGCCATCTGCAGGATTGTAGCCGCCCTCCTTCTCGTAGACATTCATGACGTGCACGAGAGCCCTCTGAAGAAGCTTCGCAGATCCTTGGCGGCCGCTAGGAAGCTCGGATATGGAATTTGGCAGGTCACTTGGAGGTTCGTAGTCGGTAGGGACAGGTACAGCCTGGCTGTCGGAAACCTTTCGCAGCTTGGATGGCTCCTGTGTCTGACTGTCAGCAGAATGATACACCTACTCTCTCTCTCTCTCTCTCTCTCTCTCTCTCTCTCTCTCTCTCTCTCTCTCTATCCGTGTGTGTGTGTGTGTGTGCGCGGATGCTAGGAACGGAGCGGACTTACCCTCGTGGTCGTGTCTGCAGAGTCATGACGGTCCTTGCGCTTGCTAATCGCGTTCTTTGCGCCCAGCGTCTTCTCGGGCGCTGGGGAGGCAGACGACTTGGCAGACTTTTGGGACGACCTGGGCTCGTCTTGCGGAATCTCGCTCAATCGCTTCTTGCCCTTTTTAATACCCTTCTTCTTTTTCTTCTCGTCCTCTTCGGCCTTGTCCTCTTCGTACTTGCGTCGCCTCTCCACCCAGGGTTTCTCGCCGCGCTCGATTTCGGCGACAAGCTTCTTGTGGTCTTCTGGTTTGCACTGCTCGCAGTAATATGTGACGTCTTCCAGGTCTTCTCCGAAGATGCTCATGCCAACGCAGACATTGTGTTGCCAGGCGCCGCAGTTCTCGCATCCAATCCAGGGCTCATCCTCTGCATAACCTTCCTGGCTGGTGGCTCCGCAAACACAACGGATGAACTCCTCCTCTTCAGGCTCAGGCTCTGCCAACTTCTTGTTCGACTTCTTGCTGCCGCGGCGCTTCGGCTCGATGGGTTGATCGAGGGCTTCAAGGGCCTTGTGCTGCCCCTTTGTGCTTCGCACCGACCGACGGGGTTCTGGTTCTCCTGGTGTCATGGCTTCAGTCAGAGTTGGATCTCGAAAGGAAGGGAGAGAGGGATGGGCGAGTATGGATAGTGAGAAGCAAGTAGAAAGTGACGGGTGTCCGGGTGGGTTGAGTCGAGGTTCTTTCGCAGGGCATGTTGTGATGTGTGACGATTGCCGTGACGGCGAAGATAGCTTACCAGACATTGTGTACGAGTTGTTCTCAGAGTTGGGAGTAATGGAGGAGTGGAATAGCGCAATGATAGTGAATCGTGCTCCGCGCTGCCTTCGGTTGCTAGTTGGGAGGGCAGTAAACACCGGTCTTTTTTTCTGCCGGAAATGGAGAGAAGTGGAAACGATTCCGAGTTATCGATCGTCTCTTGTCGCCAATCGCGAGATCACACAATCATTTGACAGGCCAGGACGGGTTTTACGAAGAAGGAAATGTAGTTGCTACAATCATGCGCCCATCTCTGTGTCACGAAAGGATGTTCGTTGTCTTGGAATGCCTAGCAACTCGCCCGCCGTCCGTTCGCGCCTGCGGAAACGCGTCGCGAATATGCCTGTTAGACTCGAGGAGGGCCCCGCGAGACAAGTCCAACAGGGGGGGGGGAGCTCGCGTGACGCTGCCTTCAGTTAAGCAACTATGGTCTGAAAGGTCGCAATACGGTCGCAAAGATGATGCGACTCGGCTGCTGGGGGAATACTCGACGCTGACGTGGTTGTGGTCGAGAGAACCTTGGTGAAAGACTGGGAAATGGGGAAAGGGAAGAAGTTGGAGAGGATCGATCAATCACTGTCACAAGAAAGTGGAGGTGGAGCAACGTTCGAAGAGATGGAGAAACATTGTGAACATTGAAGGGTTCAATGCGCATCGGCGGGGGGGTAACACAGTAAGTGCCTGAGCAAGGGAGCTATTTGATTGGTGAGGCGAGGGGATTAGTGGGTAGTATGCAGTAGACCATGGTACCAGCTCGCGCCACAACTTGATACTTACCTAAGCTGACTGACAATGACCGCCGCCGCAGCGCAGCTACCTTCCCCGCCCACTGTGCTGCTTGCTCACTACCTAGGTACCTGGGTTTTGTTTGTCAGCTCAGCCTCGTGTGGCTTGACTTCCCCAAGGTCCCGTTCCGGTTTGCCTTTGACGCGTTGCGCTGCAATTGCCTGGAGCTCCCTGTCGTCGTCGTCAAGCTCCCCAGTCAGTTTAGTTGCCTGCCGTCAGTGTGCAGCCTTCCAACCTGCCAAACGACCCAACGTCCTACCGACCTGCCAAACGAACCATCATCATCAACTCCTCCCCCCCCAAATTGATCCGCCATACATATCCATCCCACTTCTGCCTTTCAAACACCCGTTGTCCTCTCCATCTTCGAGAATCCAAAATCAGTGTTGTGTCGTCAAGTCGGTGACCTGCAATCATGTCTCGAAGATACGATTCCCGAGTAAGTCACACACATACAAACAGAGAGGAAGCTACAGCTCCTATTTACAGGGAAAACATCATCTGGACCTACAGCTTACACGTACACTTGCTTCTAGACGACCATCTTCTCCCCCGAAGGCCGTCTCTATCAGGTCGAGTACGCCCTCGAAGCCATCTCCCACGCCGGTACCGCCATTGGAATCCTTGCCAAGGATGGCATCGTTCTGGCCGCTGAGCGGAAGGTGACGTCGAAGCTGCTCGAACAAGACACCTCGGCCGAGAAGCTCTACATTCTGAACGAGTACGTAACTGCTCCCATTCTCCCTCTACTTTGTGCACGGGTGATGGACCGCTGACGTACTGCGTTCGTTTCTCGTCTCCAGCAACATGATCTGCGCTGTCGCAGGCATGACCGCCGATGCCAACATCCTTATCAACTACGCTCGACAAGCTGCCCAGCGCTACCTCCTGACTTACAACGAGGACATTCCCTGTGAGCAACTCGTCCGCCGACTCTGCGACCTGAAGCAAGGATACACACAACACGGTGGCCTCCGGCCCTTCGGTGTATCCTTCATCTACGCCGGCTGGGACCCTCAGCGACAGTTCCAGCTGTACTTGTCGAACCCCTCGGGCAACTACGGAGGATGGAAGGCGACGAGCGCCGGTGCGAATAACGCTTCCGCGTCGAGCCTGCTAAAGCAGGACTACAAGGAGGACTGCAACTTGGAGGAGGCATGTGGTACGGCAGTCAAGGTGCTCAGCAAGACGATGGATTCTACCAAATTGAGCAGCGAGAAGATTGAGTTTGCGACGGTGGGACAGAACGAGGACGGCACGATCTACCATAGGCTGTGGTCGGCGGATGAGATCACGGCGTTGCTGAAGAAACATGACCTGGCTAAGGAGGAGAGCACGGAGGACAGGTGAAGGAACGACACACACGATTGCAATCGCATGAAATGACCATAGATGATCCGTGAGACGATTGGGTCTAACATAACGCCCATGTATCAATAGACAATTGATGAACCCACGCTGATGACCAGCGCGAAACGGTGGTGACTTGAAACGGAGCAAGACGTTTCTTCCCACAGCTGATGATGTCCCCCTACCAGATCACGCGTTTGCACCTCCCAAGTTCGAGACTTTGACTGTCGACTGCCCATATGATAAATAGTACATGTTTCAGCCTGCCCCCCCCCCCCTTGGCACGCCATGACACTGTCCAGCAAGGCGACATGAATACTAGCTGCTGGTTTCAATTAGGCTGTAGAATATCCAAGGTTAGTAAATTGTTCTAGCCCGGGAGCGGATCCAACTCGACGCTCACATTACCACGCCCCTCCTCTTCATCCCTCAGGCGGCCATACCAGGGCCCAAGGTCATTGTTTGCAGAGGGCTCCGGATACGGTTCAGCGGAGCGCCAGCTGCTCAGCTTCGGCCAGTATCTCCTGTAGCTCCAGTACGCGATGACCCATCCTAGCAGGGCTCCGGTGCATACATCATAGACGTCATGCCTGTAATCCTGGCACCTGCTGATGGCAATCATGGCGGCTCCCAGGAGGGGCGCAAGGCAGAGTAGAGCCCTGGCTAAATCGCCCCGCATGAATACAGCCTCCTTGGCCGAGTCCTCATCCTCTCGGCCCCCAACCCTGCCGTTGGCGGCCTGATTATTGTTACTGTTGTCATCTCCTGTCCTCCCGCCCCCTACAACGAAAAGCCGCACCTGGCCGGCGAGAAAGAGGCTCAGGTATCCCAGGCCGGCGAAACTGAAACTGCTATGCCCGCTCGGAAAGCTCCGCCAGCCATCGTGCAGCACATGATGTCTCGTCTCGGTACACACGTCAATACTGACCAGCGTGTTAAGCGGCGTCCCGGGCGCAGGCTTGCACCGCGCGATCAGGTCTGGCCTCGGCCGGCCGACGGTGTTCTTGATGGTATCGGTCAGGAACGATGTCAGGATCAGGGCAATGGCGAGGCCCAAGATCGCAACGTGGTGTTTGTGCCGCGAGGCGCGGGTTAGTGTGTTGGTGATGATGACGAGGAGCAGTGGGACGGCGGCGGCGAATATGACGCCGGAGGTGACGGGGACTCGTTCGACTTCGGTGAAGGGGAACGAGATGTCTAGGTTATTTATGAAGAAGAGCCGGTGGAAGGGCTCGACTAGGAAGACGATCTGGGTTGGGTGGAGGAGGAAGGATCGGTTGTCAGTCTGAAGACTCCGGCTGCGAGGGGGGTTCCAAGATGTAGGGAGGAGACAAGACACACAATAGCGTAGGCGACAGCGAGAAGTGCGAAGCCGACATAGTCTGGCGCGTAGGAGCGCTACAAATAATGCGATCAATAGTCAGTGATTTCGAAATGCACACCAAGTACATAAGTAGGTAATCAACTGGGTAGCAGACTCACCGTCCACAATCTGGCTAGAGATGACATGGCTACAGTTCGCGATGCCAGTGCACTCATCAGTCACCGTCTTCGAATTGCTTTGAACAGTGTTCGCAGCATCTTCGTCCTCGTGGTCTCTTGGAACTTGTATGTAGAGGAACGGCCTAGTACACAGTATGTACGTCACGAAAATGATACCCGGGCGATCTGTACGTACTACTCAGGTACCAAGGTACCCCATGGTAATCCGTCGGGGACTTCTGTCAGAACCTTGGACGACATGGGGGGGGGGGGNNCTTGCAACACACTTCATACTGGCAGGGTTAGGGGTATGAAGAAGATGTTACAAGCCCAGGTGACTCGTATATTTAGATCCCTAACAACGAGTCTTCAAGTCGGCTATGTATAGGATATTGCTTAAACGGTCGCTTCGCTGTAGTTAGCTTCAGCCCGATCATGGAGATCGGCCTGTCCAGGAACGTTTACTAGAAAACAGAAATCCGGTACTGCTACGAGCAACAATCATATTCATCTAGGCAGCTGCCAACATTGAAATCCTCGACTGTGTTGCTCTGCCATCTGGCATATTCCAAGGTTACACCATAGCACTCGCCTCTTGTGAGATACAAATCGACATCAGGGAAGTTGACAGATCTTCCTCGGTGTGGAGAGTATGAATACACCCGTGGACCTCGTGGTACCAACGCCAACTGGCGAACCGAGCCGAACTTCACAGTCGTAGTCTCTCCTTTACCCTATTAGGGGTTCAGTCATGTCCACGGGTGCTCGAAGTGACCTGTTTATCAGACTTTGCATAAAACTGGCCTTAAGTATCAGTTGGAATCGGTCTATACCATAGCTCTGCGCTCCAGCCGAAATTCCTCGCTTGACCATGGGTTCTAGGACCGGAACAAGCGTTCAATTGTGTGCAAAATACCAGGAAAACTATGCCAGCTGCAGGGGGGTAAACTTGGCAATCCTGTTCTCGGTAGTATCATTGATACTTACCAAGGATGCTGATCATCTCAGGTCAGGGTGGGGGTGATGCTGAGTAAGTGAGTTGGTCATTCCAGATGCCGCCATCAAGTACCCGGTTGTGATGTTAACGATCTATGGCGAGATCTTCTGAACTTGGGATTTTCCTGTATACTTAAGTATATTCTGCTTTTCCTTCTGAAGGACAATATGATCGGGATCTATGTATGCTCTTTCTCTCTCTATCAAGCCATCGGGCCTACTTGTGCTTAAGTGGGAGTGGCCAGCCTCTGGAGCTCCAGAATAACGGAGTACGCACATCATTGTCAAAGAAAGAAAAGACTCGTGGAGAAAACGTGCCCAGTATATCATGCAACACGGCAATGGTCGTCAGGACATATAAACATTGCCCACGTATGTACCCATCCGGCCTATTAATCCCTTCCATGCAACACTTACCTTTACAATGTTCTCATTGCTGGAAGCTTGACATACTGGTGACCAATTCAAACCGATTCATTTCGTTAAACCACTCGACCTACCTTGAATATAATGTTCGCTAATTCATGAGCTCTCTGTAGTTCAAGCTGCTCACAAATGGGCCATGCTACTGACTAGGGCAAGTTCCTACTGAGTACTTAAGTACATACAGATTATCATGATAGGAGTCCCTCATACCGTGGAAGCTACTAACAAGTTCATCATAATTTGCCCAAGTTTCGACTAGATTCGTACGGTTGTGGAAGGTGCTGTGCCAGAGGGACAGTATGGTTTACACAAGGCCTGAAAGATATCGGTAGGTAGTACGAAGATTAGGCTTTGTATGTACTTTGCCAGGTAGTTGAAATATTCCTTACCATGGAGCTCCTGAGCTACATTGTAGGCCATTGTCCTTTGCTGGGACAATCAAATGGCAAGATTTATTTACCGGGTCATATACGGATATAACAAATTGCAGGTAACTAGTGTGCTTCATTGAGAGTCTGCATTTGACCCCCAAACTGTATCTGTAGGCAAGATCCCAGCAAATACTTCGTATTGGTCAAGGCCCCGGCCCCCCTAGGGTAGGTAACCAACATCAAATAGCCAACAGCCAACTGCCAACCAGAGCCAGACTCAACATATCAATTTTGAATCCCGTCACGCCCTCTGGCCCTGGCTCATCATCCCCTCGTCCCATCATCCCTCCGTTACACTTCCGTGAGATTACAGGCTTTCCAGATCAGAAATCGCCTTTATCGCAGACCATGGCGACTGAAAAGACCATCTTGATAACAGGCTGCTCAGAGAATGGCATCGGCGCCGCGCTTGCCCAGGCACTTGCACTTGCCCCAGCTGGATACACCGTATTCGCAACGGCCCGGAACCCGTCCAAGATCCCCTCTACACTCACTTCCCTTGCCAATGTCAAGGTCCTTACCCTGGACGTGACCTCGGCCTCTTCCGTGGCAGACGCGGTCAAGGCTGTTGAAGTGGGGGGCGGAGGACGCCTGGATGTGCTGGTGAACAATTCCGGGGTCGGATATACGATCCCGCTTCTCGATGTGGATGTAGACAAGGCAAAGGAGGTATACGATATCAACCTCTGGGGCGTTGTCAGAATGGTACAGGCTTTTGCAGGACTATTGATCAAGAGCAAGGGGCGGGTGGTCAATGTGAGTAGTGTCGGAGCGGTTGTGAATACACCTTGGATTGGTAAGTTGGGATCCCGTTCTCAAACTTCACCTGGACTTTCTGTATTTTTGGCTGATACTTTTTGAACCCTCGCAGGTGTATACTCATCTTCCAAAGCCGCCCTAAACCAGTTCTCCGATACACTACGTCTGGAACTCTCCCCGTTCGGCGTAAGTGTTGTTACTATCATGGTTGGAACGGTGACGACGCCGTTCCACGCCAACGAGCCCGACGTTGAATTACCGCCTTCGTCATATTATTCTGTCATCAGAGAAACCATCCAGCAGTGGGCCAAGGGTGAAGCAGGACCCAACAAAAGAGGATCTGCCGAAGATTTGGCTGCAGAGTTGGTAGATGACATCGTAGGCAATGCAAGCGGACAGGTCTGGAAGGGCGCGAATAGCGTTGCGATCAAGATTGTATCAAGATGGGTACCTGCTTGGATTCTGGTGAGTGACATATTGAAGCCTACTACCGCACCCTTCGTGCCCCTTCAAGGTTCTAATCTAACACATGACGGTGTGGATAGGACGGCATGATGAGCACTGGACAGGGAATCCACGAGTTGGCCAAGAGCCTTGGGAGACCGTGAAGTAACACAGTACAGTAGGGGCGCCTCTTGTATCATACATACATACATACATAGATGAGATTTTAAAGCCTTCATGATTGTGTCAATCCAACCTGAAGCGGAATCGATGGCTACAGGTACTTAGTAGCCATGCCTAGGCCTCTGTATATACTGTACATCATCTAAACATTTCTCGAGAGGGAATTTTGGATATAAAAATACACAAGGAGAACTTTTGCCATGACTTTAGGTGAAAACCACTCCGCAATCACATCGGACTGGGCTTTCGGGTGCAAGTCCTGTGCTGGGCCTAGCAAGTGACTCTGGTCACTGGTTACGATTGCAGCATAGCCAGTCCATCCCCCGCAAGCATCAGTCCTTCATCTTGAAACCCCCAGGAACATGATCTTGGAACACGCCCTTGGGACCCACATGGGCTCGTAGCCCCTTCATTCTCTCATTGCTTTCTTTGCCGTAGATGAGAAGCGGATCCTGCCGCTGCGCAGCGTAGTTGAGGTACACAAATGGATCGTAGGCGTCAAGCTTCTTCGCCTCATTCTCGATGCAGCCAAATAGTGCGCGGGCCGCCTCCTCCATGGCCGCATCGTCCTTGCCATCCGGTCACGCGGCAGACAGGAGCGTGACTACTATGGACTCCGATCTGTTAGAAAGGCCGAAAGAGTTTGACCCGGCCGCAGCCCGAGCATAGATGGCTGGCGGAAGTGGCTCTAAAAATATGGACCACATGACGCCGTCGATACCTTGGATTGATGCAAGGCTGTCGTTCTAGGCGAGGTATGTTGCATTGAGCATTGGTACGGTGGACGCGTGGGTAGTGACAACTGAGAGCTAGCTGATTGGATAGATCATTGTCAGCACTCGCACTTGAGCTGGCTCGAAATCACTCATCTACTGTTCTTCCTGTATCTCTGATGGGAGGCATTGGAGACATAAAAACCCCGTAATGATGCTGCAGTGCTGGCCGTCTGAGTGAGATGATACATACCGGAAGCCACTAGGACAGAGAGACCCCTGTTCAATCACAATATCCTTCAGATTGATGATACCTAGATCGCTGTAGAGGGATGGTATCTCTTCCAGGGACCTAAATACGGCTGGATTGGCCTCGGCTTTGGTATACACGATGTTGTTGACAACGGCGGAGCCACGACCAGCCTCAAACCCGAAGCCAGTGATAAGGGAGGCGTACTCGTCGTAGGGGTCAGCAGAGCTGATTTCGGCAAAAGCAGTCAGCTGTTTGTCTACGGTCGACAAGTCGTAGTACCCCATATTGGCCCCTGCTCGAAGGTCTCGAATTCAATGCAGGTGACGATGCCGAAATTATTTGAGCCGCCACGCAGGGCCGCGAGCAAGTCAGACAAGACTACATCATCGGGATTATCGTCATCAGGGCGCGAGTTGGCGTTTGCGTTCACGATCGAACCATTGGCCAAACCACCTGGTAGTTGGACACGGTGTCGCAGGTCCAGCCGAAGCGGGGGGAGAAGTACGAGATGCCGCCTCCCAACGTCAGCCCGCCCACGCCAACAGGGGCGGACCGCCCGCCGGCCACCGAGAGACCTAGGGGCTCCAGGTGAGAGTACACCTGGCCCCAGGTGGCGCCGACGCCCACTGAGGCCATGGTCCTGTCCTCAGTCACCTCGACGCTGTTCAGCGCACCAAGATCGATGGTGACCCCATTAGCTATGTTGGCGGCACCGGCGAATCCCATATGGCCACCGGAACGCACAGCGAAATGACAACTTCCTTGGTCCACCGAGTCGATGTCAGGGGATGCCATCGTGGAGTATAGCGAGGCAACTCCTATCGAGACATCCTCAGCCGTGGTAGGCGAAACGACACACAGTGGCTGGATTTGGGACTCCTTCAGTGAGAAGTAGGAGGAGAGACGAGCTGTATGATGAACTACCAGGAAAGGAAACCTTGTCTCCAAGCACTGAGGCCAACGCTACGCACTGAAGTCGTGCAATGTTTGTCTGGTTAGCCTTTGTCGATGTTCATTGAGCTGGCGGCTTGATTTAATATATACGATTATACTTACACACGGCCCGACGAGGTTTTGCGCCTCTGTCAGGTTGGAGGAGAATGACCACTGCTCCATCATTTGTTTTCTGTACTTGAGATGGGTGCGTAGATGAGTCAAGGGCAGGCCAAGGAGAAATAAATCTGTAGGATGCAAAGTGACAAAGGAATGGGTGTGTGGCAGCACCTAAGTAGTCCTGAAGATGGCACTCTTATAATATGATCCTGTTGGTTCCCTGGAACAGGAAACATACAAGGGTGCGGATTGGATTACACTTGAGCAGTTTTATGCATGTTGGCTGTTTAAAGACCCCTCATTGTGCCAACACAAGACCCAAAAGAGCCAGGAGGGATGATGTTGTACTTTGTGTTCATCTTTAGTCAAGTTTGAACATTCATATCCTCCGTCACCGACGCCTTAAAGAGAGCCAACAACAGTCCATTCCTCGTTACCCCACAGCGACACAATCCATAGATTTATATAATACAGTATACAGACGGGGTAAATATTCGGTCTGGCATATCTGTGCTGCATTCATTGTTGGAGGCCGAAAAGCCTCTTTGCCATCGGATGCAATCCACATGTTAGGTGTTAAGTCGTACGTTGGCGTACACCTGGTTCGACAGCCTTACATACACCACGTCAGCATAACGCTGTACACAGAACTGAACAAGTATCACTGGTTGATTTTTACAAACCATCTCCATCGCCTGGTAGTGTTGCTAGGAACTCTTACCCCGGCCTCCCAGCTTACTGTCGGCGGCGTCCATGATCTTAGCTACCGGCGTGCTCTCTGCTTCTTTGGTGACGCTCTGGTGTCCCTGAAATATGGCACAAAGTCAGTCTCCGTCATGAACCCTGGGAAACCTTGCCCGAATATCAACATTCCACATTCTATAGCCAGACAGTGGGGTCATTTTCCCATCCTACCTCCGTGGACTTGCTTCCCGACTCACAAGCGCCGCTGGGTTGTCATTGAAGACATGATGTTGAATTCAAAAGCTGATTTCGAGTGGTAATATACTTCAAGTAGGTACTTAGGTAGGCCAAGTATGTAGACCATTAGTATTTATGAGTTCAGGTCCGGTGTGTAGCCTACTTGAATGGCTAATTGTACTGGAGAAGGCCTGAACTCATTCTTTCATTTCGAACTAGAGAGAACAGAGCCACAACAATGTAAATCTGCTCTCCCAGTGTGAACTTGAAGCCCGAGGGGTGAGAATCCCTGTGACGCAACTTTGCTCGCTCGCAGAGTGGTTTAAAGTGGAAGGTGGAATTCCGGTTGCATAACATTACGTCGATATGGAGGTTGTTGTTGCATGTGATCTTCACGTGGGAGTGTGGGACAACACGCCGCTTGACCGGATAATGAATGATCTATTGCTTCTTCGTACCTCTCTGACGTTGCCATAGCCGCCGCAGGCCAAATCTGGACCGCCTGCTCTGACATACGACGAGCCCTAGAACTTTTCCACCGTAATATTCGTGACTCCTTCGACAAAAATGGGTAAACATGAGGCCAGAAACAGGAATCCAGTAGGCATCTTGATAGTACATTTTGTAGGTGACAAGAGGCAGGTTTCAGCATCCATCTCTGGTCAACCAACGCCTTCGAAAACACGAACTTTCTATGCCATTAGATCACCCAAATCGGCAATGTCCCAGAGAATGTAGCTTCCATCCTCATGGGACAACAGCCCCAGACAATCTCGCCACGGAGACTCCCGGGTCTCTAGTGACGGTTATTCACCACAAGTGGGACCACCCCCTCAATCACCATCATACAGACCATCGAACTCACCCTCCGCATCTTCCATAGCAAGGTCTTCCTGCTGCTGCTGATGCTGCTGAGCCGGTGTACTCGCAGACGCCCGCATGACAGTCTTATTGAGCTCGTGGATCTCATTAACCGCGCGGTCAAACCTCGCCACACGTGCCTTAAGCTCTACCCGCTTTTCCGCTGTGCTCTGTTCTTCTTCCATCAGACGCACAAATACGTTCGCATCGTAGGACGCCCCACCGACCAGCCCCATCGCCCTGTCGAGGTACATCTCTATGTCGTCAACGAGGTCGGGAAAGAGGCCACTGGTGATGTGCATAGCCGTGACGTCTGTGAATCGCATCGCCGCTGTCAGGTAGTACCCACGGACCCGAGCGGCCACATCCAACTCTGCCGAGTACTCGTCCTCACCCAGGCGGACCTGTTCCTTCTGGATCTTCTCTTCTTCCTTTCTGAGTGCCTCGGCCGTCATCGTGTCCCAGTCCTCGAGCTTCTCGGCCGCTGTATCGTTGTTGTAGGCCTTCCATCGGTAGAAGTGACGAGTGCGGCGAAGCATCTGGGCCTCATGGGTACCTGCGTTTTCGAAGAGTCAGTGACTAGTCAGACAGGGGTGAGGGTCACCCTTGGAGGCAGGCGGACCTACGATGTCGCTCGAAGGACTTGTCGTCAGTTGTGTACACCTTAGTAGTCTCCATCTTGTAGTTTCGTTCGAGATGCTCCAGGATGCGCTTTCTGTGTGTCTGGAGCCACTCCGTGGTGAGTTTCTTCGCATCTCGGTACACCTGTCGTTTCTTGAGATCCCTGTGTGATGGTCAGCGCTGGGACGGAAGACCACTTCAAAGAAAGAGCCGAGGAGTGAGGTATGTGCCCAAGGCCTTTCCTATCTTCCGATTGACTTACTTGAACGATTCATCAAGCGAGGCTGCCAGCTCCCGCTTGAGCTGAGTCATGGTGTGGTCCAAAAATGTCTTCAACGGGCCTTCCCAGGTCTTTACAGCCTCCACACAAAGCTTCTCGATGATATCGTATGGGACTTCTCCCGGCTTTCCCGGCTCTCGCTCAGAACGGATCAAGTTGCGAATCTGGCCCAAAGACTTGCTAGGCACCCTACCGCCAAGAAGAGTGGGTGGACCAGATGGCGACTGGAAAAGAGAGCCGTTAGCCTCCTCGATCTTGATCACATTACCGTTATCACCTCGGCGTCGCTGAGCTGAGGGAGTGGATACTGGTCCGTCGTTGGTCAAGTCGAAGAAGGTGCGGGCGCGCTTGGTCGAGAGACTCGGGGAGTTGTTAACACTAAACACCGAGTCCCTGTCGCTGGCACCTGAGCCGATAGCACTCCTGTCCATCGAGAATCCCTCGGGTATCACGCGATATCGGGGCTTGAGATCGAGCACCTTCTTCTTGAAAGTCTCTGCAATCCCAGCCCAGGAAGAATGGAAAGCTTTGCCCTTCACGCGCGACTGGAACTCGGTCGTGAACTTGAGCAGACTCTTGCGGACTTCGTACTCGGGGTTCTGGGGCATCTCCGGAAGCCGAGCGAGCTGGTCCTCAGCCCTGGTGAGCTTCTCGTTGAGCTTTTTGGCCAGATCGGGGAGGCTCATGGCGAACTCATGAGCAAGGGTTTGAGCAAGGAACTTGACAAGATGGTCGATGCCACATTTGTCCTCGAACGGACGAAACTCCTCTGGCCAGTTCCCGGTCGCACGGTTGAAGAAGGCCTCTTCAGCAGCATGTTCGTCGCGCAGGCTCTGCCGGTCGCGGCGCTGGAGTTCGTGGTCATCGCCGTTGTGGACGGCGGGAGGTGCGCGAGAAGTAATAAAGTAGCCTCTCCCGACTTGGTGTTGGTTTCTGGCCCTGCACCATACAGTTAGTTCCATAAGCATAGTTGGAAACCCAGATGAGCTTACAGCATTTCCAGCCATTGAATGTGACCTCCCCGAGGAAGCAGGTCCGCCTTGGTCATTACACCAATTGTACGGTCTTGGGCCCGAAGGTTTCGTATAAGCGCGTAGGTCGACGAGGTCTCTGGGTCGTGGTTCATGGGGACGGCCCACATGATGATGGCTTTCTCGTGGGAAATATAACTGCGGACAAGGTTTTCAACGACTTTGACCAGAAACTGATCTTCCTCGTGCTTCGCATTGCGGAACACGCCGGGCATATCGTAGAAGGACAAATCAGGAAGGCCGGGTCCCTTGACCTCGATGGCCACAGTGTTAGGGGAGAACTTGGCCTCGGTGGCGCGCTCGGCATCAGCTAATCGGCGAGCCTCGTACTCTGGGTCCATCTCTTCCGGGGTTCGCAGGTCCCAATCCTTGGGCACGTACTGCGCGAAGTTGCGGTTGTGATTCAAAATAGCGATTTGTGCCCAGCGTACGATTTCATCAATCGGATCCGTCTTATTATAAACCATCTTAAACTCTTTCACTTCTCTTGATTGCTTAATCCAAGGAGGGAAGGGGTTGTGCTCTGTTACATCCGATTCCGTGATGGGTTCATTGTTAGGCGGCGCATATGCGTAGTCCTGCTGAAGGGATACGCGGCATCGCCAGGTAGTATCGCTTGACAGGCGGATATGAACGGGACACCGGGTACAGACCCCGTCGCTTCTTGGGAGGATGATCTGGCTGATGGCGGACATCAAGCTAGACTTGCCCGAGGATTGGTCGCCGACGAGGATAAGCTCCGGGAGAGGCGTATCGTGATGGATACCTAGCGTCTGAAGGGAACCCAAAGTGTCGTTGAAGGATTTAAGGTGCTGGCCAATATCCTTGAGGTTCTTGTCGATATCGCCTGCTTCGGGTACTTGGATACGGCCATGCTGATCATCCCTTATTTCTTCCTTGACGGGCAGAGAACGGACTTCCATAAAGACGACTTCGTCCGGCTCGGAAGGAGCTGGGAGGTCTTGAGCAGCGATGCCTGTTGTCACCGTTGCTGGTGAAGGTCAGTGAGATTTGCATGACTGCAGAAGCAGCTGACCTCGAAGGATACATACGGGCGTTAGACCGGTGGCCTCTGGTCTCCTCTGGTGAGGCGGTTGAGCTCGACGGAGCCGAGGGCATTGGACGACTTGGCATTGCGGGTCGAGGAGTGACGACGGGGTTCCTCAGCTGTCGCGAAGGAGTGGCAGTACCATTAGCGGCAAGAAGGCCACTGCCATGTTCTCGCTTGATCCTGGCAGGCATGGTGGAAGTTGAGGGGAGGAGACTAGGAGAATGTCAGTACGAAGGAGAATAAGAGTAGATATAGGAGGGCTCACTTACATAGAACAACAGCAGCTACCGTCGACACGGTTGAGTACGGTCAAGTTAAAAAAGTGAAGAGTGAAACCGTACTTAGTGCAGTAGTTGGAGCGTTACTAATCGGAGTACAAGAAAGATTTGACGACGCCGTGTTTCCACCATGAGGAAAGAGGCAACAAGGTACGATTGGGGTATCAAAACAAAAAGAAGAGTCGAGTATGAAGTTCGGCGAGACACAAACCAGGTGGGGGCAAGAGTAGAGAGCGTGAGAGTAGTTGAGATATGTAGATGCAAGAGTTGATTCGAGGTGAGCTGGAGGTACGAAACGCAGAGCGGAAAGATGGAGACAGAACCAGAGACGAGAAGCTTGAGTGCCCTCAGTGACAAGCTTACAAGCTTGCAAGGGCGACTTCTTTGATGGTGTTTGCTATCTTCCTCCTGTCGGCCACAAGAAATGTCAAAATGTGCTAGAGGGGAAGGCTGCAGAAGTGAGGGGTCCTTAACAGATGCTAGCACATGTGAGAGGAGGGTCAGTGCAGGAAAGGTCGAGTTTGAGATTCGGTTTGAGCTGCAGCCTTTCGCGAATCGCAAGGAGGGATCAGGAAGAGGGCTGAAGATAGACGTTCAACGTTCAAATTGAGTGGCTGGGACGAAGTCGATGTGGACCCTTGAAGGTTCGGAGATCTCGAGCAGTCAAGCGGTAAACCAGTCAGTCACGTCCGTCCACCGATTCACTGCTGGACGCCGTGAACGAGTGAGTGACTGACTGTGAGGGAACTGGAACGAACCAGGCTCCAGAGCATATCGTTGTTACCCGTGGACGGGGACGGCAGACGATCCTGTACCAGTTGACGCACTTACCTTGGTAACTGACACTCTGAAGCGGGCCCGTCAACGACCTTGGCAGATGTACATGTATCGTGGACTTGAAAAGGAATAGTAGGAAGGATTTCCAGACAACTGCATAACAACACAAGGGAGAACATAAACAATGGCCGATGGAGATGAGGTACTGTGGAAGCCGGCGCATTTGACGGACTGCCCACGAACTTAATACTTGTTCAGTATCGATAAGGAGACAACCTTGGAAGGGTTGTATGATGTAGCCAGAGGACCAATTGACCTGGCAGTAGTAGATAACCCCAAGTACCTAGGTGGATAAACATGTACGGATCTGTAAATAATACGGGTCTCTTTGAGGCCAAGTGATGGATTGACCTTATTGTTGTTTTTTGTCGCTATGCTCCTTTTCAACGTTGATAGACAAATCAATCACATGGAAGAAGAAAGGCGGGTGGTTTCCAGGTTACTGCTGCCGTGCCGTGCGTGTACCTGTAATCCGAGTGCTAAAGCAGGTACCGTGCAAGGCATGTAGACGCGACATCTGGAAGTAGCACCATGCAGGCCACAAAATAAGTACCTCAATACTTTCGGATCCCGGGCACCCGGTAGAAGCCAATCCGCTCTGATGCAGGCGATACTTAGGTACATCAGGAATAACCTTGAAAGTTACCTAACCTCGGTACCTAGGTGGGCGAAGTAATTTGGTGAAGAGAAGGAACGAAGTAAGGGACAGTTGGAGACAGGCAGTAACCCTGCTGTAAATTTACATCTAACCTACCTAGGTACCTAAGGTAAGTAAGTAGGTAGCCTGTAGCACAGTGGGCACCTGGGGGCCTGGGCAGCTGGCTTGGCAGCTTTACTGTACGTACCTACTGTACTGCCATCAGCTCTCGGAGAAAGCACCTGGGGGAGTACACTCCACTCCCAAAAGTCCTTCCCCATACACATGTCAGCGACATCCGAGCCTTATACCCCTTAACATGTAAACAGCCATTTCTCAGCCAAATTTGTTCCAATTGACTTGAAAGTACATCGAATCTGATAACAAATGTATAGATTTCAATACTTTATAAACCACCCCTTAGCCTTACGTAAGGCCTGTAATCGCTATAGTATCGACTCGATCACCCTGTTAATAGCCCCTTAATCAAGGCCCTCCTACGCCTTTATAACCACCTCTTTAAACCTTAATATATCGGCCTCGTTTTTAAGTAATTCGCCTATATTAAGGTATTATTTAGTTATAGCTATTTTAAGTATATACTAAACGTTCTCGATAGGGTTTAAATCGGGCGAGTATAAAAGCTATTCGATTACAGAAATATTATAGTAATCTATAAAATCTGTAACGGCTTTAGCCTTATAAATAGGTACGTTATCCTACTAGAAATAGCGTGTCTTGTTATAGAATAGCAAGAGCCCTTTCTTAAGGGCCTTAATATATAACTTAGCACTATATCCCTTCCGTTTAGAGGTTTGATCTCTCTCTATAATAACCAGTAGGCTTCGGCCGCCCTTCTAAATAGACCCCTATAATATAATCGTAATCGTCGGCTTCACGTAGGCCTTAAGGTTAACTAGATCACGTCGATATTTCTCGGAAGGTAATCGCTATATATAGGCCGTTAGATTAGAAGGATTATTTTAAATACTATACTCGTCCGAGAAGAATCCCTAAGGTAATTATCAGCGAGGTCCGGGACTAGTAAAAGGAGTAGTATACATCACACAATTCCTCTACCTTAAGTAGCCACTAACGTTAGAACCTTTACCTAGACTATATATCTACCTTATTTAAAGGTATCTTCTTTACTACAGGCCGGTAGGATAGGCCGGTAGCGTGAATTCGTCTCCTTAAGGTTATCGGACCTACTCTAAGGCGGGTATAGTTTATAAAGTCTTTAAAGCTAACCCTAGGGTTTAACCTAATAGTTAACTTAATATAGTAATCGTCGGAAGTTATAGTCTTTCTCGTATAGCTAGAACGAGGTCGTAATAGTAAGGTTTAGTAGCGCTACTAGCGTTCAAGTATATTATAGACCGTCTTACGATCCAGCCGGAACAGGCGTAACACATCGCTACTAGGTATACCTAGTTCTAACGCAACTAGAACTACAGTTCTAAGCTCCGTAGAAAGCTTATTTTAATCGTTAGATCGAGACGATATAAATAATATAAAGCTTAGGCTAATTAGGGCTATAGTTGTTATTCAATTAAGGTTGTAAGGTTGAGGGTTAGTGATCATGCAGGCACTTTAAAATGTAGCGGGGGTAAATGGGGAAGGACTTTTGGCGCCCCACTGTACAAGCCACCTGTGCACCTGTGCGCTCATGTGCCTGTGCCTGGGCAGCTTTCACACAACAACCTTGGAAACATCGTCGACGACACACATACGCTCCCTTTCCTTCTTACTTCTCTTGCTCTCCCACCAAGCCGTTCAGCCTGCAGTCCACTTGATACCCCAGTCTAACATTCTTTTGTCCTGATTGTCTGATTCCATTCCATTCCCCTTTTCTTTTCCATTTCAACTAGCCATCTATCTGCCCACCATGTCTCTCCAGATCCCCCACCGACCCAGGGCCAACGGCGACACTTTTGGTGCAACCAAGGCTGTCATTCTGGTGAGTGTCCTATTCCCGTCTCTCTTTCCGTCTCTTCCTCCTCCTTGGCTCCATACCATTGTGATGTACACACACATAAGCTATAGAAAACACTGACAGTTCCTTGGTTGACAGGTCGGCGGCGCATCCCGCGGTACTCGTTTCCGCCCTCTTTCTCTCGATGTTCCCAAGGTCTGTATCCAGCTCCACTGCCAGTAGAAGCCCCTCGGCTTGGTTCGATGCGACGATATAATGCGACCTAAATATTGACTGCAGTTGCTATAGCCCCTCTTCGATGTCGCCGGCCACCCCATCATCTACCATTGCCTGACCGCCGTCTCCAAGGTCCCCTCCATCCACGAAGTCTACCTCATCGGCTACTACGACGAGACCGTCTTCCGCGACTTCCTCAAGGATGCCTCCTCTGCCTTCCCCAATCTCTCCATCAAGTACCTGCGAGAATACCAGGCTCTCGGCACTGCCGGTGGCCTGTACCACTTCCGTGATGCCATCCTCAAGGGCAAGCCTGAGCGGCTCTTTGTCCTTAACTCCGACGTCTGCTGTTCCTTCCCCCTCAACGAGATGCTGAAGCTGTTCACCGAGAAGTACGCCGAGGCCGTTATTCTGGGTACCCGCGTCGGCAGCGAGGCGGCCACGAACTTCGGATGCATTGTTAGCGACAGCCACACGAAACGTGTCCTACACTACGTCGAGAAACCCGAGGGCCACATCTCCAACCTCATCAACTGCGGTGTCTACCTATTCAGCACCGACGTCATCTTCCCCTCCATCAAGAGTGCGATCAAGCGTCGCACAGATCGCCCCCGCCTCGCTTCCTACGCTTCCTCGGAGAACCTCGAGAACTCGTACATCGTGGACGAGGATGACGATGACGACGAGAGCAAGAGCCAGATTATCCGTCTCGAGCAGGAGATCCTCAGCGACATGGCCGATAGCAAACAGTTCTTCGTGTACGAGACCAAGGACTTTTGGCGACAGATCAAGACCGCCGGCTCCGCCGTGCCCGCCAACGCCCTCTACCTACAACAGGCCTGGCAGAATGGCTCCAAGGAGCTTGCCCAGCCCTCTGCCAATATCATCCCTCCCGTCTTCATTCACCCCTCCGCCCATGTCGACCCCACTGCGAAGCTTGGCCCCAATGTGTCCATCGGGCCCCGCGCTACCGTTGGCCGCGGTGTCCGGGTGAAGGAATCTATTGTCCTGGAAGATGCTGAGATCAAGCACGATGCCTGCATCATGTACTCGGTGGTTGGCTGGGGCTGCAAGGTCGGTGCTTGGGCCCGTGTCGAGGGTACGCCCATGCCGGTGACCAGCCACACCACTAGTATCGTCAAGAACGGTGTTAAGGTCCAGTCTGCCACAATTCTGGGCAAGGAGTGTGGTGTCCATGATGAGGTGCGCGTGCAGAACTGCATCTGCTTGCCGTACAAAGATCTGAAACGGGTGAGTCCTTGCAGCTACGAGTGTATATATTAATGATGAGTTTGATGCTGACTTGAGTTGCAGGATGTCGCCAGTGAGGTCATTATGTAAAGGGACTTGAGAACCTGGGCAGAGATGTTACAAGCGGCCAGTGATGATGATACCATCATGATCTCGCGATGTCTTGCGCCTCAGCCAACTGCTTCTTGGGAGCTCCTGTTGAGCTTGCCGATCATGCAGAACTCATAATAAGAAATCAAAACAGTTGAAATGCGATCCCCTTGACAGACCTATGCCATGATTCATCAATGTTAGCGATGCTGGTCGGCATGAAACACCCATGACCCACTCTGTTTCTCCGTATGGCCAGGAACCAGGATAGCAGTCTTGCGTCAAGATAGTCCTTCTGCCGTAGTGGTATTGTACTCGGTGTCTGAGCGGTAAAGTTGCAGCCTACAACAGCCATCCCGTGAGTGAGTGTCCGCGGTTTCTGCATACTTAAGTACTTGAGTATTCAACCCTCCGTCCAGCAGCTCCAGCAGCTCCAAGGTATTGAGCAGACTTGAGGCTAAGCGGAAGCTCCCGCAGCCCCTTGTCCTTGCAAAGAGACTCTCGCAGGACAATGCAGCAAGACTTTGTGGGTGAACCACAAGGTCTAGGTAGGCGTATGCAAGCAGGTTAATGAAGACGGAGTGACTGTATTGCTCTGCTTGTATTGCTAAAACATCGATGCTAAGTGTATCATAGTTTTAGGAATCAAATGTGTCAATGTCTTCACTCAAGTCACGGCTCTCCTCAAGTTCCAGCTACTGACTGCAAATAGTTTCAGGTACAGGATTCAACAATGATTAGACAAATTGCTTACATGGATGGGGGTGATAAAAAGTGTCCAGAAAGTCTTTCCACCCTGATGCAGAGATATAAGACGTAGTCGGTAGGTATTGATATCCGGCAAAAAATGATGTCTGCCCCATGAATCGAACATGGGTTTCATCGGTTATCTGTAGAGACCACAACGATGTGTACTGACCACTATACTAGGCAGACTTGTTATTCATGTTTTTGAATGTGGCAATGGTAATTATATCCACAAGTCGTTCACGCGAGTCAGCGAAATCTTCCACCTAGTGCCTCGATCCCGTGTAAGTTCGGAGCCGGTTCGGCAATTCAATAAGGGTCCGGCACAGTTTTGTCCTGAATTCAGTGTCATGTTTGATCATGTAAGCAACAGTTATATAATGCACGCCTTGTAATGTGCCCAGGCTTGAGGAGCAATCCCGGGTACTTACCTAGGTATCAAGTGTGTCACCGTCTGAACTCTAGTTGTTTTACTCAAGTGGCTGGATTTGGTTGTACCAGACATTCAAGCTCCAGGGTTAGGGGAGCTCTACCTCGGCTACGGAACATCATATGACGCAAAGCTGCACTACAAACTGTTGGAAACACATACCAAACATCATCACCATCAAACAAGATGCTACAGATGACCTCAGTGAGGATCCAAATGCCATTACAGCTGTCTAGGTCTGCACGCCGCTTTTCTTCCATTCCACCAAGACTCTTCAACATGGCGGAGGTACGAGGGAGCAGTGCCCAACCCTCGAGAGACTGGTCCGCTACACAGTACCTCAAGTTCGGCAATGAACGCACACGCGCAGTCAGAGACCTCGTCTCACAGCTTCCTCTATCGTCACCAAGGCGCATAATCGACCTGGGATGTGGTCCAGGGAATTCCACTGCCGTGCTGGCGGCACGCTTCCCAGCCGCAAAGATCTCAGGGATGGACTCTTCACCGGACATGCTCTCCAAAGCACGCCAGGCGATGCCAGACGCTGAGTTTTTCCAGGACGACCTGAAGACATTCGAGCCCGAGCCCGGCACGGATCTTCTCTTCAGTAATGCCGTATTTCAATGGCTGCGGACTGAGGACAGAATCCCGACTATCGTCCGACTGCTGAAGACCCAGGACCCCGGTGGTGTGCTCGCTTTCCAGGTGCCTGACAATTACGAGGAGCCGTCACATAGAGCGATGAGGGAGACAGCCTTGCTCGATGGGCCCTGGCGTGAACATTTCCTGGAATTATCGGCAGATCAACGGCCTGATCTGGATCCCATCGAGACTCCGAATGACTATTACGATGCGCTGGTGCCGTACTGTGAGAAGGTGGACATCTGGCATGTGTTCTACCAGCATGTGATGGAGGCGCCGAGCTCGATTGTTGAGTGGGTTAAGGGGACCGGGCTAATGCCGTTCCTTAACGCTTTGCCTACCCAGGAGGTGCGCGATGAGTATTTGAAGGCTTACGAGCAAAGACTTGACGACCTCTACCCAAGACTGGCCGACGGCAAGGTGATGCTGAGGTATCCGAGACTATTTGTTGTCGCTACGAGAAAGTGAACCGTGGGAATCTCCCTTGGTGGGGACTTTTCATCCTTCAAGACGCTCGTGGTTGAGTTACAAACGGATACAGTAGAAGAACGCAGGCTCTGCTGGTTTGAGCTATGCTTCATGTGATACGTCCCCGATGGAGTACACAGTACTTCCTATACATACATCAGGTTGGACTGGCGGGGCTTCTTCTGTCATGAACATACACAACCAGTTGTTTTTGCAAAATTCCTGGTCAAGAGATCGATGGCTTTAAAGCCGCCACAGGAGGTACTGGAGAATTCTACTAGTTTTGGCAGGCCGATGCTGCACCGCATGAGCATGCCCAAGAGCCCCATAGCAACCGTACACCGGCTGCGCATACATGTACTGTGTGGCATGTCCCTCAGCTACTCCATGAAAATTGCGTATAGTACGGTAGGAAACATGTATTTTGCTGGTAGTTCAATGTTATCTGTGTAGTACTGCACTCATGTTCACATCAATGTCCCTAATCTTTCTCTGCCTTTTTGTTTTCTTTCTTTTTCCCTTTTCTTGTCTTTTTTCTCTCTCGTTTTTGTTTTTCTCTTGGTTCCCTTTTTCGTCTTTTTTGTCTTTTTCTTCTTTCTTTTCTTCTTTCTTTTCTTTGGCGAAGCAGTTATCTGTTGGAAACTGTTCACTATTAGGCAGTCATTTACTTGTCATTCAGAGACCGTCTCACGGTATTGGAATTTTTGTTTGTCTACTACTAGGTACTTAAGTAGGTATGGAAGGGCTACTCACAGCATCGATTTGGCTTTGGTTGACCTCCAAATTGTAGACTAGTCGACGAACCGAGGCGAACGTGCTGGTGCTCCCTGCAGTTTGTGCTGCCTCCAGATGCGCAGGGCTATCTGGGGTTACTAAGGATCAACATCCCCCCCTCTCACCCCCGGGCCCATCTTGAGTCCTTCGAGATCGTGTTGCTCGTGAAAGGTCTGGGCTAGCATGCTCTCAGCTGTCGCGGCCAGCACGCAATTGAGAATGAAGATGCCTTCGTCAACCAAAGCTTCGGTGATGAATGATGGTCTCCATATAATAAATTTGACTTTGCAAGGCCTATTCTGCACCGTCTCCCGCCCTAGAAAGCTGACTCTGCAGGCCCCTCTTCCCAACGTCCATGGCAGCCTGCAGCTCGCGCTCTTCGTCTCTGAGCATGGCCCTGCTGTACTGCAGTTTCTTCTCCTGCCTACGCCTCTCGACCTCGACAGCCCTCTCCCGATCCTGCAGCGCCTTCTCGCGCTTGCGCCGCATCTCTAATGCCTTTTGGGTGGCCTCATCACTCTCGATAGCCTCGCCGTCTTCAGGGGGTGGTGGCAAGTTTTGGGTATATGCTTCAACGAGAGCGTCGCGGGTCTTGGTCTCGAGAGATATATAGCGAATATCGGTGGTAATCTGAGGTGGAAGGTGAGAGGGAAGAGTTTTGTTGTTGAGTTGTGAGATGGGTGCGGATTTTAAAAGGGCAGCGAGATCGGCTTTCAGGGTGGCCTGTGGTAGCTTCAGCCGGTTGATGTGTTCCCGGTAGAGTTTCTCTCTGTCCTTATCCGCTAGCGCGGTATCCTTCATCGCCTGCTCTTTTTTGTATTTCCTCTTGAACTCGGGCCAGTAAAGTTTCGGTGTGGCTTTCTCCTGCAACAGCGCCAGGTATGGTATTTTGGGGTCCTTCTTCTCCTGCTTCGCCCGCTGTTCCCTGAGCTCCTTGATCTTCTCCCTGGACCACTCTTCCCAGACCTCTTTCCGCGCTTTTGTTGTGCTCAGGACTGTGTATCGGCTGTCGTCGATGACCTTTCCTTCCTCAATGAGCTTCTCCCATGAACTGTATGGGTTGATGCCAAAATCGTTCAGGAGATCCTTGAACAGAGCCCTCGAGTCCTCCTCGGACAAATCCAAGCCCTCTGCGCCTTCTGGCCATTCGTCCATGTGGCCATCGTCATAATCACCGGGTTCCAGACCATATTCTTCGCCCATGGCCTGTAGCTGGAATGCGATATCTGCTTCGCTAAATTCTACAGGCTGGTCATCATCGTCCGCTGCGTCGTCTGTTCGCTGCCGCTTTTGTGCGTGTTCGCCATCGATATCATCACCTTCAGCCTCATCGTCCGTGACCTCAACCTCCTCGTACTCAGAACTGTCGTAATTGTGCTCGACTTCGCCTTTTCCGTTCTGCTCCACTGTATCCTCCTCCATCTTAGGACCGTTCTCAGGACCTTGCGTTTGCTCGGGCGTGCCGTCCTGTTTGGCCCCTTCTACGGCTTCGTCCTTGCCAAGACCCGCCTTATCCCGTATCCTCGCCTTGTCCATTTCGAGAATGGCTGGCATCAGCTTCTCCGGGATTCTCCAGTAACTGGCGTTTTTGTCGGGGTTGTAGGCGAACCGCCTCTCACACTTAGTGTACACCAGTATCCAGGGCTCGCAGCCCGGAATGGGCACCTTTGATCTCGGCTTATCAATGGGCTGCGGTCGTGGCCTGTCCCCATGTGATGCACCGCCCCTGCCCCGTCCCCGTCCACCGAACCCTCCTCTTTGGCTTTGGTGGGTTTGACTCGGTGGTGGCTGGTTGTATTGCGCCATGAAGGCGTTGGCGACGCGCGGGTCGGAGAGATTGACATTCGGTACGGCATTGTGTTGCATGAAGCTCACAGATGGGTCCACGGACCCTGAGGCGGGCACAGGTGCGCCTGGTCGCGTGTAGGTCGATGTTTTGGTCGCGGCATTGTAGTAGTAGGTATGGCCTGTTGGGGCTTTATGTTCTGTCCAGCCGGGTAGTAAGGGTGGAGGAGAGGAGGCGGAAGGTTTGTAGGTCGACCTGAGCATCTTGATGGGTTTGCCACACAGAGCTGGATTGTGGGCAGCGTCGAGATGGAGTGATGTTGGTGTATTTTGTGACGTTGATCTTCGAGGTTCGGAAATTCCCTGGAGCTTCATGCAATTGTTGCCTGCCGGTGAAACACTGCTGTGGTCGGTTTGCTTACATAAGACAGATGCTGACATTTGATGAACGAACACTATGTAAAAACAACCATTCTAGGACGACAAACGACACTCCGTGGTGGTCAACGCTCTGTGAATGGTAGCTCGAAAGACGTATATAGCAAATTAATCGGACTCTAAAGGGTTTTTTCATGTGTCTCTGAAGCAAGTGCTGATGGCCTGAGGCCAGTCGTGACATACCTAGGTAGTCTTTGATCTTCCCAGGTTTCTTGCGGCTTAGCCTACCTCCTGTTCCTGAAGACTCACTCTGAGCCATCGACACAATCCTTGATAGACTCCAACTTTCCATCTAGTACTAGTGCTATAGTCTCTCACATGTTTGCTTGATAACGGGAAATTAACGGTAAGCACTAAGTATAGCCACGGTGTAGGTTACCTGGACAATACGGAATAAGCTTGATAGATAGTAGGCGTAGTAACCACCCACCTTGGTAGGTATACAAATGAGTTTCAGTTTCATATATTCCTAGTTTCCAGTCTGTTATGCTGGTACAATAAGAAAAAATTTATTACGGTATGTGACGGTGTCAGGATGGATGTTATATTGATAGGCGTCTAGCTCCCACGGTGTGACACTCGTTATATCCTCAGTCGATTTCACTGTAGTCGCCACGAGGCATCAGGAATGTTTTCACAGGGGAGTCATATTCTCTAGAAGTGTCCAACTAACAAATTCTCCAAAGACGACTGACAAAGAGATACCGAGTTTCTACCCTACATTGTACACATCAAGCATCCACGAGTGTTTCGAGCGATTTTTCCAGGGACAGTACCACGCATCTCTTCTCCTCAGCCAATCCTATCTCGTAGAGCTTATACCTGTTGGTAATTCTGTGCATATGGATGTACCCATGAAGGTGACTGAGCCAGGCCTGTTTATACGGCTCGCGGCCGTCGAGAACAACTTCGATACGCTTGGCTGCTTCAATGCACTCCTTCGCCGCGCTTTCCAGCACGGCCACCACGTCTCTGCTCTCATAGTTCGCCTTGAGGTGTATGTAGTTCTTCTTTACCCCTGCTCTTTCTTCCTTGTAGAATCTAATAGCGGGTTAGCAACTTTATCTTCTAGCAGCCAATACCTGGATACTCTTAATACTTACGAGAGAACGTCGTTAGCAAGGTTGAGAACCCTGCCCATGTCCGGAATTGCTTCCAGAAACATGGAGATCTCCGGATACTTTTCCTTGGGAAAAGTAGAGTATGAATAAGCTTCGGGGACGCCTTCTCTGTCGCGAAAATAATGTGGCCAACGACGACCTCCCCCCGTCGGAGTCATGGTCTGGAACTCTGCGCGATCTTCCAACACATTGCAGTTAATAAATTCCAGAGACGACAGAACGATGAAGTTGGCCGTGACCACGTCCCAAGTTACATGGGTCGACCGCAAGATGTCAGCGTAACCCTGAAGGACCAGGTTTGGCTGTCTTTCACCCGCAAAGAATCGTTCAGGGAACTTCTCCACCTCGTCTTTTAATTCAGCGTCGTCAATCTGCGTTCCGAGCCATGTATGTATTCCTGTGTAAACCTGCGCAACCAGGGGATGATCAGGGTAGCAAATCTGCAGTCAGTTCAGCTATCTGACTGTCTTGTGGGTCATGTATGAAAGGACCTCGGGAATGTGGTACCGCACATACAGCTGCGTACGTGAAGCCAACCTCGAAGCATGTTTGGGACTGAATGCTGGCAAGGGACACTCCAGTCTCACGTGCCCTCAACAGCATGGCTTCCCAGAGTGCATCGTTCTTCACTTTCGGGGGCGTGTCGTACCCAATGTCAGCGAAAAAGGATGTAATAATGGGCCGTAGACGTGGACCAAGTCGCTTTGCATATTCTGAGGAGTCGACGTGGTTATCGACGGTCTTATCGGAAGGGATGAGTTTCAAAGATGTCGAACTTCCAAAGTTAATTCTCGCCACTGCTGTGAGTTGGTCCATATCTTTTATGTCTTGGAGGTGATAGTGGTTGTGTTGGTTGGATTTCAGGAACTCTATTTTCTGATCCATTTGTGAGGAGACGATGACCACCGGCCCCGGGGGAGGGGGGCTTTAACATTGAAGGACATCTAAAATGATACACGTCACTTCCACTGACCACTTTTCTCCTCGTGATAGTCACGCCTCTCGAGATCGCTGAGTGACGCAACCTGGCAAATCTTCTGACGCCCCCAAGAACACCACCAAAAACACTAATAGGCTTCGACACAATTATCATCAAAGGCCCGGCTGGAGCGAAGGGGCGAGGCTAGCGAGAGGCAGGCAGGCCGTACTCGAAGTTGCAGAGGATCAACCCGTGATGTTTCCGGCCCTCCAGCGAGAGGGAGCCGTAGCGCCCGTGTATCACCTCGAAGTTGCCCGAGGGTGGTGATGGTATTCATGTTGGCCGCGAAGATGGGCGGCCCGGGGGACTTGGAGTGTGTGTCCCACTATGTTGGAATGCAACCTGTCAGCTTGTGTGGAGAGGCTCTTGGGGGTGTTAGAAAATAGCCTGGGGGCGTCATCTGATATATCGCACGGCTCTCGAATTATACGACCCGGCTGGTGGGTCGTCGTGACAGCACTTGGGGGCCGTTACGAAGATGGATATCCACGCCTGACCATCAGTCAGCCTGGCATCATATCGGTACTACCGTAGGGTACTCATGCATACAGAATACAAGCGTAGTCGCAATCATAACCACCACCGCATAGGAGACGATGAATTGTTGCTGAGTTGGTCCCGAGGTCCCGAGGCTGTAGGTTGCCTTGCCCGAAGTGGAGACATACTTCATGTAACATCCTGGCTCCTTGTTCTCGTCTAACGGCTCATGACAACAGGTGTGTACTGATAAGAGCTGCGGTTCAATGAGATTTTGTTCTACGTCTCTGGATTTGTGAGTTGAACTGTGCTCAGACACGACGCACAGACAACCTTGGAAGTCGTGGGCCCGACGGTTCATATCGTAGCACCGAGTGATTACAGAACCTCGCTCAACCTTTGCATAAAATTACTATTGATATCAATAATCAACAATTACGGTTCCTGAGGCACGAGTAGTCCTCAGCACTGGTATGTTGGGCTCACCCTAAGAGCGTGAAATGGCTACTTCCGTTCAGGTGTGACTCGGAAGAAATCTACCTAATTTATCGCCATTGTCCCCGATATCCTGTTAGGGAAGGAATTGTACATTCTCGTTCCCCAGGTGCTTACTGAAGATCATATGCAATAGGGGCTTCCTCGGGCATTTGTCTGGCGACTGCTAAGCTGCTCTCGGGAAAGGAGAAACGGTCCATGATGAGGACCGGAACGAGCCTGACGTCGAACAGGACCCCGACTGGGAGGGCCGGGAAGGCTTGCACACTCATCGAGCCGAAGTAACGGACTGGACTGCCCTGCGACAGGTCTTCGACTGCCCTGCGACAGGTCTTCGACTGCCCTGCGACAGGTCTTCGACTCTGTCCAACAGGTCGACGTTATCTTCACAAAGGCGGGTGTGTCTGACGTTGGTCGGAACCTTCTCGATTACGATTTTGACAACGGTGGTCAGCTATTAGAGCCTCTATCCATCTACAAGGTACTAGAGTGGAGATGGGAGCCGTCCTCACTACTGTCAAGCTGGCGCACCACAAATTGCGAAAGTCGAAGACAAAAGGCAGCATTGTCATCACTGGCGGATTTGCTGGCTATTGGGCCGATCCATTAGTACAGGTTGGCTTGGTGTGCTGGACTGCGGTAGTGTTTCTCTTCTTGAATGTGCGCTCAGTTTACCATGCTGACTTAGCTGCAGCAACTAGGCATCGTCTGAGTCCTACGTCGTGTCACGGAAAAAGACGACATCACCATCAATGGGGTCGCTCCTAGCGCCACCGTTACCGCATGATGCCATTCAGACCAGTCATTGCATGGATGAAACACGATCTCCCATTAAGCCAGGCAAGGATGTCGCACTTGCCCTTGTGTACTCGGCTACCGCCCAACAGCCTAGGCGCGTCGAGACGTATGGCGATGAGCCCGAGTCTACGCTCGTGATCGAGTGTCGCTGGAATGGTAGGATGATCCAGGTACTGACGGAGATTTTTCGAGAAATCGAGCAGCCTTTAGCTGATTCCAGAGCATTGTGGCTCGGAGAGGAGTCAAGTCCACACATATGACCATCATCCATTATCAACAGTCGGCAACTGATGTCACGTCGCGGAAGGTCAAAACAAGGGTGAACAGTCCTGATGAGATTATCAGCACCGGAGATGGAAGCAGTGAAGTATTATGGGATGCTGAGTCCCCAGTGTGTGGACCTGTATTGCAAATATGCACTCCCGAGGTTGTTTCAGGCCAGAGAAGAGCGAGGTTATCGTCTTCTTTACACGTGAAAAGGCCTTGACAAGTGCCCCCCCCCCCGTTGAGTTGAGTCCGAAGACTTTGAGCTTGCCCGAAGAGCAAGATGAGGAGGTGGGTGTGGGCCGGTGTGAAGGCCAACATGCAAGTGCTTTGCTTAGCTACTTCTTAAGTACTGATGCAAGTGCATACCTACCACGCAGGTTACTTCGGGTATTCCTCACTTCCGCGGGTGTTAATGAGAGATCCAATAAGTTGCACCGCGATCAATGACATATCAACTCGATGATAATCTGTCTTGAGGTATGCCCAGGGTGTTGAACTTGGTGCCGTACAAATTTTGGCATACGTCGGAAGCTTCCGACGGTCTCCGACGAAACAATTTCAAGCTTCCTTTCTTTGTTTCTCTCTTGCGGGGCCATGAACAAGGCGATCCTTCAGGATGTTGCCTCAGTCGCATTAACCTCGAAGCCATTCCAAGAAGTTACGTTCTTTTGGGTGTGCACCTGCAAATCGAGTCAAGGTTAGGCTGGCAGTTGTTATAAGTTCAGGATAACGCGGGTGCATGGATGAAAAGTGTTGGCATTGGTAGTATACCACTTTCATCCCAAGAGAAGCGAGGACTGCAGTCTTCTCTGTGAAAGGCAATGAAAGAAGGACACGCGTTGGCGCCATCAAGACCTGATTGCTCGACTGACGGCTACCAGATCCTTTTGGCAACCATCTCATACCTCATCACCCCACCCAAATCCTTCTCCCCCTTCCCGTCCCCACCACCACCTTCAGCAGCCTTCCGCTCCCTGTCTCTCGCCTTTCTCAACCCTTCCGGATCATCTGCAAAAATCCACCTCCTCCTGTCATCTCCTACCTCGACCGCACCGAACCCACCCACTCTCTTGGACCCCTTGGTATCGAAGGTTTCTCTATCCATTTTGGAAGTGGCGACAGCGTGTTCCTTCATCTTCATCCGCGCATATCTGTCGCGGCTGTATCGAAGTAATAACATACCCAGGAGCAATTTGAGGATGAGCAGCACAAGGAAGGCAATAAAGAAGACGAGGAGCATGGTCACTAGAGCGATGGCATCATCGGTGGACCAGGACAGGAAGGAGAACCCGTTGGCGTTTCTTGTTGTTGCGTTGGCAAAGTCGCTCTCGAGACCATAAATAGAGCGGCCGATTGCATTACGGATGAGGCTGTCCAGTCTGTCCAAGGCGGCGGTCACTGCAGGCGAGGACGCCGTGGAAGACTCAACAGACAGTGATGTATGAGTGGATGGGGGCATGGGAGCTGGGAGGTGCGTCGCGAGAAACATATGGTAGGTTTGGAAAGAGGCGCGAATGAAGAGGGTGGAGAGGGGAAGGAGAGGGAGGCCGAGACGACGTGTGAGGGATGGCGTGACAAAAGCCTGTGAGAAGTTAGAACTGGTGGGGCGAAAGAGAGGGCCAGCTGTAGTACTGACATTGGTGTAGTAGTCCTTGCAAAGAATATCAAGGATTCGGCTGTAAAAGGTGGGCTTTATGTTGTTGAACTTGTTGATGTATGCATGCTTGATCCAGTCCACAAGCATCTCGCTGCCGATGACGATGAGGAAGGGCGATAGCACTTCACCAGACCGGAGCCAAGACGGCAAGATGGTGAAGCTCATGGGAAGGATGGAAGGGTTGTGCAGTGGAACTTTGGCAGTAGCCATCCCGTCGTCACCAAGCCCAACTCCGGCACCGGGAACACTAAGCCCGCCAACTTCGACGACATTGCGCATGCCTATGATGAGCAGCACGAGCCAGAGCTGGAAACGTTCGACGACGTCTGCGCAGGTAAGCTGAAACAAATTTTCTTTCTCAAAGCGCTTGAAGACGCTGCCCTTGATCTCAACAAACTGATTGGACATCAACAGGGTGAGAAGAGCGTTGGAGTACGAGTTGACAGCCACATTGAGAGTGATGACTTGGTAGAAGAGTGTGATGGCGTGTGTGCAGTTGTAGACTAGCGACAGCAAGAACATGCCGAACGGCAGCATGACTTTGGATCGGCCGGAGCTGTTGCGGGAGAGGGTCTCGGAGCTGAAGAGACACTCGAAGATGTCCTGGCCAAGAGCGGACAGTAAACGGTCGCCAACCTGTCACAGATTAGAATGGTAAGGTCACTCCAGTCCCGAGGCCATGACACTTACCTCCACGAGGTTGTAAATGACATAGAGCTTAACAGCTGATTGGGCACGGATGAAGTGGTACATGCGGCTAGCATCGAGATTCATAAGAGCGATAGAGCTACAGATGATGACCAGCCCCTGGAGGAGATCGGCCTTGTGGAATGAAGTAAGATTCGACGGCATAGATTTCGTCCTCCTGTGTCGGAACGGGCCACGGTGTGACCGCGTTCGAGGAGGTATGTGAGGTGCACCATTTGTATCGGCCCTCATACGTACCGACTCTGCTCGTCGAGGCAAGTCGCCAGTGGAACCACTGTGGCTGGCAGAGGCAGAGGAAGCACCGGCGTGAGTTTCCCTGGGTGGCTCGCTCGCTCGGCTTCGACTTCGAGATCCCCCATCTGTGCTGGGCGAGCCATCGTGGCTGAAGCCGCGTGACATCTTCCGGCCCCTCCTGCATCGTTCCCGCATCCGGCCCAGCCCTTCCCACACAAAGCCTATGAGCCACCGCGCTTCCTTGCCTACGACATATGCCCACCACCTGAACAATATACTAAAGGCAATGCAGAATCTCATAGGAAGTATCGTAAATGTCCACAGCCAAGCGTCCAGACATGCCAATGCACCAAACATCAAGGTTTTTTCGATATATGGAGGTATCAGAAGGAAGTTTTTCAGTCGCTCAAACTTGACCGCACTCGACTCATAGGGCAAATCACTTGCATATGAATGGTGTATGTACAGGGGACTCGGCCGTTGGGCGGCAAGCTCGAGCTGCAGTAAGGTTGGGGCTGACAGCGGTGGAAGTGGTACAGATGGAGGTATTGGGGAAGGGGGCCGTGGCTCTCCAAACTCACGAGAATCCTTCGAGTCGGGTCGACCCCGGTGATGGTGCGCATTTGGTGAGTTGGCGGGCCCAGGGTTGGTGGCAGCCTCGAGGTTCAGAGGTGCTGGCCGTGGGGTGGGCTGAAATGAATTTCTTCGGGAGGCGGAGGGCGGGGCTGGCGGTTGACTGCTGGACTTTCGGTGAATGACAGGAGGTGTACATAGCGTCCCGGTCGGTGATGCTGGTCGATCCGAATGTAGTGTCCTGCTCGGAAGTGCATCGCCAAAGACATGCGCCTTGTTCGTTTCGATCTTCTCGAACCCTTGCTGGGGGCTAGCGGCAAGCTGAGTGGCCATGGATGGTCGATGGCTTTCCGCAACTTCAGCAGAAAGAGGCTGATCGGGAACAGTCGCGACGGGCAGGGACTCAGGCGACGCAGTCAGCTCGTGTATTTTCGAGGCGGACAGCCGCCTGACCCCACTGTGATCGCTTGACTTTGTTCCGGAACGGCCTCTTGTCTTTTTTGCAGACGAAGAGCTTCTCTTTGGAGTGGTGTGTAGATCGTCAGATTTGGGCAAGATATCGGAGGAGGACTCGACACCTGAAGGGAGACCGGACGTATCGGCTTCAGAGACGGCACAGGATTCGAGGCCATCGAGACTCGTGGAGTCAGCACCCGCATCGATGTGGTCAAAGTATTGAGGATATGGTGGATGGCCGTTGGCCAAGGAGGGCAATGATGGATCAGAGCTCTCGACGTCGGATAGAGACGGCGCTGGAGATGGGAGGTAAGCAGTGGCCGGCTCTGGGCTTTTGTTTTCGTCGTTCAGGGTATCGATCCCCGCGGCTGTTCTATCCCCAGCGCTGCTTGACACCTCCTTGGGCGTTGATGTGTTGCCATTCTCGAGACCGTTTGCTTGCCACGTCGTGCCGACACCGCCCTCGCCTATGTTGTTGTTGTTGTTGTTGTTGTTGTTGTCATTGTTGTTGGCTCCATGCTGATCTTGCCCGTTAGCCGACGCCGTCGCCAGCGCTGGGTTCTCCGCCTCGGGTGCCGCCATTCCAGAACTCAAGCAATATGGGCAGTTGGTCGGGGCGTCATGTCTGGATTCGCAACACAGTGGAGCGGAGGAGTAGCGGTCGATGCGGTGGGTGTGGGGATTAGTAAAGTAGGCAGGACGGGACACGGGAGGGATAGCTCAGGTTCTGAGTTTCAGGGTCTGTCAAGGAAGAGGGAGGGCTGATGAGAAGGTTTCAAGGGGTGTTCGGTAGGTTTGGTCAATCGCTGCATAGATAATTGGACTTCTTGGTGGGTTTAAAGCTGGGAACGGTTGAGACTGTCATGACCCTTGTGGCAGTCTATTAAGATGTAGGTCTGTTTGACAGCTTGACAATCGACAATTATTATTGACAGTTGACAGGGTTCAATCCTAGATGACGTCGGCAGGCACGAGCCCCTTTAGGCCCTTGTTTAACCGCTCCAGACTGCTGTGGCCATGTGGCCATAGCTCCCCTCGCTTATGTAAGTTCATGTAAGGACCGGAATAAGTACCTAGGTACCTAGGTAAGGTAAACCCAACCCAGGTACAAAGTCTGTTTTTTCCGCCCACATCAGTCGAAATCTGGAGTTGTCATCTTTCAAGGTTTGTGATGTTCTTTCCCGCCTACAGCTGTCCTTGCCCACCTTCGCTTGGTATGCTGATAAATACCCTAGGTACATGGGTACCTGGGTACTCTAGTTTTGGATGACCTGTCCTGTCCCGTCTGTTGACCCATCCTTAGGCGGGACATCGAAGTGGGGCCATGCTGATGTGCAGGAGATCGAAACGCATGGTCAAACATTCCGACAATGACCTAGCAATGTATCTAGGTACTGTAGTTGGGTGAAACTTGATATGTACCTACCACGTATGGATTGGTCAATCACAGGAGAGCACAGCAGTGAGAGCTCACATACCTAGGTAGGTGGGTACCTACGTAGGTACTTCAGTACATATGCCCTAGAGATACCTTGGTACCTACCTAGGTAGGTAGTTACGGAATACATTAGTGACATGCTGCTTGCACAAAGTGCCGAACAGGGGACCCCGTGATCGCCTCACCGCCGGGCCGGAGTCTTCGGTACCGTATCGGCAGCAACCTTTTAGAAATCAGAAAATAAGAACCATCAGAAAATTCACTGATTAGGCTTCTCATTCCGTCTTCGCTGTGATTTGAAAGCTTTTGGCGCTTGAATAGGAATTTCACGGCTGTAAAACTCTTATAGTCTTTCAATGGTAACTGCCCCC
>LKEA01000034.1:0-36996 GCA_003795315.1 Cytospora schulzeri | reverse complement strand
AAACCCGCCACCGTCACCACAGATACCACCGATGAGCCTGCCCCCAAGCGACGCAAGACGGATTCAGAAGCCGCCGATCGCCCCGTCGTGGAGTTTGGCTTGTATTTCCCTCCGCACAAGTGCGCCAACCGGGAGCTGCCGAAGGATATGGCTCTCCTCAGCTGAAGCGCTGCAAGGGATGCAAGGTCACCCTGTACTGTTTCGGAGGATGCCAGAAGTGGCAATGGTTCCGTCATTTTTGCTACTGCGAGCAAGCCCAGGAACAGAATAACTCATCTGAGGCGAGGGCAACAGGGCATATGATATTAAGAGCAAGTAGTGCCACCAACGATGCCTTTAACGTTTGGAAATCATTTTTAGCCGTCTTGGGCGATGGCCTTTATTGCGAATAATCATCAGAACTGAAAGCAGGAGCGAGAGCTCTCCGAGCCATCCAAGCCCCCTTCTACCTATTGTCCTGAACGCCAGACACCAGTCTCCCCAAAGTAAAATAGTCATGAAGGTAAAGAGCATAATTACCTCTTGAACATAAACATACATTATGAAAACGAGGTAAGTATCGTCGATGAAGGTAAATTGTCCCCCCCCCCCAGCCAGTGGAGTGGATCGTCCTCACTCATCCAGAATCATCCACGTACAACCACCAATCATGCCCGCCAGGACAATAGCCGTTAATATGCCGGCGCCTGCACGATCGCCGGTCGTAATGGTCGTGGTGCCATCGACACTGCTATCCGTTTTGTCGCTACCGCCAGCAGAGTCACCAGTAGACGTGCCTCCGGTGTTCGCGCTGTATGGCTCCGGACCATCCAGCGTGAAGAGAACGGCCTGCAACGCACTCATTTGTTGTCCAACACCACTTGTGCCGTCATAGGTGTTGGTTGTCCACTTGAATCCACATGCCATGCCGTTGAGCACAAAGCCCTCGCTTCCATCCGCCGTGCCCGAGCAGCATTTAGCAGCGGCCTTGCCTGTGGCAAGAAGCAATGGATATATGGTATCGTAGGTCGAAGGCATCATCTGGTACGTCTTTGCCATCCATTTCAGCGCGTATCCCTTGAAGGAGTAATCATCCGTCGTACACGTATTCTGCGGTTCACATGGCGGCTCCTGGATAACGCTGTTGTTGAAAAAGTACGTCGCAGTCCGTTCTACCAGACCTTTCGTCCGGGTACCCCAGAGGTCACTTCCGTTGGTGTAGTTGTACATCACAGCCGCGCCGTGCATGAAGATCCCTGCGTTGTACGTCCACTGTGCCCTGTCGATCCCGGTGCAGTTTTGCGGCGAGGCAGAGGAAGCTCCGTCGTAGACGTTGTACTTGTCGTCGATGAAGCCGACGCCTTCCATCCAGTCGTATATCTCAGTAGCCCACTCAGCGTAGGATTCGTTGCCCGTATATCTGGCGAGCCGTGCAGCGATGTTGAAGAAACAGCCATTCGAGATGGAGTTCTTGTAGGTATATCCGTTGTTGAACGTGAAAATCTGCCACCGGAGACCACCGCCGCAGGAGGTGTTCGACGCCTGCCATCGCCAGACGTACTCGTTGAAGACAGCCTGGGCGACCGCTAGCCATTGCGGCCCTCCCGCAGCCGTGGTGTTGGGGTTCTTGAAGTTGGTCTCTGCCGCTGTCATAGCCGAAAGCGCCCAGAAGCCTTGGTCATCGTTACCCTCAGTGAGGGTCTGGTTGGTCGGCATAAAATCGTAGTCGTCGCCCACTTGGTGCTGAAGGGCCTGGTATGTCTCGTTGACGTATGTCTCGTCGCCCGTGTAGGCCCAGTAGTCAACAAGGGTTCCAAATAGGGCGCCTGCTTCCCACCAGTAGTACGGATCCGGCAGGTTTCCGGGTACATCGCCGGTGTGGTTGCCTGTGTACCACCCTAGTAATCCATAGGTGATGGTTGCTGCGCCGGATTTTATCGAATCTACGTTGACCATGTCAGAACCAATGATACCAGGTTACATGCTCGCATACGCTGTCAAAATAGGGCTCTGATGAGGCGACAACGCACTCAGCCCCCCCGTGAGATCAAACACTGGAGCACCGGCTACTCTGGACCAGGCAGAGGACGGGTGATGACGAGTCGCCCTACAGACATGCTTGGAACATGCCAGTTGGGAAACGGATCACATCAATCGTCCTCCCATAGCAGGGAGGCCTTCCAGTTGTCTTTCAAGGGGTTGTGCACGACGTCTTTTTCTCTCGCCAAGGCTGTACTGAATGGGGTATATCACGACTTGTTACGAACCAGTTGAGGACCAGTCAATATCGACAGCCAGAGCCGTGGGCGCTAATGCGCCGACCACGCAGAGTGGCCATATCGAACACCGCATGTTGTGGGATCAGACGTCACTGGAGAGGCTAAGCTCAACACAAAAAAACGCCCATTTGAGCCGCTATGAAGATATCGTGGGGTCTTGGCACGGTGTCGTGGTCGAGATCTCGGTTCGGGGGCGAAGTGTGGAGTGAAGGCAGAGCCAAGGAAAAGCCAAACCGGTAGGCGAAAAGAAGGCAGATTGAAAGAGAGAAAGGGTGGCCATTCTTTAAGGCCTGGATACACAGTAACGCGCATGACGGGGCACGTAATCAACAAATTTGTGGGTATTGCTCGTGTCCGAGTTTTCCGGACTGGATGAGAGGATGCGACCCCATGTGGGCCATGTGGGCCATGTGGAGATGTAGGCTGAATGGGTCCGCGTTTGCTCTTCGATTCGATTTCCCATACCCCGTTTATTCTGGGCCTGTCTGTCTGTCTGTCTGTCTGCTTGTGTGGCAGTTGTGGCAGTGCGAAGACACCAACTTGTTCTGCCTGATTCAGCTGAACATTGGCCTTGTTGATCAATCACTCCGAAACGGTTCGTCGTCATCGGTGAATTCTTGAATGCTGGTCGTGTGAGAGTGCTGGTCCCAATCTCCCTGCTCACCCCCCTTTTTACCCCTGAATTTGTGGACTGCATAATAAAAGGACCATGTCAGCGTGTGAGTCGTGACACTACGTACCGCCACACAACCCCGATGACCGATGGACCGTTGGCTCTGGCTCTGGCTCTGGCGCGCGCATCGAGTCGGCCTTGATTTATGACGTGATGGCTCTATTTATTTCTCTGTTCGGTCCGAATTGGAAGTAAGAACACCACCCCCACTCAAAAATAAAGCTGTACCGGAAAGGCAAAGCTATGTATGTACAATGCAGTAGCGGAGTCTTTAACAACCCTCCGTGTTGAAACGCAGTGTCCAGGATTTCCACTGCCCAACAGTGAGTCTACATGTCCCTCATCCAAAATCATGCACAGTACAAGTTAGGGACGTAATGTACAATGTACCGGAGAAAGTGCCTTGAGTTGGCAATTGGTACACACAGATGTCGGTGGCTAGCTATCAATTCCTGCAGCTTTGGATTCCATTCATTGTTACATATGGTGAATTTGTTTCGCTCATGTACCATACGCTATTTCAGCCGTCCACTTGTATTATTTCTTCTCCATTCTTCAGGTGGGTTAAGGTCCCTTGCAGCTTTGACAATGAAAGACCCGCACGCCTTACGAACTAGCGAGGCGGCAGGACGGGATGTACGCAGATAGCGTTCCTCTAATAACATGCATGAGCACAGTATGTATGTAGTGTAAGTATAAATAGAACATGCATGCTCCAGCTCCAGGGCTGATCCCAGAGCGGAGGCATTGGAACAACATTGATGTTTCCCACACATACATATCATCAGACCATCAGAGCGTCGATGACATCCCTACACAGCGCCAGGCTGCAATTGTGGACTTCTCGTCGCTTGAATTGCGCCAGCTGGCGTGCAGGTGACTGCGTGCGGGTGGTTGACGGCTCCGAGCTGTTAGCTGTTTTTCCCGAGGTCGAGATCTCGAGGGAATCATGGCCCAAACGAGAAGACACAGGGACTCGTGGTCGCAAGCAGCAGCATCTTGAACATGCTAACCTCCCAATCGCGATGCTGTCTCTGAGGCGTGCTCTTGCCATGGAGAGTTCCGACCCACTTGTCACTCGAGCATGAGACCAACAAGCGCTGTATTCGCGGGAGAGTTCACGTGTCCTGTTAAGCTTCCGTGACCACCCTTTAACCTCAAGGACCCTACTATCGGAGGACCACTGTGCAATTGGTTCTCTCGGAATGGACATTTAAGTTGCTGCTCACAATATTGCATACATAGTCAACTGGATACTGACCTGCAACGCGAGATTTTTCGGAGTGTTTCGGTATATGCTTCGGCTTGATGTTGCATGGCAAGCCCCACTCCGTGGCCTAACTGCTCATTCATTGAAGGGCTGATAAGATTTCGAGCGACAAGTAGCTCAAGGGTCCCGCAGAGGGATCATCCTGCACAAACCCGAGGCCGGACAGTTGAGTTTGACGCTGGGTCATGGAAAGCCGACTCCGTATGTAATAGACGATACCGGGATTTTCACCTCTTGTAGTTCTATGCTCCAGTATTGTTGAAATGGCCGAATTGCAGGCTGACACGGGGTGCGCATATATGGGGGCTGTACTCCGCGAAACTATCAATTCCAAAAGGCGTCCCCAGCTCAAGGAACCTTCACGGCTCAATTGGTGATTGTTTCACTACTGTACTAAATGATTCCCAACAATTGCGGGTAAGTCGCTATGATCTTTCCCAATATCTGGGAGCTCAGGGTTAAAGACGCATTGCAAGCATTGAAATAACGACTAACTGTCGCACGTCTCGGGCTTTCAATTTCTATATATATATATATATCAGATTTAGTACATAACACAGTCAAGGAGTTACCGCAGCACAGTTTCGGATACCATAGAATCCCTTGATATTGCGTTTGATCAGATACCACTGGCCACGGGCACTACTTGCGTATCTACATATGTAGTAAGCACATACTTGGGGACCTAAACACCGGCGACCACGCCTAGGTACTTGTCGAGTTCAATACTGCGTCAAACCATATGCGATAGCGGAAATGCTCAACGCCAACAGCTTTGAGGGGCAGCTTGATGGCGTAGACATCTCCATCGACGCGGTTACTGGACGGAATCCAGGATACTGCTTCATTGACTTCAAAGCTCGCGAGGACGCTGACCGAGCTCTTGATGAGCTCCCTGGAGTGTCAGTTCAAGTCCGCCCAGGCAGAGTCGGCCCGTGTCAACCGAAAGGAGGTGAGAAACGATGGAGGAGCGGTAACTACCAGCCAACCTTTCGGAGACGGGGTAACTGGAAGGGCCTAGAGTAACGAGCCAGGATAGGCCACTCTACGATGACAACTCGCGAGAGTAAGGTCCGTATGGAGCACTGGTTCACATGGACAAGATCAAGAGAGCAGGGACTCCAGCTAGAGTCTATGCGGGAGGCCTAGGAAGGATGATCAACCAGGAGGAGAATGATAAGGGAATTAAAGGATACTTCGAGGGTTTCAAAGTCTTCGTGTTATAGTAGTAACCCCCCATATATCATATAACCCATCTAAGCTATCTGTATACTATGTTAAGGATATATGATATATCAGGGACTTACGATATATAGGGATATGATATATAAGGGGTTACTACTGTATCCTAAGTGTTTTCTTCTCTGATGGTAAGTCCGGCTGATATCCTGAGACTGCTATTGACTTCCCGCACTATGATATAGTGTCGCTATAAGCAAACGCATCACCCCCCACCCAGACACGAGACTCAACCCGGAAAATCATCACTATGACTTCGCGGATCTCGAGAGCCCAGAAGAAGCTCAAGTTGCCTTTAGCGCCTACGGGAAAAAGAGATCCCTGGCGGGAGACTTCGGCTTCAGACGGCCGGAGCATTACCTACCTAGGTACGTTGTTGCATCAAATTGACATGTCGACATCATAGGTGATGGTCTTTAGGTCGGTGAAACTGTAAGGTACGGTGTTCTCTAAATATTGAAGCAAATATGAGGTTCGTCTAGTGATCAGTGGTTCTTTTACACCTCCCACAACTTGACTGCGGCGATGGGCAGAGCTCAAGCACCGTATATTTTCGATGTTCAACACCACTGATTTGATCCTGATATTAGACGGGAAAACGCGATAGAAAACACCCCTCCTCCTATTGGTATTGCATTGCCTCTTGTCACTCCAAGGTCACCTTGCTTTTCATCTACCCTTAGACCAATATCTCCTCCTTATATGCCAGCTGATATCTCTACCTCATCTCATCCCGCTCCATCCCCCCCAGTCCATCCATCCCGTCCATTTCATCGATTCTGAAGGCCCCCCATGCTATCGCCAGTGCATTTCAGCCATCTTCCATAGACACCTCTGCTGTACACATCCAATGGATTTATGGAAGAATCGCCCCCATATTCGATGAGGTTGACTATGGCCGGGTCCCGGTCAGCGGTTGTTTGTCCCCATAGTGTCTACATGGCTAGTAAAACCCGTAGCAGCTGGTTCAGACAGCCTGAGAGGATTATATGAAGTATAAAACGGGAAGATGTTGTCGAGGTCGATGTCGTGCTCTGTTCTTCGTCTAATATGGTGTCATCTACTTCGTCGACCCCTCTCCCAACGAGGAGGTCACCCGTCTCTTCCTTTGGCCTTTGACCGGCTATTGGTAGCCCTGTGGGCGTTGGGAGTGACTTTAGCCACCCTTACGAAGATATAAGCGGCGTTATTGCGCGGGAAGTTGGAAGTCATCAGTCAAGATTCTGGAGATGAAATGCATTTTCGTTAATATCGTTCTATGTGCCATGTCCCAGACCATTCCATTTTCATTCGCCATGATCATGACCCTACCACCTGATCATTCACAAAAGCCGTGATCTTCTGGTTTATTCCATCATCCAACGGCATCTGGTGACCCTCAGGTGAACGGATCAACACAGGATCCTTAAAACACCTTACTATGATCTCCCCCTGATTGTGCCATTCATCCTTCTCCGCAATCAGATGCAAGCTTGGAATTTCAATGCTCCCCTCTGTCGGAACTCCTGGATCACCAGGCTGCCTCTTTCCTCGAAATGGACTTGTACTGCAAATCAACACGGCGAACTTCATCCCCTCCCCAATTTCATGCTCCTGTAGCCACTTCAATAAGTGCAATCCAACCTTCGCGCCCTGGCTGAACGCGACCATGCCTACGAAGGGCCCTTGCTTCTGGTAGATTTCCACCAGCTTTGGCAAGTCGGCCCATTCCTCCTGCTCCTTCGCGTTGGCGGTGTTCATGAACTCGCCACCCTTGCCATCCCAAATCCATTGGCAAAAGTCACTGCCCTCGAAGAAGGGCAACATACCCGGACCGGGGCCACAGTCAATAAAGCCCCTGGGAGTAACGAGGTCATAATATCTCTCGAGTTGAGGGTTGAGCTTGCGGGCTTGAAATTGGTGAATGTCCGGATTGGTGCCGCCGCCGTGAAGACAGAGGATCTTGGGCTTAGGCATGGTATTGTTCGCTGATGGGTGCTCTCGAATAGATGACGTGGTGGCAAATGTGTGCCTCGGGAAACCCGGCCGAGCTGTCAGCTTTAAGCTTTTGACGCTGTCCTGAAAGACGGTTCGCGATTTACGCAGTTCTTAGCGTTACCAGCAAAAGTGGCCAGAACTCTTGACCCGAAAACAAGAGAATTATTGAAAGAAATGAAATACAACCATATACAATCAGCAGTGAGAAGCCCGGGCTGGATCGCGGGTATCTTCTGCCGCAGGCTCAAACTGTCACTCGGAGGCCGAAATCAACCAAGCATTGGCTGCAGCTATCGCTGTAGTATCCCTGAATAACCCGAAACTCCTCCCCAAGACTGCCAGGGCCCCCAGTACATACCTCCTGCAATTCAGATTGGGCCGTGGCGTAAGCAGTGCCGTTAGTCTCACGTATTTCATATCGAGATGTCCCCTCATCCGAATGAACCTGTTTTCTTATTATCTGGGCCGCACTTATGCTCTCGACTAGGTGTGACCTCACATGCAGTACAAATGAAATGCTAGCAGGTTGTCAACATCAGCATACAATGACCAGACTGCAGAGGATTTCTCAGAACACATGCAACCTAGGCATGTGCCCCTAGGAACGTTAAGCTTTAGAGACGTTGAACCTAGTATAAAACGAGTGGTGAGCTACCCAGCATATATTGTGCAACGACCTGAACGAAGGGTGAGGCAGGCCGTGTTATTACTCACATATAGATCTCTCACTACCAGTTCATGGAATTGTGAATATATCTTGTGGGTTGCTTTTGGTGTTTCTAAGTTTCTAGAAAGGACATGTGATATTTGTAAAGGAAGACGTGAAAAGGCACCTAGCTTCCGTTGACGTCCTGCTTCCCCGTTGATCAAATCAGCGACTCCTGCAAATTTCTTTATTTTCTGAGTCAAAAGTTAAACCCCAGTACGATGTCAACGCAGGTATTTCTGTGATTAATAATCAGAGGCTGTGTTTTCTGTGACCAGTGCTTAATCACCCCCCTCCTCCACAGGGAAGAGGCTCGTGGTAGGATTGCTACAGCAGGTAAATGCAGCGCTGGCCTTGTGAGTTAAACCAATCGGCGTTTTGATGTGTTTCTTTGCTGTATGATGTTCTGTCCTATATAATTAACGTACTGACAAATTGCTGTGATCAAGGGCTACATATGGTATCGAGCAGTTGATTGTCTGAAATAGGGCAGAGCAACGGCTTGAGAATTAGCTATAGTAGCTACTATATGTCCCAGTCTCTTGGTTATCCCTGGATATCTCCAAAGAGCCCCCAAGAGCTCTCAGAACAGGCCAGAAATAGGAAGTAATTAACAGCAGCAGCACTTGAGCCATATAAGCGCCACTTCAACGCCAGTCCTACAGTGGCAGCACCTGTATACAGGTGAGGTCTCGTGGTTAAAGTCGAAGCATGCCTCGTAAGAGAAGTGTCTACAAAATTGCCTCAATTCCGTACCGCCCAAGTACTTGCCTACGGCTCGAAATAATTATCGCTTGAGATGGTAGGCCCGACATATCAATTTTGGATTTCTGAATGGGTACGCCGTGTGGCCGCCGAGCCATCCCTAAACCCCCACCTGCCCTAACCCTGATCGACATGACAACTCTTAAACGGCCCATCCTTTTCCCTTTCAGTACCTACTTACTTGAGTACTAAGTACCTAAGTAGGTAATTCATCGACAATGCTATCGTCTCAGAATTCCACCAAGTACAGAGGGCAACCAAACACGGTAAATGTCGTTCAGCCTTGATTATAGATCGGCTCCTTCACATTTTTTGCATGGCACGAAGGCTTCAGTGAATATGATATCGAGGAATAACTCCATGGTCCTGATGCAGAGTACCAAGGGGCCTCCAACTACCGACTGCAACTGCCGAGAGTACTCGTATATGTAATTTGACGTAAGAGGCCCGCTTGCTAACTGTTGGTCCACGTATGTGTACATGTCTACATAGTATAACTGCAACGGGGGAAAGGCTTACAGTTCCGGAGGCCCCTCGGTATGGTATCTGATAGGCTATCTGTTTTCTTGGACCAAGATTCTGTCTCCTTCCCGAGACTCAATCAATTTCCACCTGGACATCCATTTCCTGCAACCCATCATAAGCGTTTGAAGTTTGCTGGGAGACGAAGCCACCATCATCGATATGGCCACCATTACAAGCCACGACGTGGCCTACGCCGGCGGCGACAAGAAGATTCACTACCTGGCGGCTGGCCCTGTCAATGGTCCCCTGATCATGTTCATTCATGGCTGGCCCGCCACTGCCATCACCTGGAAGCCTCAGATTGACACCTTTGCCGGCCTGGGCTTTCGTGTTATCGCCCCTGACATGCCTGGTTATGGCAAGTCAACTGCCCGCCGCGTGCTCGAGGACTACTGCCAGGAGGCGATCGTGGAGGGAATGATGGCCTTGTTAGCTGCCACCGAGCGCAGTGCAGCGATCTGGGTCGGCCACGACTGGGGTGCTGGGGTGACATCCTCCGTTGCGACTCAGCACCCCGAGGCTGTTAAGGCCTTGGTCAACCTCTGCGTGCCGTACCACACTATCGAGCGGGGCTGGGATGGCTTCCTCCCGCTGGTCAACCGCGAAATCTACCCCGCGGATGAGTACGAGTTCGGGCAGTGGGACTACATGAAAAACTACGAGGAAAACTTTGAGAAAGCCATCGAGTGGTTTGATCAGGACGTCGCCGGGTTCTGCAAGGCGGCCTTGCAGAAGACGACCCCTCCGACCAACCGCATTGCTCCCTTTTCTACCGTACGCAAGAGGGGCTTGTTTGGCGGGTCGCCGAAGCCACCGAGCATCGAGATGACGGGACCGCCGGTACTCTCGGCCGAGATTTTCGACTCATTTGTCAAGGACATGCAGAAGACGGGGTTCTGGCCAGGTTCCGCGTGGTACATGCACCACAAGCGCAACGCGGATTATAATGGAAGGGCGGCTGGTGGTGGGAAATTGAAGCAGCCGGTCCTTTTCATCCATGCCACATGGGATGTAGTATGCGATACCAAGACGTCCCGGCTCCCTGAGCCGATGAGGGAGGCTTGCAGCAACCTGACGGAGGTTACTGTCGAAGCAGGTCACTTCGTGCAGTTCGAGAAGCCACGAGAAGTAAATGCTGCCTTGTGCAGATTCATTATCGAGGAGCTACCGAGTGAGTGGCCTGGTTTCTGGGATAGTGGGTATCTCAAAAGGAACAAGTAGGTCTTGTGATCAAGCCGTCGTTGAATACTGCTGGATTGCTTGGAATATGCAACGAGAGGTAGCAGCACAATGCATATGTACTTCTGAGAAAAAGAAGACGAGAGATGCACCCACTTCTGAAAGCAACAATCATATTCAATCCTGCTCGTGTATGACTAGTTGTTATATGAATGGGGTGCCCATGAACGAGGGGTGCCTACTAATAGGGCCTTTGACTTAGCACGGAGAGGCAATGCAGGTTGGTGTGACTAGGGTCAGCTGGTGACTGCGCATGGCAGGCAAATAGTGAGTTTATCTTCAGATATTAGGGTTAGGAGGGCGTGAGGTCTTCTCTTTTTGGCTCGTTAGTCGCGTCAATTACCCAACGAGCTCACGCAATGTCAACGGCTTTGTGGCACCCCTGGGGAGTTAACACTGGGCCTTGCCGCCAGCGATATATGTCCCGGTTATGGAGATGAATCGTGCCTTGGAGTCCTCCACAATTCCAACCTAGCCGGGATGGTTATATACTTAAGTAGTCAGTTGCCAGTGTGAGACGGGTGCGAGGTCGACAAACAAGCCCGTCCATCCAAAGATGGTGTAGTGGTAAGCCAGGCAGACTGGATACCAAATCCTTGTCCACACATGTATGTGGCTGTAAAATACCGGAGAAACATCGTACCAAAGAAGAAGATACGGGTGGGCCGGAGTGAATCCAGGGAAGTGAGCTTGTACCAATACAAGGATTGGTCCAGGTTTCAACCAAACTTACTGAAGAATGCTTCATCAAGGAAACTATAGGTGGGTATGATGAATACGTAACCCTCATTGTATTGTTTCCCTAGATCTCGGGTTGCTTCATTGAACTCATTGCTTCAGTTCTTGCGAATATAATACATTGCCGTTTGTGTAACTTCTAGGAATGTTGCTGCGCATATGCTAAGCTTCACGGGCAGTGCTCATAACATGTTTGACCTGAGCGGAAGAGCATGCTCCATACACTGTATATACTTGGTAATTTTTTTTTTTTTTTAAAAAATGGGATGGCTGTACGGAGGTTAAGAATGTAGTAAAACAGTATGACAGTGAGCAAAGAGACACTCAATCGAGTGGTGAGCCTGAGGGCACCTGGGATGGAAATACATGAGCGTAGGACTTATAGCAGGCTCTACAGCCCGTGTAATGTCGTAGTATCAATTATTACTGAGCCAGACTGATCATTAGAAAATACTAAAGTTTCGATCTAATATACAGTAGCGCAGCTGAAGATTGATGATGATTGCAAGGGAGATAGACCGGTCTACGCAACATGGCGTTTACATGGGCGTGACACGGTTTCCCATATTGTCGCCAACGCCATATGGACAAAACCCAAAGTATATTGGAAAGTATACAGCAGATCGTATATCTGGGCGGTTTGAACAGGTTTCAGAGGACAGCCGTAATGGGGTCACTCCTACAAACTTACTTACTGTACTGAGAATGGAAGGAACAACTTTGACCAAGTGTAGAGGCTGACAACGGTGGCGCCCTGAGCCATATGTGAACTGAACGAGTACTCATTATTTACCCATCGTGAGTGAGAAGCCCGGTCAGTCCCTGCTTCTACGGGCTTGAAGCTGTTGGTTTGTACAAATGCGACTATCAGACACGCCACCTGGGCAGTTCTTTGGCACCCCCGCATGCGCATGTGATGAATACTCGAGACGATTGGGGCCATGTGAAAGTGCCGTGTGGCCCTGCATATGACGCTATCCCCAATCTGTAGAGAGAAGATTGCCAAGGCTCGTTCTTGCACCATGTTGATGCTCTTGATCTAATAAAGCGCCCTTAATCTCAACAGGGCCCCGCGTGGGATCTGATGTTGCCGGGTTCCTCAATATTGACGAAACATGGCATCACCCCAATATTTTACGAAAAGAAACTACTTAAGTACATACCCGTGTATGCATTGCAATCACGCACTTGATAAGGATAAGTCGACTGCCTTACCGGAGCTCTCTTATTGGCCAGTTACATATATGCACAGGATATTATGAAAGCACTAGAGCAACTCGACCTTTCTTTGGTGCTTCACCTCCCTACCTATTGATTGGTGGGTAGTATTCTCAAGTGACAATAATTAGGACTATACATAGGAAAGTCCATGCAATGCTACTATACGTCGGCTACCATTCCCTTGAATACCCCTACCTGCTACCTATGTCGAAGCGAAGGCGACGTTGAGTGGATGGAGGCCCCAGAACCGCTCGTATTTAGATCGGGAAGGTGATAAAAAGTTCTGAAAGTCCTCGTGTGACACCATATGGGGCGAGATAGCCTCATGTGGTATCTGTGGCCTCGCGTGGTCGCTTTACAGGCCGTGTTGCTGGCATCAACATGAGAAAGTGAGCGCGCGAGGAAACGAGAGACTTCAGCTGCTCATTTTTCCGAGTATGGAGTGCTCATGTATAAAGCCAAGCTGATATCCACACCTTGGTCAATCTTGCCCCCATCTTCAGCAGCCTTCAAGGACCATCAGAACCAAGACTTGCTATTGCCTCTTCTGCTTCCTCTCTGCACTCCCCGGATCCCGTGTCAAGCACTTTCAAAATGAAGTTCTCCGCCCTTGCTACCATCGCGTTTTCCGCTGAACTTGCCCTCGCGGCTCGCTTCACTGAGAAGCGTCGTGAGCGTCACGCTGCTCGCGCGGCATCCCGTCAATCGAACCCCCGCCTCCCTGCCACCGACAGTGATGGTCTCGAGATCGAGAGCCTCATCAATGGCACTACAAATGAAGAGTACTCCTCCAATTGGGCCGGTGCCGTTCTTATTGGCACCGGCTACAAGTCGGTGACGGGCACATTTGTTGTCCCTACTCCTTCGGAGCCTTCCGGAGGCAACTCCAGGACCGAGGTATGTTATCTCCCCGGAAGTACGCTCAGCGATGAACTCTTGTTCTAGGGAGCAGTGGGGCAATCCGGACATGTCCCGCGGGAAAAGGGGGGGAGGGGCTTGAAAATAACGAAAGGCTGACTCGATTGCAAATTAGTACGCCGCCTCCGCCTGGGTAGGCATTGATGGCGACACTGCCTCGAACTCCATTCTCCAAACTGGAATCGATGTCTACGCCGAGGATGGCGAAGTCGCATTCGACGCTTGGTATGAGTGGTACCCAGACTATGCGTAAGTCTCCTGCCCTTGAAGCATTCACCCGAGAGAATAAAACTAACCACTTTCTCAACAGTTATGACTTCAGTGGTATTACTATCTCCGCCGGCGATACCATCACCGTGACTGTTACTGCAACCTCCAAAAAGGCCGGGACTGCTGTCGTCGAGAACGTCTCCAAAGGAACATCTGTTACACACACCTTCACCAGCCAGTCCAATGCCCTGGAGGAGCTTAACGCGGAATGGATCGTCGAGGACTTCTCCGAAGGTTACTCCCTTGTACCATTTGCTGACTTTGGTACCGTGACCTTCACTGGCGCTACTGCCACTGGCTCCTCTGGCACTGTTGGTCCTTCCGGAGCCACACTTATCGACATCGAGCAGGACGGAGAGATTCTCACTAGCTCCTCGACCACGAGCACTTCTGTCACGGTCGAGTACATCGGCTAGATCATGCAAATTCGGACGTGTGAGGCACGCTGATGACTTGGAAGACGTGAGAGAAAGAATTAGCTGCGGGTTGAGGAGGCTGATTGCCGACTGATGTCGGAAAAATGGAATGAGGGTCTGAACATTCAAATGTTGCTATGGTGGTTATTTTCTCATCAGGCAGGTTCCGCCACGGCGAAACGTAGCATTCAATAAATCAACAATTCTACCCCGCTGAATGTCAGCGATAATTACATGTACTCTCCACTGGCATTTCAATGAGCGGCCATGACTTTGGACATGGTTCCCTGAAGCGCCAGGTAGTTGCGCTTGAGTCTGGTGCAGACATAATTGACCAATCGTAAACCGTGATCTCGGGGCCAAGAGCAGCGAGCATGTTGAGTCAGTGTCAAGATACAGGAGAAGACGCCTTGTTGTGATGCTAGCAAACAGTCGAACGGAAATAGAATGATATTGAGTAGGGGAGAACAAAAGAGGTTGTTCGTCGAGACCATGAGTTTGGTAATCAGCATCAAGTTGCTGCATGGAAATCGAAAGTACAATACATAGTTAGCTGCTGAATCATATCCTGTATCCCTTCCCGCGGGAGAACGGGGGGGGGGGTATAGACACCGTGATTACGGCTTTAAGCAACCGTTAAATACACAGCGTTTTCTTCGACTTGTCTCAACAATGAAATGCCCTGTATGTGGCAAGAATAGCAACAGATACTACAAGAGACAATTTTTTGAATAGTCTGCGAGAGTAAGTCCCGAAGATTAGCGATGTGACAAGCTTGGAACTCCTAGCCGTATTCCTCTCAGCAACATTCAGATCTGATATATCTTTGTACTCAGCACCGAGTCTTCCCCGTGTCTCGTCTCGGATTATTCCTTGCTTGGAATCTCCGTCAGCTCGACCAACTCCCCATCCGGGCCCCTCAGATAACATGTCCTCTGTCCTCTAGCCTGAGCCTCTGGCGCTTCCTGAGGCACTGTGAACACACCACTATACAGACCCCAGCCTTCGGCCTTAACCTTTTCCACAATTCCATCCAGACCCTGGACCATAAGGTTGACATGGACTGCGCCCACGTCCCAGCTTCTCGCCAGTGGAGTGCAACTCTTCTGCTCTGCAGCGACGTCGGTCGGTAGCTCGTACTGGATTAACTCAAGTGCGGAAATGTGGGTGGGCTCGCTGCTTCCACCAGCGTGGGGCGTCTGCGGCAGTCCGATCCAGGTGACGTGCATAGTTGTCCCGGCCGGGGCGCCGGTGATAGTGTGGGTTGGGTCGCCGGGGGTACCGCCAGGGATTGTCCGCTGCCAGATAATTGGGAGACCGAGGATGTCCTTCCAGAAGCGAACGCTGTCTGACACTGGAACGAATCGCGAAGTCAGTGCCTTATCTCGAGTACACAAGCTAGGGTGATCTATTGTTCCTGGGACTATCTTGGCCCATTGGGATGACTTGAAACAGATAAGGAAGAAACATCAAGGAAACCCCGAATCTTACTAGAGCGAACAGTCATCCCTGTGTGGCCGTAGCCGAGGATCTTGAACGGGATAGTGGCAGCCATGATTTGGAAGAGCAAGTAGTCAACTGGTACTTTGCCGAGGTAGTTGATTTTGTCTGCTATGACCGGGTGGAATTCGAGAGGTCAGAGGACCTTGAATGCATCCTTCACCACACGCTACCTTTATATAGATAGCAGCCGAATGTGTCTTCTTCCAACACGAACCAGTTGGTGGTTTCAGCTTTTGCCAAAACCAATCATAAAGGCAGTTGGTGGTCTTGGCTTCTCGCAACAGCATTCATATGGGCCGTTGGTGATTTCAGCCTCTTTGAGACCCGGAATTCTGTGTTATCATTGCTTGCTGTGCCACACCAACTAATCATCATGATAACAATATTCTGCCAATCCCAAATGTTTCAGCGTGAGAAGCAGTTGGTCGCGGAGTCAACCCTGCACACGGAAATTACATACACTGCTGTGGTCCATAATGTTACGTTGCATATGCACGTATCACCACTCACATTATCTCATGCTTGCCTCAAGTGTGACCAGGATAAATTTCCAAGCCGAGGACTACCCACCTGGGCAGTGTTGTATCAAAACCTGACGACTTGAGGCCGGATTGACTTGAGTTGGCGATACGGAAGAAAGGACAAATGGGAATATGAGGTCTTCAGCAGAAGTTGAACGGTGGTAGTACGGAGGCCTCATAACAGTCGAGACCGGCAATGATGGACCGGGATGACAGGGGCCTGTTGTGTGGGAAGGATCCTGTCTAGGACCGTGACAAATGCTGTGAGCCCAAGGGTCCTCCTCTCACCAACCGTAGAAACAAAGCATTGGACTGTGTACAGGTTAGCCTGGTTCTGACTTTGTCAAAAGGGGCTTTATTGACTTGCTCCCACACCAAATAAGCGAAGCATAAATGGATCCGCGATGACAAAGGCCCAGGATATGATACAGAAGATGACAATGGGGCATTCCTAATGAGTTTACCAACTTTCGACCGGGCCAATGCAAACCTGTGCTTCTTCTGGAAGCACAATGTAATTCTCTGTGAACGGCATGGAACTAAACTCATTAACCCTGTCCACTTACTTAAGTATATATTGTGGACTATACAAGGCCCACTACGGACCAATTGGAACTTTTCGCAGACAGATAATTGTAGCCACCACAGGATTCATGTTTGCGGCAGAGGATAAGTCATCAAAGGTGTAAGAACCAGAAGGAGCTGAGCCACCTCCCTTTAGTTAGCAATGTACATACACAAGCTTGGATTGTCATCTCGATACTGTCAATGCTGTATAGTTGGTCTACACCCTCAGATGCTCTTCCTTTGTCAGTATTCCTTGACACCCTTGCAATTGGTCCAATTCAAAGGTTACAGACCATATTTGAGGCGATGTTTGGCGATCTTCTTGCATAGGGTGTGGCCAACCTCGGGGCCCTTCCAAGGTTTCTCTGCTTTGATCGATACGGTCTGGCATTAGTTTACAGCCAGACGTGACCAGTTTGTCGAACACTCTAAGGACGAAAATGCTAGAGGTGTCCCCTTGACATTCCCGTACGTCTTCTCACTACTGGGGAGTCTGCCACTCACGTCCTGTGGAATCCGAGAGCATTCGTCCTGAAACAAATGTAAGCACACCGTCTGCATTGTTTTTCGCCCATATTGCTCCAAAATCTTCGGTTGCGATGGCAGCGTGGTCGAAACCGTCCATTTCCAGAAACATTTCCAGCCTTTCCCGGAAGAAGCTGCTGCCCCAAAATGGGTCGTCGCCATCAGCACCGATGGCCGAGTTATCAAAATGATCTCTCACGTGCTGGTGCCGAACTTTGACAGTGTCCAACACCCGGTTGCGAGCGGCATACGCTCTTGGTGCGAAAACCCAAGGGATACCCGCGAACGAGGTCCGCGGAGTACAACGACTTATTTTCTTCCTTTCCAAACGCGCTACCTTGAAGGTAAGGCTGTAAGTTTTGTACGAAATCCCAGAAGTCCTGCAGGAAGTGCGGATTGAAACTCAGAAGGTCAGGGCCGCAAAGAGCATTAAGGGTGGAGATCGTAACCTCAACTGCGACAACCCTCATAAGGTCGGCGTGATGACTCCATTCGGGTCCAACGTGACTGCGCAGCCCATACAATTGCTGCGTGGTGTTATCCGCAAATCTATCCCAGAAGGACTATAGGCCTTTCCCTTCCAGAAATCGACTCAGAGACTGGTAGACACGGTAGTCAATGCGATTGCGAGCCTCTACAGTGTTGCCGGGGTGAGGCAAATGGCCACCGCCAGAATCGTCCTTGTCGTATAGACCCAGTGCCTTGACTGGCAAGCCGAAAGCGTACCCAAGAGCAAATTTAACGAAGGGGATTGATGTACACGCCCAAGAGCTCTTGAAGAGAGCCTTGACGTTCTCCGGTCCTCGGATGACATAGAAATTTTGTGTAAAGATCTTGACTAGGGGTTGCGCACTATAAACGAATTGCTATAATAACAAGTGAATCGTGGCGTATGTCACAGTCCCTGTGTCTTTACCTTGGACTATTGATAAGTGGTTTCCCACACAGCGCAAGGAATTCCATCACTGCTGCGTCCTGGACCATCTTTTGAAATATATCGAGACCCAGAGCTACTCGCTAGCGTGAGGGCCGAAGTTAATTCCTGCGCGTTTGAACGGACAGACGGCCGCGTCCGATTCGATATCAATTAACTGCTCCGCCTGCCTGTCCTGCAAGCCATCTATGCCGAGACTGTGCGGCTCAGAATGCACTTTTACATCATCAGGATGCCAGACAAAGTTGACGTAAACATTCGAGATCGGATTTACCAAGACAAAAGGTCATTGTCACGTCGACGACAGTCGCATACATGGATTCTGGGGCTTGGAGCACGGGCGTGAACAAAGAGCAACCCATCGACCAGTTCTGGATCGGACGATTCCTTAAATACTCTTCAGGAAGTGAGTTTGGAAACACGCGACCGCACGATATTGCTTCTTGTCCTACATATACGACAAAAGGTCTCAAGGGTCGTGGATACCCTACGGTGGCGGGCCGAGACAATGTCCCAGTCGGCACTTTGCGAAGCGCCAGATTTTGCTCACCACCCTCTTGATGGTAAAACCATTTGACTGCGATATACTGAAGGAGGGTAGAGACATGAAGGAGGACTTCATGCTCAAAGGTTTCGTCAGTGGCGTATCGAATCCAGCTGGCAATGTGCCGATGAGAATCCGGCGCAGAATGTCCCTGTTACGTATCTGGGCCCGCTATATTATAGAGCTCGCTTTCCTTCATTTATATATATAAGGGAGCTCCCTACGTTTATTATAAATAGCTTATAATAGTAGTTAAGTTATTCTATTCGATATACCCTGCTCGGAATCGTTATAGTTATAAGCCCGGCTCTTATAACCCTATTAATACTAGATTCTTAGAGTAGTCTTCTCGTCGTTTAAACGCTCTTTTCTCAATATAAATCTCACTCCGATTATATCTTTAAGCGGCTCGGAAATTCTTATAAGCTCTATACTTTTACACGACTATAAGAGCTATCTAATATAGTTTCTATAGCTCTAATTTTACTATATACTTTATAGTATCTAAGAGTAGATAGATCCCGAGGCTCTTAACTAGCTAAATACTCTAACTAAGCTCTTAGAATAGCCTATTCTCGAAGAGCTATTTAATAATAAGAAAGCTATTATTTAGACTAGTTATATTAAAGATCTCTAAACGTAGGAAATACTTAATATAGTAACTTATAGCTTAAAACTAAATAAGTTATTAGAACTCGATAAGTAAAAGGCTTATAAAGAGCTCGATTAGCTCTAAAAATAGTAGATTATAAATAGTATAGTTATATCTATTCTTTCGAATAGATATTAGGTAATCTAGAATTAAATAAATTATATAGTAGACGCTTATCTGCTCGCTTTTATTTAAGTTAAAATCGTTATTTAGAAGAAAATTATACTTTAGATAGTAATTCGAGCTCTAAGAGATTATCTAGCTCTATCTACTTTAAGTACTATAACTACTATAGTAGAAGATTACCGCGCTACCCTCGTCTCGGCTCGAGCTAGAAAGATAGACCCGTTTAAATAGCACGCTTATTAGTATTACGTATTCTTTTAAGCTTAAGCTTATAACTTAGTAGATATTTAAAATATATTTATAATTAAAGACTTCTTTAATATAATAAGCTAGAGAATAGCTCTAGACTAGGTTAGCTATATTCTATAAGAACTAGTCTATAATAATAAACTTAATAAACCTATTCTTACTTTAAAGTAGTTAAATATATAGTTTATCGCTATAAGCTACGAAAATACTAACCGTTTAATTAAAGGATTTACTATATTTACTATACTTATAGACTCTTTATTAATTTTATAATAAGCTTCTCGGTATATAAAACTTAAGTTCTTATATCTATATAGCCTAAGCGATCGTTAGTACTATTAGAAGCTAAAAGATTATACTATATTCGAGATAATTATTAAAAGGTTTTTAAAGACTATTTAAAGGCTCGGAAAGAACTCCTTTATATCTATATAAGTAAACGAAATCCGTAAACGTTTCGAAGAGTCGAGTTAGTTAATACTCCGAGAGTAGCTCTCTAATAAGGATTAGTTAAAGAGTAAATAAAGAACTAAATAAAGCTAGATTAACTACTCTAAGTAGATTAATACCTTTATAATAAAACGCTCTATTCTTAAAAAAAAAGGGATCTATTTAATCTTCTAGGCCTTTTTTTACTAACTCTTATAGAGTATTCTAATCGATAATTATAGAGCTTTATATTTAATTAATAGTATAGATATACTCGTTCTAGACTTTATCTAAATAACCGAACCCGGTAAGTTTATAGAAATAGAGATAATAGCTTTTCTTATTATTATTAAAGAAACCCGAATAATTAAGAACGCTTTATATAGAGCTTAGAGATCTTATATAGAAGACTTTATATTTAAAGATATAATAATAATAAAAGGATTTTATATAAATATTATCTTAGAAGCTTATTTAAAATAAGTAGATATCTAGTATATAGGATTAGATTATACTTTTTAATTTAAGACGCTCGATAAAAATATAGTAATTAGCTAACTTATATATTATTATAATTTAGTTTTCCTCGAATATAAGTCCCTTTTTATTTACTCGAGTAACTAAATAGTAATTCTTACGAGTAATATAGATATAATCGCGTATACGATAATTACTTTAATTTAGAAGAAGATAATATAGCTTTTATCTATCTAAAAAGACTTAAAGCTCTTCTAATACTTATAATTAGGGTATCTAGAGCCGGAAGTTCTAAAGGTATTAGTATAAGCTATATAAAAAGTAAAGATTAATAGTATATAACGTATAAAATACGAGTATTATATAATAACGTATATCTCGCGCGTAATATTAAAGCGAGTATCGGAAAACCGCTCTTAGCGTTTATTCTAATATATTAGGTAGAATCTATTTAATTTCTTATATAAGTTAGATAGCTTATTTTAATTATTAATAATTAAAGACGAGTTTTTAAAGGTACTCTATATAAAAATACTACTATCGAAAAATAAAAGAGAAGTCTTCGCTATATTTAAGAATTTCTAAAGCTTAATTAAGACTAAATATAGCCTTTCTATCTATAAGGTTCGATAAGATAACGAGCGTATAGTAATTTTTAAATATAGTATAATAGATTATAAGTAGTAGTATATATATAAAAGAATCGAAATCGAGCTAATATTAATATATATTTATAAGTTAAACGGAAGAAATAAGTGCGTTAGATAAGAGGTTATCGTTAAATTAATTAAGATATATATAGTAGCTAACCTACTTAAGTAGCTATAGCTATAGACGAGTATTATAGTAGTATATCTCTATAACTACTTATTTAAATAAAAAAGAGTATAAGTATTTCTAAACTAAATACTTAAAAAATAGTTAATTTAGTATTTCCGCTAGTACGCTCTTTACTATATTTACAAGCTTATAGCTAACCTATACTTAGATTAAAACTATATTTATATTTATAAATACCGAATATACCCCCTTCTTAAAGATTATAAAGCTAAGTAGTATAAACGTTCTTTTAAAGTATAACTTAAAGCTTATATTAAATATTTAATAGGTTATAAAGCTTCTAATATCTACTTAATCTAAATCCCGGTACTCGATAAAATAATTATTATATATAACGTTATCTTCGACGAGGAGTTTTTTTATAACTTAAAAGCTAAAGATAATAGTTTATTAAAACTCGAGTAAGCTAATATACTATTCGAGATTATAAACGAAAAGGTTCTAGATATTATATTAATTATTAAAGCGCTCGGTATATTAAATTCTACTAAGGAGGAAGCTATAAGAAATAGTTAATCGTTATCTAAGCTTTTAACCTTATAGCTTAAAAGCTTAAAGGTAGAAAACGAGCGATTTTTAATAAGACTATTAAGCCCTAAAAATATACTTAACTCGTTATTTAAAGCGATAGAAGGTAATAAGCTACCTACTCTTAAAAGAATAGACTAATAAGACTTTATTTACGAGAATAAATAAGGTATATAAGATCTATAGTAATTTAGAAATAACGAAGTCTCGGATACGAGTATATAAAACCCTTTATTAAAAGGACGGATTAGCGATATTATCGTAGTATATATAGAATCGCTATTACGAGTAAGGCTTTCCCGGTAAACCTATACTTAGCGACGGGTAGAATAGTAGGAGTAAAGAAGTAAGGCGAGCTAGCGTTAATAAGAACTTCTACTAAAGAATAGTAGAATCTTTATAATAATATTTTTCGAAGATAGATTAATTAATATTCTAGAAGAGTATAAATAGTTAATCTTCTTTAATACTTTTATATCTAATTAGTAGAGAGTTTTAAAAGAAAGTAACTAAGTATATAAAATATTATATACTATAATATATATAATAGTATAATAATACTTAGCTATTCGGAAGAGTATTAATCTTACTCGTTTTAAATAATTATATAAAGATAAACTCTTTAAAAAACTATTAGATAACTAGAGAGAGCTTTAGAATTACCCGGTATCTAAGCTCTTTATATAAGCTATATACGTAGAACTATAAACCCTAATTATAAAAAGAATATAGTAAGAAATAGAAAGGTACGAAGCTATAAGCCGGCTACTTTTTTTTAGATAAGTCTTTATTTATAAATAAGATTAAAATAGCTTTTTCGAGTATAAAAAAGCTTATATCTATATATAAAGAGATTTATAACTAGCTAATACGCTCTAGAGTATATATACTACTATACTTATAACGAGATTATTTCGAATAGCTATAGTTATAACTATTTAGTTCGACTTTAAAATCGAGTAGTTCGATATAGTTAACGCCTTTTTAAACGCTATATTTAATAGAGAGCTAGTCTACTATAAGCTATTAGAAAGCTTTAAAAAGCTTAAAAAATATATATAGTTATTAAACGCTCTATATAGCTTTAAAAACGCTCTTCTTCTTTAATATAAAGAATTTATATCTATATTTAAGAAACTCGGTCTAACGCTTAATAAAAAAGAGTAATACCTCTTCTAAAATACGTATAAGACTATAACTATTATATTCTATATAAACAATTACCTTATACTCTATTATAAGCGAGACTAACTAAAAGCTCGCCGAGTAATCGATAAACTAATAAGAACGTATAAAGTAAAGGTATAAGGTATAGCCGAATAGTATCTTAATATATATATTATAAGAGATAGAATAGCCTAGAAGATCTATTTTATTTACGATTTATATATCGAAAAGATCGCTAAATACTTCGAGTTAATAGAGAAGTAGTTCCTAAGTATTCTTCTATTAAAAGTATAGTTTAAAAAATATAAAGGAAAAGCTATAAAAGAGTAAGTTAAGATATATTAAGAGCGAGTAAGCTCGTTTTTATATATTATAATTATAATCCGAATAGATATAGCCTTTATAGTTATATAATTCTCTTATTTCTTAACTAATTTAAGACTAGAGTATCTAGCTACTATCGAGTAAAGTATTACTTACTTCTATAATACTTATACGCTCTCGATTCGATATAAGAGTAAGTAGAAGAAAACGTTTATCTTTATAATAAATACTTTTTTTACCGATAATAAAAAATCGAAACGTTTATCCTATAAGTATATTATTATACTCTTTAAAGGGCTAATCTACTAGCGAGCTACTCGGTAAGATATAATAATTATATTAATAATAAAAACCGAATTTCTAAACGTAATATATATAATAAAAAAGCTTATAGCTATTAAACGCTTATTCCGAGATTTAATATTAAAGATAAAGAGCTTATAGAATCTATATAATAATAATAAATAAGCGATTAGGTTAATTATTAAAGATAATAAATATATAATTATAAAGCTCTATTATATCGATATTTATAATATATAATTTAAATAAAAGTATATTAAAAGCTCGTTTACTATATAGTATATACCTATTAAGCTTATATTAGCCGATAAGCTTACGAAGAACTTATTAAAAGTATAATTCGAGTACTTTAAAGTATTATTAAATTTTTATAATATTATATAGTTATTTAAACCGAGTAAGAAAGAAGACTTTTAATTTTAAAGGAATATCTTTAAATTATATAGCTAGCGTAAAGATATAAACTATCTATTTAAAGAGTAGATTAATAGTAGTATAAAGGCTATATTTAAGTTAGGCCTTAAGCGTTTTATAGCGCTTTTCGTATAGCTTATCTTTTTCCGAGAACCCTTCGAATTCTTCTTTAGAGAACTTTCTAGCTCTTTCTTCTTCTTCTTCTCCTTCTTCTTCTTTCTTATTCTACTTAGAACGAATAGAAGAGCCCGGTAGCCGCTTAATAATATCGAATATTATATATAAGTATATACGCATAGTAGTAATAGCCTTTTTACTTTAACCTTCCTCGAGAGTAGCGATAAGATTAAGAGTAGTAAAGATAATAAATAGGGTAAAAGCGATATATTTATACTTATAAGAATACTATATATAGCGATCTATATAGTTAGGATTAGCTAGGCTAAAGTATACGCCGGTCGAGTACCCGATTAGTATAGAGCGAGTATATTTAAAGTAGGATATATTCTTATATAGGCCGGCTATACTAGTAAGCGGAAAGGCGCTCGGAGAGGCGTTAAGGGAGGCGCGGGGAGAGATATTTAAAGAGACGTTTAGAGAAACGCTAAAAGAGCGTAGGAGATATAAGACTCGAGCTATACGTAATTAGTTTATACTATTCTATTAAAGAATCGAGTAAGACGTACTCTAGTAGCTAGCGCCTATTAAGCTTCTTATTCTTTAAAAGAGCGTAGGCTAAAGGGGTCTAAAAAATAAAGGACCTTTTTAATAGACTTATTCTACTTATAAAGTTAGTATTTATTAAAACGAGCTTATAAGAGTATTAGATAAAGCTTAAAAACTTACTTTATTAGCAGCTTACGTAGCGAGCCGGGTAGAAGCGGGGTAAGGTATTATATATATATATACGTTTATATATATATATATTAAAAGGGTATGCGAGAAAAGAGATAGATATACTCGAATTCTTAGAAAAGAAGTAGCGTAGAAAGGGAAAGGGTATATATACGGTTAAAGGAGTACTTATAGGGTATATAGTAATCGCTATTTATTTTTATTATATCTATTAAGTATAACTAGAGTAGCTATTAAAGGTATCCCTAGCTCTATTTCTTTTATTATTATCTAAAATACTATAATAGCGAGCTTATAATACGTATAATAGACGATTAGGTATCGTCTAGGGGGTGTATTATATATCTAAGCCTATTATATTATAAAGCTCGCTTTCCTTTATTTATATATATAAAGGAGCTCCCTACGTCTATTATAAATAGCTTATAATAGTAGTTAAGTTGCTCTATTCGATATGCCCTGCTCGGAATCGTTATAGTCCTACTGATAATCTACGGTATTAAAAAGGTCTCGTCTATATTTGCGGTATAGGCTGTGCTACTTTTATCAACTCTTTAATATAATATAGCCGATACGGCTCGTTGCTTTCTAAAGCGGAGGAGTTTGCGCTGCCCTACGTGGATGTTGAGAAGGCAGTATGGTTCGGATTAATATCAGGTCTCGTCCCTTTAAAGCCGCAAAATCTGTCCTTCTGCTCTACAAAGTTGTGCTAAAGGCAGCCAGTTATGCTTAGCATTAACGCTACTTCCTGCCTGGGCACAAGCGGTAGATAATAGTTTCCACAGTTACACTGTATTGGCCGGACACCAAATAATCTACTTTTTTGGGTTTTCCGAGTTCTTCAATAGTGAAAAGTATATCTTTCAACCCTTGCCGGTCGGCATGCTCGAAACATCGTGCAGGACCACGCCAATGTCCTCACCATCCGCCCCCACCAACTTCCAAGGTCTGAACCCCGGCGATGGTCCTCTGGTATTCGTCGAACTCTGCATGACATGGCGCGATGCAACAGATGATGACTTCGTTCTCACTACTGGTATCGAGTTCCTAGAAGAATCCATCGTTCTCGCAGAACAGATGGGCCTTGTGCATCCTTTCATGTACGCTCTCTGTACTTCTTTGTATTCTCTGGAACAAAACCAATGCTAAATCTTTGTTCAATGAAAGCTTCCCAAACTATGTATGGCCCACTGAGGACGTTATGGCAAGCCACGGCAAGGATCGACTGGGGCATTTAAAGAAGGCCGCCTCGAAATGGGACCCGGAAGGGTTCTTCTAGAGGCAATGTGTAAGAGAATTCCACATCAGCAAGTAAAACGGGTCAATTTACCTTGCATATGGTAAATATATGCAAAAACCAATGATCAAGTATATCGGCCCTTATCCATCATTCCAAGTAGTAGAGCTGCTTAAAGTAGCTATGTGTATATAGTATAAGCAGGGGTTAGGACCGCGAGTCTAGATTTATATGCCTCTTCGTCTCTAATCGCCACACCCTACCCTGTCTTCTCAACATGGGGCCTTGTGTAGATTTGAAAGAAGCTCAACTAAATGTATGTGTATCGTGGGATTTATACATGTATGTTGTAATGTGGATTTTGTGTCACTGCTTCACCTGTAATTAGGACGTCACATGATATAGCATATTTACAATATAGTCTTCCTCTTATATCGAATATAGTAACTTGTCACGTGTTCCCTAGACGTTCGTTCATATACAGCATATGAATAGTTTTATGCTCTATGTGGTGTCCTCACTGTGACTCTAGGCTTACTGAACTGTATTGCATTCAGTCTTCACAATTAAAGCGTCCTCTTACTTTCCCAAGGGTTCTTCAGTTTCTGTCCTCACATCCCAAGGTCCATCTTTTCCGGCACCTCGCACCACCGCATGAGGCTGAGATGTATGGTAAGAATAGACAGTTTTGGTAACCCCTCGCTCCCCATTGAACGATGCAAGCTTGCTCTGCGCACGTGACAGGTCGGTACCATGAAATCCGGTCTTCGAGATCGGAACTGTGTCATTCAGCTCGTAGTAGTGTGTATGGGGCCTACAACCACCATGCTGATCTCCAGTGTCGCAATTGTTTGGCATATGAGGTCGCTCTGCATTGTTGCTGCTTCCACTGTTGCTCACTCGAACCATTTTAGAGCGCAGCAACTGGAGCAAGGTAGGTAAGGCGACGACGCAGGTGTTCAGGAATCCAGCAAAGGCGGGCATGCATCCCACCATAAGTGCGACATTATGCTCAACCATTCTGTGTAGAATTGATATTGGGGTCAGTGCACGTGAGATAGCATTGTAGTGATCAAGTAGTACAAGGTCAGTGTTCAATGACGTACATCCAGAGGAACAGTTGCGCCTCCTGCCAGTTCTCATCTCCCGGTCTATCGAGTAGAAGCCTGAAGCGCCAGTAGCACGAAAAAATGCTCGAGATAATACCACTGAAGATGGGTCAGGTTTCTCATTGTTCAACAAGGACGGAAGCCGTAGAGCATTGAGGCGGGGAAAGGCGAGTATCCTTACAGCGAACCCGTTAGAAACACGGCACCCAGTTGAATCTTCTTCTTGTTGGATACCTTAAGACGCTTGATAATTGGGAGTGGTATCATGAGAATCGCAACATCAATAATGATCGAGCCGATACCATGGATTGGGGCATAGTATATCAACTTCTGAGGCATGCCGTTGGTAGCTAAATCGATCCACGTTTGTCCAACATGCGGAGCCTGGAATACAATGACTAGGACCGGATGAGGAAGATAGATGACTGCGCTGAAGATTATCACAGATAGAATGAAGCGACGCACATGCTGTTGGACGGCAAAAAGCTGAAAGTAAAGAAGCAAAATGGCCAGCTTTAGGGTAAATTGTGTTACCCCCAACAGCATGTTTGATGCGAAGAGTAGCTAATCATAGTATACTTTAGTATTTATCAGGGGGGTTTGAACAATTGTCTATGCTCACCTTCCATATAGTGGCCGAAAGATACCAACATGCTGGTATGTCCCACATGTGGCGACTGTACTTGTGCACTATTCAGGGCACATCTGGCGTTAATAAGTAATCTTTTGGTCGTATTACTTGAAGGTCTCATACAGGCCATAGTAATAGCAGTATATCCACTGCTTAGAATAAAGCCCATGACTGACACATCTGCATAACCCTGTTAGCTTTATCCGCACCGTCTGAGGACAACCGACGTACAGTCCGCACGTGCTAACTTCTTCCAATTCATCAACAGTCTACCGCACAGAAACATCAAAGTTATAACCTCTAACACAGGGCCGACCGTCAAGGTTTGAAGAGAAAGATTGGCTGGATCAACAAAGTTAGAAGTTTGGCCCCTTGGCGGCGCCTGTGCTGGGATGGCACAATAATCTACAGCGGCCATGTTCAATTTGGGTAGAGTCGCATACGTGAGACTTTTGTTGATGGTTGTACCCGGGACAGTGTTTTGAAAATCAACGATATGACGGAGGAATCGGCAAGTGAAGGGGGAATGTAGAAGTAGGAAGGGACTGAATAGCCCCAACTCGGTGATCTGCCTCAATTTAACTCGACCTGAGTTCAAGAAACACTAGGGGACTTGACAGTTGACGTGACCGATTCTTTGAGGACAAAAGCGTAACCTAATAGAATTCGGAGCTTGCAGACAACGAATGGCAAATGATCCTAGACAGGATCATCGACAAGATAGAGCTGATCCTACTTTGCACAAAAGGCAGATGATACCATTCACAACAGCCAACAGTCAAGAAGACATACACGCTTCATAACGAGACCCGCTATTCGTTGCGATGTGCAGCTATGTTGGTAAACCTGGTTCGACGTTATCAAGCGTCCACAAGAATTCCTTGCACATTGTACATATCGGCAGTAGACGCCACCAGATTCCGCCCCCAACCTCCCACGTAGCACCACCTTCAGTCTTCCAACCCTCCCTTGTAAGCGCTTGATACCACCGAGATTATGCATTCAAGTGGCTGTCGTACATAACACTTGAAATTTTACCCAATTGATACGGTCGACCATTTCATTTTCAGGAAGGTGTCAACCTCAAATGCTGTCAGCATATGTGGTCAATGCAGTATCGTTGCAAGCTGCGGCACAGCAATGCGGGCGGCACAGCAACGCGGCACAGCAACGCGGCACCACAGATTTTCAACGCTGAAACCCAGAAGCATGTTCGTAGGGTATCATCCCAACAGTTTCAGAGTGCACGATGTGACCCGACAATCCGCGAAGCACCAACATGTCATTTGTAGCCAGCCATTAGCCGCTGCCCAAAACTGAATTGAATCACTCAATAGCAGACCTTGCAGGATACCTTGGCGAGGCATGAGTGATGGGCTGTTGCTTTCAGCAAAGGCACCGGATGTAACCATCTCGAGATTAGTGATGGATGTCAGTGTGTCGAACCCATTTTGGCCTCCCCCCAGGTCTCTGCTAGAGTTACCTAGGCATCCCGAAAAGTTGTAAAGCTATACACTGATAGAAGATCTGCCATTTGACGAAGTTTCGCGATAACTTGCTGGCTTCAGCGAGGTCGATGTTGACATCCTTCTTCCGTTGTCGCTGTTGTTACCATTCCTCACGATATTGGCGTCTATTCTGTGGGAAGTAGCTCACTATGTCCTGTTGATAATATCAAGGGCACGTCAGGTATTATTTTCCAAGTGGCGTGGCTCTAAACCCATTTGTAATTTAGCAGTCGCCATATAATCAATCAAGCACTGACAGTAAGCACCACGGGCAGCAACGGCAGTTGCTTTTGTTACACACGGCACAATTTTGCTTTTGTCAACCCCCGATATGTCGTGGCAGTCTTGGATAACTCGGGAACGCGACAGCTGAGGCGTGATTGTTGTCTTTGGCGTTGCCTAAATAAGCTACAGACGATAGTAAATTTGCTAGGTTGATAAATGAATCCGTTCTAACGAATACGGTTACAATAAGCAGAATGTCTTGGGCGGCCGTCCGGCGCCCTCAGCTCAGAACCAACACTGAACAGTGTTCTACTATGTTATTAGCTGAATTACAATCCCGAGGGCCCCCGAGCTGTGTCACTGGGGCTTCCTTCTGGAAATGTTAAATTCGCTCCCAAACCTGGAGTTCCCAAGGTATAGCCGAAAATAAAACACACTGAAGGTTATGCTAAATCAAAACCATCAGTCATCTCCTCTTAGGTATCTCAACTCAACACAAAGTCGCCCAAATATGCTGTTGCCGAATAGGCCGAGCCAACATACCCAATTCTATTTTCCACCTTTCAATGAACCTTGCCAAACCTGCACGTGAATTATGGGCTTGATTGTCGACAAAATACAGGCAGACCTTATTGTGCGAAGTCGTACAGATGAGGATTATCTCTACCAGGATCGGTGATATGGCTTTCAAGAAGACTCGGAAGAGGACTGAAGACATATTGAGCCTTTTCTATGGGAGGAATACACCACTACATGAGCTTGGACACGGCAGCCACTTGTGGCACGTTGCGCAGGGAATCCCGCATTTGCATTCTTGAGGGGCAAGTGTCTATGTGCTTAACGAGGGTGGTATAGAACCGTTAGATAACGCCAGGGAGAAAGCCCGGTTTGATTGCATTGCGTTTGCGACTGATGCTGTCAAAACACTTGGTGGTCCTGATGATGTAAGGAACTTTTGAGAGTTTCAACTAGGATGTCAAATAATTAGCCAGGACCTCTGAAGTAGTCTAATACGCCTATGGCCAGTTAGTAGAGTTATGGGGGACTACCGAATTAGATTTAAGTTCATACGTTCTTAACTGCGGCTGATTACCCTAGGGTAGCTTCGATGTGTATCAGGGATGTTACGATATGTTAGGGAATATTACCCACCTTAGTACCTTCCAATCAATAGCCACAATGTCCTTAGTCATCATGGCCCATTGAAGATAAATAACGTGCTGGGCCCTTTTCTATAACGGCTTTCCAACCTTGAGAACTCGGTGCTTCATCATTCTCTTTTTCATAGTCTTGCCCAACTGCACTCGATCATTAGCTTAGAATTGGGATCCAAGAGTCCAACAGCCAATATGGGCGGAGTCGTGTCCATACCGACAGATCCCTCCCGGAAGGTCCAGGTTATCTCCGCGGGCCTCTCGCGGACAGGTACTGTGTCCATGTCCATGGCGTTGGACCAAGTCCTCGACGGTCCAATTCTCCACGGTGGAACACAGATTTTAGTCCGAGAAGACGGTAAGATACTCTTTATCTTGTCGAAGACGATACCTGTCTGATAATCGCATCTGGCAGACTATTGCAGCACGTGGATCAAAGCCTATAAGGCCAGGAATGCGGGTGATAGGGAAACCACCCTGAAGCTCGTCCGGAAGGCTACCGCTGGATTTGTGGGCACTGCAGACTTGCCGCCGTCCGACTTTATGCCAGAGATGATGGAGCTGTATCCGGATGCCAAGGTTGTGCTGGTCCGCAGAGATCCAGTCAAGTGGTGGAATAGCGTCGCCACCCTTACCGGCCGGACGACACCCACCTGGCTTGGTGTCGCGGTGGCGCCCATTCCTGGTTGGAGATGGCTCCCGTACTTCGCAAACGAGTATAGCCGCTCGACGCTCCAGCTTGCAGGGGTGACCGAGAACTCGGCTAGTCCGGCTGAGCTCATTGAAAGGGGCGGTCCTCGTAAGTAAAGTTTCACGCATACCCTTTGATCCCCCATCGTCCATTTGTTCTTACAAAACTGAACTGACAATGTGCCCACCGTTGAAGATATCATAGAAGCCCATTACGACAAAGTTCGATCTCTTGTACCTGAAGGACAGTTGCTGGAGATGGACCTGGGCGAAGGGTGGGAACCTCTGTGTAAGTTCTTGGGCGTGCCCGTCCCTAAGAAGCCGTTCCCGAGAGCAAATGACGCCGCTGCAGCAGACGATTACGCTACACGAGTCCTGATGCAAGTTTTGGGGGTCTGGGTTGGGATGTTATCTGTGACTGGAATAGTCTCATATGCTGGTGTTTGGTTGTGGAGGAATAAGATAGCTTGAAGTCTTCCTTGCTTCATATGCAGCATGCGAGACACCAGGTGCACCCGTCGCCTGGTAGGTGCTGCCCATAGTTGTTGGTCGCTGATGTTGAGATCATATACGGGCAACTTTCGGTGCATCCTCGTCACCAGCGCTGTCAAGTAGCATCTCAAGCCTCATGTCACCAGGCTTGCTAATCAACATCGGTACATGAGTATAAAGTACTCTAGCACTCATTCCTTTTAGGAATGGCTCCCAAGATCTTGGTTTTATCTATCATCTGCACATCCACGAGCTGGGTCTGGTCTGTTGTACGATCGAATTGAAACCAGCTGAAGCAAGGGGTGCACCCGGATCCCTCGGGTGACGGTGAGGTCCCATTCATCCGAACCAACAGACAGCTCAACCCATTCAACCCCTCACTCAATACATAGTCCACAGGATTCTTTTCCCTTCTTCCAGTATCCACGAGACGGACTATCATCCGAGTATTAATCGTCTAGGCTGTGATCTCGAACGGCACCGATGGGCATCGCTCGACTGCCCCAGGGTGCTCACTGCAGACATCGAGCTGTTTGCGTTGATTACACCACCCATTCGTGTGTTTGACCTACCGCGAATGATCCAAGCTCCAGCTATCATTGATAACTCCTTGACAACGTCCAGCGACAAGGGACTCCACACCTGGGCACCACGCGCGTTCTCCGCAATGTTGGACACGTCCATTCCGGCAGCTTCAAGCTCTGTGAGAGGTTTACTCTGGCTTTGTGCACTAGTGCCCGTGTTGGTTCGTTTTATTTGCTGTTTCGCCCTGGAACTCCAGAACCCTTCGTAGGATAATAGCAGATTGGCTGACCCAGGCCCCAGATCCTCGCCAATGCACTCTACAATTTGTACCTACATCCTCTACGGCACGTGCCAGGGCCTTTCTGGGCCAGAGCAAGCGACATTCCGTCATGGTACTACACGGCCTACGGAAAGCGCCACATCTGGTTGTGGCAGTTGTTCCAGATCTATGGCAAACGAATTCGTGTCGCGCCAAACTTGGTCCTGTTCTGTGATCCAGAGGCCCATGCGGCTATCTATGGCATGAAGTCCAACGTTCGACGAAGCACATTCTATGTGGGATTGACTAAGAACATTCGGGAAAAGACAACTCTGAACACCATAGACCCCGCCGAACACGCCCAGAGACGCAAGATGCTGAATACATGCTTTACTGATACCTCGGTGATTGCTGCCTCTAACTTTGTAGGTCAGCACATCAACCGTTGGCATCAGATACTATTGGATGAGCACAACAGTACGACGGAGTGGTCTCCCTCTATAGACCTTGGTGAGAGAATGGATCATCTCGTTTTTGATATTATGGGTGATCTCAGCTTTGGGAGATCATTCAATATCAAAGAGCCCGGTGCCAACCCTCTCAGGGAGGTGCCACAAAATATTGTCCAATACCTCAAATTTTATTACCCGGTAAGCATTAGTTTCTTCTCATTCCTCCGTCAGGTGCGCGTCATGAGAATTTTCATTGACATCGATTTCGAATGAAGATGTGCCGCTCGCCTTTCCTGAGCTTGATCGTTTGGCTCAAGCCTCGCGGGTTAGACCGACTCGTGGAGCTTATTACTCCGAAACCTGTTCGACACTTTAATGACTTTGTCTTCGAAAGTGTTACAAAACGACTTGAGTTATATAAGAAGCAGGAGGCTCTTCCTGAGAACGACCGTCGTCGAGACATGTTTTACTTCCTGTGCAAGGCTCAGGACTCCAGAATGGGTCACCCGGTGTATACCGAAGATGAGCTCCGCGCAGAGGCTAGTTTACTCATCATCGCTGGGTCCGACACTACGACTGCGAGTCTGGCTAGCATCGTCTGGTACCTCGTCAGAGCGCCAAGGTGTTACCAGAAACTCGTTGACGAGTTGCAGAGAACATTCAAGACAGCAGAAGATGTTGTTTACGGCCAAAAGCTTATGGGATGCACATATCTTCGTGCATGTATTGACGAGGGGATGCGTCTTGTCCCCCCTGGGCCCTGCGAACCTCCCCGAGAGGTCCTTGCCGGTGGTCTCAAGGTCCTGGATGACCACTACCCTAAGGGAACGATAGTTGGCACAGCTCCCTGGTGTGACGCCCTCAACGTGGAAGTCTACGGAGATCCGGGGGTCTTCCGACCCGAGCGCTGGATTGCAGATAACGCTGCGGGAGTCACTAAGGAAATGGTAGCGGAAATTCGTGCCAACTTTCACCCGTTTCTAACAGGTCCCGGCAGTTGTGCCGGCAAGAATATCGCACTGGCGGAGATCCTTCTTGTAGTAGCTAGGACACTACTCCTTATTAATTTGAGGAAAACACCTGGATCGACCTTAGGGGAGGGTCGGCCTGAGCTGGGCTGGGGCCAGCGGGACAGGAAGCAGTTTCAAGTAGTTGATGCATATATGTCACTTAAGCAAGGTCCAGAAGTCCAATTTAGGAAGAGGTCGTCTTCTGTAATAATCACAGTATAACCTTTATAAGGGTACTTATCTATAACCGGTAAGGTTAATATTATCAGAGAGTATATATATATACCGTAGTTATATAATACTATTCGTTATATATAATTAAAAAGATATAAATCCTATTATAGAAATAATATTTAGATTAACGATTAAAGAGCTATATAAAAGAGTACTATCTACTATAGCGACCGGCTATATTATATATCCCGCTCTTTAGTTCTAAACCGCTAAGGCTATTATCGGTTTTAATAATCTTTAGTCTAGTCGATAAGACTACTAATAGTCTTAGTAATTCTAACCCTAACTTTAAATTAATTATATATAATAAGTTAAGACTCTTTTATAGAGATCCTTCTTTATAATACTTACTTTACCCGGGCTATATATAACCTCTTTATTATTAGATTTTTAATAACCCGCTTTAAATTATAATATTATTTTTTTTTCTATTAATTTTTATCTTCGATGATCTATAAGTATCTTTCTTTATCTTTATATATATTTATATCTTCTTAATTCGTTATATCGAATAGAGTTATAAAGAAGTCGGTTTATAAGAAATCCGAATAGAGTAAGTCTCTTTAGTTTAGTATTTTAAGTTACTATTCCGAGATACCTATTTATTCTTTTTACGAATCTTAAAAGATCCTTTACTTAGCTTCTAAAGAAGATTCTTCTCGTTATACCGAGTATATTCGTTATAAATAAAGCGATTACGATATATAAAGTCTAACTTCTATTTAAATATAGAAGATTACTTACTAATATTCTTTATTAAAAGCTTAGTTAGATATTATTAAAAAAGAGGCTATAAAAGCTAACGCGAAAGTTACTTATTTACGAAAGTAATATCGCTTTTAAGCTAATAAAATAACTTATACTATTTATTATAATCTTGAAACGGTTAAAGAATTAGATAAAGTTAAAGTTATAAAAGCTTATAAAATTAAATATATAATTAAAATAGAGTCTCGTATTATTCTTATAGAGAATAATATTATATTAAAAGAAATTAATTAATCTATAATAGATTTAACTAATCTAGATCTAGAATTAGTTAATAGTTTCGAAATAAATATTAGTTCGGGGTTAGCGTTTAAATAATCTTAGTTATACTAATAGAACTTTAATATTAATAATATAAATTTTATCTATTAGGTTCTTTTTATTAGTTAACTTTAATCGTAATTAATAGGGATTTCGGTCGATTAGTAGAATTTCGCTTCTATTAATCGTTTCTAAGTTTCTAATTATAGTTTATCTTATTAGTAATTAAAGTTACTAATAATATTATAAGTCTATTAATTAATTTTAATTTAGTTAAATAATCGTCTAATAAATCGTTTAATTAATTAGTCTTACTTTATATTAATCGTTCGTCGATATTAATTAAATAAGACTTTATAATATTTCAGATTTTTAGTTAGTTCTTATATATTTTCTAACTTATTATAATCTTTTTATTAAACTAGATATTCCGTTATTCCGTTTTTAAATTATTATAAATCTAATATCTGTTTTATTTCGTATTTTTATATTTTATACTTTAATTTAATATCTTCGTTAAGTTTTATATTTTTAAGTATTAATTCGAATAACGAAATATAAAATACTAAATATATTTTTATTTTTAGAGGTAATAATAGTTTATAATTAATATTAGAAAGTTTATTTATAATTTTAAATATTCCGAGTTTCTTAAAATCGAGTTTTTTATTAAGTCTTTTTATTTTTATATTTCGTTATAATAAATAGACTTTATCCCCTTTTTTTAAAATTAGAATTTCAGATTATCTTTAATCGTAAGATTCTATTATTCTTTAACGTATAAATAAAAGTTTTTATTAGATTTATATTTATAATCTAAAAATTTCTTTTATTTTCTTTATTATTATTATATTATCTTTACTTAATAATAATTCTAATAGCTATTATTAACTAGAATAGACTCCTATTCCAATTACCCCCTATCGGGTAGGGCCGAACGGCAGCCTCTAATTCGCCCGTCCGCCGCCTGCCCTTTCAACCCGCCCTCCCCCCTAACAGCTATTGTTAATTGGAATGGGCTCCCATTCCAATTACCCCCTGTCGGGTAGGGCCGAACGGCAGCTTCTGATTCGCCCGTCCGCCGCCCGCCGTTTTAACCCGCCGTTACGCCGCGAGTTCTTATCGGAATTAAATAATTTCAACTAAATCGGAATCGTCAGATTCAGGGCTATTTAACGGTATTTTTATTTATTTTTTATCGATAAGGGGGGGTAAGAAATCTTCGATTCTAACCTTACCCTACGGATTTACCCCCCTCCCCCCCCCTC
>LKEA01000033.1:192417-302364 GCA_003795315.1 Cytospora schulzeri | reverse complement strand
GTGATCGTATTAGACACTAGTTGGGATGGGAATACATCCTTGACATACAGTAACAGGCATGGCCAACTGCTCGCATGAAGTTATAGACCACGTGAATCTTGAGATGTATCGGCCTTGCCGCCATTGGCAACAATCATCACACGATCTTCCCAACGTCCCTGGTCCGGATCTCAACATCTACCGGTACCAAGATAGACTTCCGGGCCGCTGGACTGGGCTGGTTGATTGCGTCCGTGTCACGATCTAACTACCGATGCCAAGGAGTTCATGAGGCTGAATGTTAATTTGATGATAGTCCTTGGGATCAACAACAGCAACGTCGCGCGTATTGGGACGTGTGTCTTTTTTTTTTTTGACGGCATCGTCGGTACTCTTTTGAGGTTTTTCTTTCTTCCAATAAACAGTGACGTCGTGTTTTCTGTCCTGACCAGAATGAATACGGTGTGGACCTCCAGGAAGTTGGCCGAGCATTTCAGCGGCATTCAGGTTGATCAACGTCAGTGCCCATGAAATTTTCGGGTGAATGCCGAGACGTCCGCCTCGCCGCCCCGTAGACCGGACTGCGACCGGCTAATCCTGATTCCTACGCCCTAGCAGCCACACCCTAATAGCGACCAAAACCACCAGGAAAACATGGCCATTACACCCTAGAAAATCGGAGAGTAAAGCGTATGGATTACTAAGAAATACACAACATTGTGTAAAACCCCATTCCGGATACCCAAGGGGTGTTCATCAAGTCCTCACCGTTGATAGATGATCCGGAGTGTAGCGGAGAGCGGAGCGTTAGGTAGGGCTTTCAGGGGGTTCACATATGGCAAAGCGTCGGAAACAACTGCTCGCTTAGGTAGACGAGCCCTGTACAGCGATGGCTATAGGCTGGAAATACCACGGGAGTCCATACTAAACAGGGGGTGAACAGCAGGGTGTATCATTCATGACACCCTAACCTGCTCTAGCGTATCCCTTTGCGGGACCCACTCAGAGCCGCATTTTCTCACGACCGCAATATCCACGTTCCAAGGAATGTCAGGATGTCTGATCACCTTTTGCGTGTCTGGGATGTTTTTCCGCTCGATCTGTTTTCAGGTGATCTCATGCCCATATTATCGTGTGTGGACCATTCTCTGATCCGGGGCAGGGCCCACGTTGAGGAAGGAATCCAGGCACAACAGGTACGGACGACATGGAAGCGTTGTTGGTTGGTTGGAAGCCTGATACTGAACCCGCACACTGCAACGCAACACAGCTCTAACGCAACGCCGAGACTCAGCCAGGAATCAACACCTCCATTTTATTTTATGGCACAGTCGATGACTAAGTTGGCCAGTCTCTACTCCCAAGTCTAGTCTGACAATGACGGTGGCGTTCAGAATTTTGACAGGAAACTGTGAACCCGGTATACTGACTCAAGTATGTCTAGTGTGGCAAGTTAATGCACGGGTAGGGTGTAACTCGCATGAAAACTCTTGTCGGTTTTCTTTGTAACATGACGTTCTAACTTGGCGCTGTTTCTAACTGGACTGATGGTTGACTCTTTTCCGATGATGAAAGGACCAACAGGCGAGGCGTGGGAAAACATCTCGCCATCCCGGAGTATGTGGGCCGCCGTCGGGGTGAGGCTTGCTGTACCTTGCTGGAGACCTCGGCCACTCCACGATCCCACACCACTCCATTGCTCCATCTTGTACTCCATCTTAGCGGAGTCGGACCTACTCTGCTCGACCCGGAACCTCCCTGTATACACGAGAACGAGAAACAGGGACGTCACGTATTCTGGAGTTTTTCCTGGAGTGCATAAAAAAGGACCTGATGCCACCTCTTCCCCAGCTCATCTGCTTTTCATCCACCTCCACACTTTACTCCTCAATACCCCCCCTCCCTTCAAAATACCCCCGCCTTTAACCTGACCATACCTACAACGCATTCTATATTCTCCCGCGTTGAGGGCTTGTCAATATGTCTTACTATCTTCCCTCCTTCTCTAATCCCCCATCCCGCCCGGGTTCCCTGGCGGCATCGAGGGCCAACTCTTATGTCGGCTCGAGATACGGCGCTGCTTCCCGGCCCGGATCTCCAGGCCTGACCAGCCCCCATGGCTCCGCGCCTGGCACTCCCGGTCCTGGAAGCCCTTACGCTTCCCGACCCGGCACATCTGGTGGTCCATCCCGGGCACCAACCATCCACAACAAGTCCAGGCCAGCCAGCCCTGTGCCTGAGGATGAGGACGACTCGCAAGAGACTACCCCCGACGTCGGCTCCGTTCTGGAACACACCAACGAGGCCATGATCAGCGAGAAGGCACCGGCCGGAAACCCAAGGGTTGGCCGGATCGTCGGTGGAAAATATGTCGACCCCAGCAATGAGCAGATCGATGCGGACGTTGGCGAGATAAAAACGGTCGATATCGATATGCCCCTCACATTGACCGAGATGGTCGAGCACGAGGGCAAGGAGTACATCATCCTGGAGTTTGCGACTGGCGATAAGGAGAACCCTTACAACTGGTCCCCACGATACAAGCAATTTGTCACTGCCATGCTTTGCCTGATGACCCTGTTCATCGGTCTGGCTACGACTGCCTACAGTTCTGGAATCGGAAGCATGGTGAAGGACCTGAACTCCACCACTGAGATCGGAGAGCTCGGTCTGTTCACCTTCAACTTCGCCTGTGCCATCGCTCCTATGGTCCTTGCTCCCTTCTGTGAGCTGGTCGGCCGTAAGGTCATCTACGCCGGTGCCTTCCTCTGCTTCACCCTGCTCTTCATTGGTCTGGCACTCGCCCAGAACATCGGAACCATCATCGGACTGCGAACCCTGCTCGGTCTCTTCGGCTGTGTAGGAACCATCCTGGTCGGTGGTACCTTCGACGACATGTACCTGCCCCACGAGCGTTCGCGCCCCATGGCCCTGTTCTCCTGGATCGCCATCTTCGGAACCGTCGCCGCCCCCATCTACGCCGGCTTCATCGACCAGGCTATCGGCTGGCGATGGATCGAGGGTATCCAGGGCCTCGCCAACGTTCCCCTCCTGATCTGCATCTTCGTCTTCTTCCCCGAGACCCGTGGAGGTGTCGCCCTGCACAAGCGCGCCAAGCAGCTGCGCGACGCCACCAAGGACGAGCGCTACGTCGCCGAGGGTGACATCTACACCCCCGACATCAAGTCCATGCTGAAGGCCTCCTCCCTCAAGGCCATCAAGATGCTTATCACCGAGCCCGTCGTCTTCGCCTTCGGCCTGTGGATCGCCTTCTGCTGGGGTGTCACCTTCATGTTCCTGTCCGTCATCCCCATCACCTTCACCGAGAAGCGTGGCTGGAACGAGGGTGTCAGCGGCCTGCCCTACATCTCCCTCGCCATCGGCTGCACCATCGGCTGGGGCTTCCACCACTTCCAGATGCGCAAGTACGACAGACTCACTGCCAACCCCGACGCCGTTGTCACCCCCGAGGCTCGTCTCTACGGTGCCATGTTCGGTGCCATCTGGCTGCCCGTCGGTCTCTTCATCTACTCCTTCACGCAGTACGGCTTCCTCTCCTGGGTCGGCCCCGTCATTGCCCTCGCTCCCATCACGATCGGTATCTACTTCGTGTTCGAGAGCACCTACTCCTACACCGCCGACTGCTACGGTGACAGCGCCTCGTCCGCCATCGCCGGCCAGGGTCTGATGCGTAACTCCCTCGGAGCCGTCACCCCGCTGTTCTCCACCCAGTTCTTCCACAACGTCGGATCGCAGTACGCCGGTCTGATCCTCGCCCTGATCGGCACGGGTCTCAGTCTGATTCCCTTCGTCATGTTCAAGTTCGGCCCCAAGCTGCGGGCCAGGAGCAAGCTCGCCAGGGCTTACTAAGGGAGATGAAAAAGGAAATTATCGGAGAGAGGAAGAAGAAGAAGAATGAGGGAAATGAACGTATATACCACACAACATACACACAACGTGAGCGTCAACCGTCTGGTCATTTTTGCACCATCTCAAGCGGTTTTTTAGTACAATGAGCTTCCTCATAAGGAACTCCTAATTGAATTGTCTTCCCTCCAAAATCTGTCCCAATGCAATGTGATTGTTTCGTTCTGATTTCCCTTACATCTTACTTGGTTGACCACAGAACCATGATTCGTCTGTTCTGGTACCATTCTGCCATCCCGGAGCAGGTGTCCCGATCAAACCATTGGGAAACCAAGCCCATTCTACCAAATCAGCCTGGTCCCGATCGGAGAGCCTATCGGAATTGCTGGAACGGCCTGATACCCGACAAGAAAATATTCGACGAGTCGCTAGACCCTCGAGATTTTCGAACATGGCATATGATCGGAGGTGAGCTTATAAACGAGGGTGGGGTGGTGCTATGCATGTGCCACTATCAGCCCGCCCAAGTCTCCAACCCGTGGAATGCTTCTGGAACGTAGATATTACCTGTGTCTCGGGAGGCGACTCATGCCAAACACGATCGTTGTTTTAGGTCCTATTCTCTGGGAAATGTGTCTCCAAGTCTGCAGGACGACGCCATATCGAGCTGGTTCACACGCTAGGCATCCCAGTAATATGGGACTCGAGTAGCGGGATAATTAACCTAAGCAGTAGTTTGGAAATCTCGAGTGTCTGTTTTCCAGGTGGGATCGTCCACCATGTGGCTACCAGGTATATATATATTTCCCTGGGGTCGATCATTCTGCTGCGGGCTTGACAACATGCTGCATACTGGAACTGCATATGCATACTACCCTTATTCCCGGTGACCCGGCCATCCAGCAGTCCGCTTCTTGCTAGGCTATGTGCGAAGAGCTGCCGGAAATAAAGATTATGACGGGGTTTCCAGGCCCGGGAGGACAGGGAGCACAGCTCGAGCGCAGCCTGGGTGAGGGTGACAGCTCACTTGCAAGGTGCCTGTCACTGGCCAGTTCTGATCAGTGTTCGGTGCAGTAGCCGCATGGTGGACAAGGCAAGTAGAGCTATGATGTCCTAAATGCAACTAGTTTTAAGCTTACTTCGTGGGTCCGGAGTGATCTAGTGGTACTGATGGTCAAGGCGTCGAGAATCTTAGCTCGTGATTGCTATCTTGCTGCCGTGGTAATACGGATATGCAAGTCATACATATAAGTATGGATCTTGCCATCGCGTCATCTTTCTTATCTGAGATCAGCAAGTTCTGCTCACTGTCTATGTAGACAAGATGTCTTAGACCTGGTGTCGCCTACGATCGTGGATCATTGTCATGTGAAGTGTTCCCGCTGGACTATGCATTCCAGATAACAATAGCTCTGTTTTATGGACTATATACGGTCCATATCAGTGCAAATCCTCGTAGTCGATACTGAAACAGGTTTGTATATCAAGCCTGGTGCTGCAGTAGGTATTGTTATAGACTTAGTACTGAGGTAGGTTGTGACTGAACGAACCTCAGCTACCAAGATCCAGGCCAAATTCGGTCCAATTGATCTACCTCACTGGGAACCTTTTACTCCGAGCCCAACATTGTGTTAGAAAACTGCTTCTATGTCCTCATGATAAGAATGATGATAAAGGAAGAGCTGATGGCATGGTCTGGGACTAGCCACGGATAGAAAAGCGCTCCTTTGCGAGCCAGACCCGAGACTGTGAGGACGATTCTAGCTAATACGACTCAAAGGCGGCGGAGAAAAGGCAACAACTCGAACTTGGAATATGAGTGGATATCATATCAGCGGAAGACAGGGTGTATCTTCCCATTCTGCCTATCCCTCAGCCTCTCTGGTAATTTCACATTGTACCTAGGCTTTGTTAGCAAATACCAAGACATCTTTATCAATGGCAACAGCAGAAGGGCGGAAGACGTGACAATGACTATAGACTGGAATATAGGGGAGAAAACCGCAGGGGGGGCGGGGGGAAAGAGGCTGACTGACATATGGGTTGTCCACACACACAGCAACCTCCTAGAATCTGACGGATCAATAATCTCCGGAACGCCAAAAGCAGCCGCGGTCCGTACAGGATTTTGCAACCTGGTATAATCCTCCATCAAGCTGTTATATACGTTGGCTCTGTTCTCCCCTGCTTCTTTCAGTTCCCTGGCATGGCTTGCCTCTATACCACCCTCAAGGGGCAAACTTCCAGACTCGAGACTTGGCCAAGCCACGCGGTGGTGAGGCTCTCGACAGTCAGTCATAAGAGCGCCGGCGACACCATAGCATTTCCTTATGAGCACGTTGAATATTGGCATGGTGGTCGAGAAGTAGGCTTTGCCCAGCTCCACGCCGTATTTCATGGTTGCCTGTCGTTCCGCTGCAGTTCCGACCGTGTAACCTGGACAGTCAACGAACTGGACCACCGGTAAATTGAAAACGTCGCAAAGGTTCAAGTGCCTCGTCATCTTCTGGGCGCCGGATGCATCCGTTGCACCACTGAGGACTTCAGGGTTATTGGCGACCACTCCGACTGGCCTCCCTCCTAGGCGGCCGAGCCCGACAACTGCTGTATTGCCCCATCCTGCTCCTATTTCAAACCATGAACCTTGATCCAGTACGGTCTGTATAAGTCGTCTTATAGCATAAGCGCGTTGCCGACGTCGAGGTATGATGGTGCGCAGGGAGGATACGTCCCTGTCAGGCGGATCGCCTGGCTCAATCAGTGGTGGAAGGTCGTTGAGGCCGCAGTTCGGGACGTAGGACAGGAACTTCCGTATCTGATCAAAACAGCCGAGCTCATCCGGTGCAGCATTATCGATTGTCCCATTCGCACAGTGAACGTCTGGGCCGCCTAGCTCGCTTGCTGTGAGTCCCTCCTCGAAAGTAGCCTTGGCGACGACATGTGGCCCGGCGTTGAACAACGACCCAATGTCACTCGCCATGACGGAGAAGTGGCACGCAGTCACTCTTGCTGCCCCTAGACCAATTGCCGGGCCCAGCACTGCACCAACATTGGGCATTCCGAGGTCAAGTTGTTCGGCCACTTCCTTGAAGCCAGGCATTGGAGGCACGTAACTGAAGCCGTCCTTCTTGATACTTGTCACGGATCCTCCACCCGAACTACCGTCGACCAATTTCACAATGGGCAGCCGCAGGTCCAGGCAGAGCTTCTCCATGTAGACCGTCTTGGCCCAGATTGCCCCATCCGCGTGGCCAGCTCGCAGCGAGAAGTCATCGGCCGTGAGCAGGACCTGGCGCCCACCAACAGTCCCAAAGCCTTGGACGTTGTTGCTAGGGGTGAAGCCTTGGACCACATCTCGATTCTTTCCGTTCGAGTTCTGTGTAGTTGCACGCCAGTCTATGGTCCCTGCCACAGAGCCAACTTCATGGAAGCTTCCGGGGTCGAGAAGGGTGTCGATGCGTTCACGAACCCAGAGCTTCCCCGCTTTCTTCTGGCGCACGTAGCCTGGACTGCTGGTCGGCGGGCTCCTCGCGATATCCCGAATGGTATTGGTCTGGCCGAGAACATCTGACCAGTCTGAGGAAAGGGCGTTTCCGCTTTTCCTCGCTCTATCCCTTCGCTTGCTGCTGTCTTTAGGTGGTGAGGGGGTGGCACTGCTAGGGTTAGGGTCTTTCAGTTGAGCTGCGATTTGTTGCAAACGCGAGCTGGCCGTGGGCACATTGTCTCCAGCCATTGTGAAAGGTTCTTCAATCGATTGATCTATGTATATATCTTCAAATGTGTAATTTGCGGGGGGCGCCGTGACTGTCGCGAGTGTTATGCAAAAGGAAGCTTCTGAATCCAAATGACACCGGTGTTAGCCGCCACTTCCCCCTTTTCCTTTTGCACCACCGCAGCTTGAACTTCCGAGGTTCAACGGTGCAGGTCGAGGTGGGGTTGTGGTTTCATGTCGAGAGGGACGTCACCATCTTTGCCTCTCGATTATCATCAATATAACATGCAATGATTACAATCGTATCTCCAGATCACGTCTAAAGCCGCCTAACACAGATTTGAAGGCACACCGCGAATATGACCCCACGAATTTTGGTTGCTAACAGGTGAGTGCCAGATGGATCATTGTATTCCAAGGTTGACCCAAGGTGACCGGGAGACACTGATATCCAGTCAAGGGGAGAGATCGCTGTCAGGATCCTTGCAACTGCCAGAGAACTCGGCCTGCATACAATTGCTGTTACAACAAATGAGGATGACGCCCACAGCGCGTATGCTCATGAAGCAGTTCAGCTCCCCTCGTCATCCTCCTATATGGACGTCGATCATCTCGTCTCAATATGTCAGAACCACCACGTGGATTTGCTACATCCCGGATATGGCTTCTTATCGGAATCTGCCGACTTTTGCGAACAGTTGGAAGCAGCTGGCATCACCTTCGTAGGCCCGGGTCCGGACATATTGAGGAAAACGGCTGATAAGATCAATGCAAGGAAGCTGGCCTATAAGTGCGAGGTGCCCATCCTCCCAGCGTTGACGGAGCCTGTTGACGACATCGACACTCTGAGAGCCTTCGCTGAAGACGTGGGCATGCCTTTGATGATCAAAGCAGTTGATGGCGGTGGAGGCCGTGGTATACGTCTTGTTCAAGAGACAAAAGATCTAGAAGACGGCTTTCGCAGGGCATTAAACGAAAGTCAAAGCAAAAAGGTCTTCGCGGAGAAAGCTGCTGTTGGGGGCTACAGGCACATTGAAGTCCAGATCCTGGGAGATGGACAAGGCAATGTTGTGCACTTCTGGGAGCGAGAGTGCTCGATACAACGGAGATACCAGAAGGTGGTGGAGGTTGCACCATCGACGGTCTCGGACCGCTCCTTGGTAGCCTCAGTCATCGATGCTGCCGTTCGCATGGCGAAAGCTATCAAGTACTTGTCCCTGGGGACTTGGGAGTTTCTCCTGGCACCGGAAGACTCGAAATTCTACTTCTTGGAAATCAACCCTCGGCTTCAGGTGGAGCACACCGTCACAGAGTCTTTATGTGGCAACGATCTGGTGCGATATCAAGTTCTCCTCGCTCTCGGCAAGAGCTTCAAAGACATCGGTCTCAACACGTTACAAGCTAAAGATACGGGACAGCCACCACAGTGCACAGCAATTCAGTTTCGGATCATAGCAGAGGACCCTACTCACGGCTTCTCCCCCTCTATTGGTAAAGCACGCCAAGTCCTGTTTCCGGGTGGAAATGGTATCAGAGTGGACACCCATCTCCGTCCTGGGGTTGCTGTCTCGGCGAGTTTTGACCCCCTTCTGGCCAAGTTGACTGTGACAAGTTTAGACTGGACTTCGGCAGTCGAGAAAGCGCTGCGAGCGTTGCAGGATGTCTCGATTAATGGTGTCACAACCAATCTCAGTCTGCTCCGGGGTATAGCACGGACTGGAGACTTTCGAACTTGTCAGTTTGACACGCAATGGCTCGAGGGAAATCTTGAAACCATCATGCATGATGCTGAGAGTGAATCAATTCCCAAGAGTCATACGCTTGGGTTCGTGGACCAGGCGCGTGAGGCACCTACGAAATCTACTAAGTCATCCGATCATCTCTTAAGGAAAGGAGATCATTTCAGAGTTGACATTCAGGGGCATGAGTCGCTCAAAGTCTTTGAAAATATTGTCTCGATCACAAGTGTCATGCGAAACGACTTTCCAGAATCCCTTGCCATCAAATTGTCTGCGCCCACCGCCACCTCTCCCTTCGAAACTCGGGACGACTTCACTCTGAGGCTCGTGAAGCACTCAGAAGCACAAGCATCACTGAGCTCCTCCAATCAGGTCTCAAAACCTTTGGTTGTTAGAGAAGATCCATCACTGCTCATATCCCCTTTGTCCGGCCAACTCGTCGAGGTCCTTGTTGACGACGAAGATATCATTAATGAAGGGGACACTGTCGCCATTGTTCGCCAGATGAAGATGGAGCTTGACATCAGAGCACATCGATCTGGTACTGTAAAATCAGTCTTCGATCTTGAAGAGGGGGATGCTGTTTCTGTGGGGATGGTCATATGCAGGATAATTCCTGCAGATCGGGGGAAGTTGTAAGACCTAATATGCACGGCGTGAGGGCACATCGGCAGCCATCTTGGCCACGCCGGCTCGGCGCACAATACCTGATACTTGAAGATCAACGCCCGACATGCAATCAGGCCCGATGGCTTTCTTCCCGGTACTCACCGCTTCGGCGCAGCATTACACCATCAACACGAGGGGACTTCCCCGTGTGACTGGAGCGGCTCATGGCCTCGAGTTACACCCTTGGTTTCTCCGCACTTAGCTCAACTTCAACGCCATGAGACCTGCATGATATTCTGCATATTTGTGGGGAAGAAACAAACAACTATATCATCCTACATCTGGATCCATTGGCCATTTCACACGCTTATACACTGCCTAAGTGGCACGGCCGCTGAGGATGTCCGGGAGAGCTAGATGGATAGTCGGACTGCATGCGAACAATGCGGGGTTGCACTTTAAATCATTAGCAACAAGACCTTTGTCTTTGATTTTAGCGAGATGAATATGTCTACTGCTATTACTATGGTCATCAGGGTATGCCTACCGTGGCGCCACATCCGCAAAGAAGGGAGTACTTAAGTGGTGCTGTTCATCCCTTCTCATCCGCCGACCTTTTCTCGGCTACTCTACCAGTCAAGTGCGTTACCGTGTTATTTTCTCTTCTGAGGAACCCAGCACCATCTTGTCGCCAACATGGCTAGCAAATTGTCTTTGAGCCTCGCCTTCATCTCGGCAGTCGTTTCTGGTGCCGTTGCACAGCAAGATAATGCTACCGAATATTACCCTGGTGCCGTGGATGCAAACGGCAATTCTCTGCCGAGCTACTCCCCTGCTCGACCTCCTGCCATTCCCTTGGCCGTGAGAAGCCCCTACACCAGTGCTTGGTCCACCACTGCTGGAAACTCTACTTTGAATAGCGCCAACCCAATCTTCTGGCCTGGAGACTCTGTCGGGTGGGAGGGAATTGTCAAAGTGGATGGAATTTCATACGAATACCTTGGAACTGGGTCACAAAGCCTCCCAAAGCTGGACAACTTCCAGATCGCTAAACCACTAAGTGTCAGCTACGACTCACAGTACTCGAATTTCACATTTTTGGCCGGCCCGGTTGAGATCGAAGCTAGTTTCTTTTCCCCAGTCACGCCGCGGGATATTTGCAGATCTTCTATTCCGTTGAGTTATCTGACAACCAGTTTCAAATCTCTCGATGGTTCAACACACGACGTTCAGTTCTATTCCGACATCAACGCAGCCTGGATATCCTACGAGAGCAACCAGACGGTCCTTTGGGATCTGTATAAGAGCGGCCAAGGATATGTTCAGTCTGTCAACGGCACTGGCAACGCAACCGATTCGGCTGATACTCTGTACTCGTGGATATATCAACTTGCTCAGCCCTATACCTTCGGGGAGGAGTATGACTTTCCGCAGTGGGGAAATTTCTCCTATACCACGAACCCCTCGGGTGCCAAGAACTTCAGCTTTGAAAGTGGTTACTCTGTGGACGTTCGGTATCAGTTCGTCAACAAGCATGTCCTTGGAGATGTCGTCGACACTAGCTACCGAGGATCTGGGTCACGTGAGCCCATCTTCGCCTTTGCCCATGATGTTGGAAACGTCAGCTCTGCCCAGGTCAGATATACGATAGGTTCCATCCAGACGCCTATAATCCGGTATCTACATCTGGGAGGCATCTCATCCCTTTTGCCGTGGTGGCAGAAATGCTATGGTGATATGTACTCTCTCATAGCGTTTCACTGGAACGATTTCGACACCGTCTCCCAATTGGGCGCCGACTTTGAGGCTCAGCTGAAAACAGATGTCGCTTCTTATTACGAGGAGAACTATGCGATGATCTACAGCAACAGTACTCCGGAAGTACCGCCGTTGTATTCGAACGGATCCGAGGGTTACACAAATGGTGTGGATCAATACGGACGGCAGTACATATTTGATCCCAATACGGCATATGGGTTCTTGAACCCAGACGACTTGAGCAGTATTGCCATTCCAGACGTCGCGGAAGCGGAAGCCTACTACTCCATCGTGGCGCTTTCCACGCGACAAATCATGGGTGCCTATGTCTATGCTATTCCGCCACCTACAGCATCCTGTGGCAGCGATTCGTTGGACGGCGCGACTGAAGACACTCCACTAATGTTCCAGAAAGAAATATCGAGTGACGGAAACGTCAACACTGTGGATGTGCTCTACCCGGCCACCCCTTTCTTCCTGTGGGCCAACCCAGACATGATCAAATACACACTCGAGGCTCTTTATCAAAACGAGGAGAGCGGCTTCTACCCCAACGGCTACTCAATGCACGATCTCGGAACACACTTCCCCAATGCTACTGGCCATGTTGAAGGCGATGATGAGTACATGCCCGTCGAGGAGTCAGGTAACATGATTTTGATGTCGTACGCCTACTACAAATTCAGTGGTGATGCGGCTTGGCTCAAGAGCCACTACACGATCCTGAAGCAGTGGGCCAACTATCTCATCGAGTTCAGCCTGATCCCGTCAGGACAACTCAGCACCGATGACTTTGCTGGGACCCTGGTGAATCAGACAAACCTAGCCATCAAGGGCATCGTTGGCCTCCAGGCCATGAGCGCCATCGCCCGGATCGCCGACCAGACAGCCGATGCAGCGAATTTCTCCGCCACGGCTTCTGAGTACTACGATACTTGGGAGTACTACGCTATCGACCCTTCCAGGAACCACACCCTACTCGCTTACCAATGGAGGTCTAGCTGGGGCATCCTCTACAACACGTACTTCGACAAACTCCTCAACCTAGGTATCGTCTCTCCCGAGGTCTACGAAATGCAGTCATCATGGTACGCCACCGTAAGCCAGGTATTCGGCGTGCCCCTGGACAACCGCCATCACTACACCAAGTCCGACTGGGAGATGTGGGCAGCAGCGACCTGCTCCCCGGAGACGCGCAGGCTCTTCGTGAATGGCCTCGCCTACTGGCTCAACTACACCTCTACCGAGTACCCCTTCACGGACCTCTACGAGGTCATCGACACAGGATCCTACCCAGAGACGCCAAACGACATCAAGTTCAAGTCACGGCCCGTGGTTGGTGGGCACTTCGCGCTGCTGGCGCTGTACCGCGCCGGAATCCTGAGCGATGAAGCAGGGAGTGACACTAGCGGCTCTGTGTTCGCCCAGAACAGCACGCAGGCTGTCGGTGAGGAGGTAATCTTGCCCTCGCAGGCAGATGTGGATCTGGGCCCGTCGGGGTCTGGTAGCGCGACGCAGTTGCCTTATTCGCTGGCGACGGTGGTGACGGTGAATTCTTCGAGTACGTGGACCACTACGGTGACGAGTATCACACAGACGGTGCCCGTTAGTGCTTTCTCGGTGGTCTAGAAGGTGGAACTTGCCCTGGTATCACATGCCCTGTAAAGCCAGTAGTAACCAGTAGTTGCTTTTTCCTGATCTTTATCTCATGCTAGTTCTTGCCCAGTGTACGGATCCATACCAGCGGAGTATCTTATAGATAACTGCAGTAAAATCGTACACATTGGTGATTATACTCCGTGGGACAGAATAGCCAAGCCGCTATAGCTACCTACTAAGTGGGTAGTAGGGGTATTCGAGATCGCTTATGGTATGGAAGTCCGAGAATTGGCTAGCCTGGCCGGGTGGTGCGATATTTAATATCATTTCAACAAATACAAGGAGGTTACCTCGCATGAATATGAAGATACCTAGTCCCTCTATGCTCATAGGAAGACCTTGATATTAGATTGTTCGCGTGACTATAGATACATTTTCACGAGGTGGTGATGGAGAAGTATGATTCGAAGGAGGCCCCCGGCGGAGTCTGCCGGCAAGCTACTTTAATTTCGTTGCCGCTGCATATCAGTGACGAATTACGGCCCGGTGTTTCATACTTCAGCTGCCAGAAGGGGAAGGTCGCATTAATCAGGTCCACAGCCGCCTCGGGTAGTGAAGTTCCAATCGCATTCATACATCAGGCCGGATCTGGTGTCCATTTAAGCTTCGTTATGCGACCTGACAGACAGAGTAATTATTAGACCTGCCATTGCTGGCCTGGTTTTGATCCACACCTAGTTGCCCTAGAGCAAGGAAGGAATGTTCTTCGTGTCTCACAAATCAAATATCACACCACTCTAGGTAGGTCACAAGCTTGACTCGAGACGTCGTGCCCCGGTATGGCTGCGTCCGAGCTTGTGGGCAATGGTTGGCGGAGTGCCACTGACCTTGGCAGTCAGTCATACTTAAGGGGGTTTGTCTGTCGTCGTGGATCCTAATCATTTCCTCTGAGATCTAGCGACCACGGCAACTCAGTGACGGACTCAAGATGGCTGTTTCCACTCTCGCCCTCCTCGCGCCGCTCATTGCGCTGCCTCTCGTCAACGCCGATACTGGCGCTTCCATCTTCAGGAAGCGAGACACATGCGCGAAGTCCATTGAAAGCTGCTCCACGGCAGCCTCCTCCGCGTCGAGCTGCTGCGTGAACAAGCCGGGTGGTCAGATGCTGCAGACCCAGTTCTGGGACACCGACCCTGGTAAGCAACCTCCAAATCCCGGGCCAGGGGCGAGGATAGGCCGCAACATATAACCATGCTAACACCTGATACATGAAGTCACGGGCCCTTCGAACTCGTGGACCATTCACGGACTGTGGCCTGACAACTGTGATGGAACCTATTCGCAGTACTGTGATGACGACCGCGAGTACACGGACATCACCTCGCTGATCGAGAAGTACGGCACGACTTCCCTTCTCGAGTACATGCAGACGTACTGGCTGAGTGACGACGAGACAGCCGAAGAGTTCTGGGAGCACGAGTGGGCCGCTCACGGGACTTGTGTTTCGACGCTGGACCCTGACTGCTACGATGACTACGAGACTGGAGAGGAAGCTGCTGCCTTCTTCCAAATCGTGGTCAACCTTTTCAAGTCGCTAGACACATACAGCGTAAGTTTCTGATTCCTTCCATTCGAAGAAACAAAGTCGTTTCTCTGCGGTGTTCCAAGTACTGAACTCTAATTTCAGGTCCTCTCGGATGCCGGCATTGTCCCGTCAAACTCGGCCACATACACCTCCAAGGAGATCATCAGCGCCATCTCTGCTTCATTTGGAGAGGACCCGGTTCTCCTCTGCGATGATTCCACGCTCTACCAGATGTACTATGGATTCTACATTACTGGCCCTATTAGTGACGAGAACTTCGTCCCTGCAGCCATTGATGGTCAGGACTCGACGTGCCCCAGCAGCGGTATCAAGTACCCCATCAAATCGGGTGCAAGCACGGCGACCACCACCTCTGCCAGGAAGACGACAACGGCCAAGACCACATCAACCAAGACTTCCACGGCCGTCACTGCTACCGGAACCTCGGTCTCAGGCGCGGGAACCTGGAACGCCTATTACAAGGGAAGCGAGGACGGCTGCTTGATCTCGGCTGGCACCTGGTACATTGGCGGCACATGCGCTACGTACCACGCTACCTCTACCAGTACGTTTTTGGACCTCTTGATCATGATCACTTTCACTCCCTCCAAATGCTGACAATTCTCTTCCAGGCTCTGGCTTCACCATGTACACCTCAAAGGGTAACTGTGGCGTAGTCGATGGAGCTATTAGCTGTGGCTCCGGTGTCACCGCGGCAACGTTCTCTCTGGTCGACGGCGAGCTGGCATACAACGGAAAGTCCACGTTCTATGCATCGGCGGTCCCAAGCGGTAGCACGCAGGCTGAGGTCTACACCTCCTCGAAGTCGTACTCCGTCACGTTCAAATGGGCATCTTGAAGGATTTAGGGCAATAATGGACATCTACTCGCGGCCCTGGTTCCAATATCTTCGATCGAGTTTTGATTCCCAGGGTTGTCTTCTGCCCCGAGTACGCCGATAATTCCAGGGCAATGTTACACAAACATACAAAAGTACACTGGTAGTTGTGTCAAGAAATGAATAAACTCCTGCTTCCCCAATATTCTTTGAAAGTATGCTGCGTCGAGCGAGGGCTCAGCTTACTTTCTGTCATTACACAAGTCCGGAAGTTTGTATTACCAGCCAAGGACCTTCCTCCCAACAAAAATGTTTCACTTCACGTTTCAAAAGTTCACGCGTGTAGCCCTAAGGTGATTCAATTATTTACGAGCCTATGAAGCCGGGAATACAAGGTGATCGGTATGGTTCCTGGTGTCTGCTTTGTACGGACACCTGCGGAGGGCAGGCTGTTTCTTTACCCCTGAGTGCTGTGTAGGGGGTATAGCTTCAATAGCGTTACAAGTGGTGATTGGAAACGATGGGGGAGTTTCACCACTCTCTCCATCGCTGGGAATAATACCGGTCGTTCTGAGGACTATATAATACCAGTCGAGTAAATTGAATCGCGGGTAGCATCCTCCTCAGAGTTTCACTTAGAAAGAAGCTATCATGAAGAGACGCCCAGAAAAGACTGCGGAAGCCATACACCCCTCACGATTTGATAGCTGTGCGATACTCCTCAGCGCATCGCTGTAGAAGTTTTTAAGTAAGGCTCCCAGGCTGAGAAACCACCTACTCCGCTGCACAAAACTTTGTCGAGGCTGAGAAATTCCGGCTAGGCGGCTGACAACAGATTAACACGCCAAGCTATATTGAACATGGCAGGTAAGGTTCGCGCAGTGCCCATGTCGTCGTGTTTACTGAACCTCAGTCAATCACTATACTAACGGAGCAAATATAAGGCCCATTCGACTCGGGATTTGAGCTACGAGGGGCGTACGGTGAGGGCCAGAGCAACGTGGCCAATGGTGGATATGCGATCCAGCATCAGAGATACGGCTCCTATGCTGAACAAGTCTCGGCACCCGGGACCGAAGAGCCCAAGCCAGTGGCTTATGAGGTACAAGCTGAACAACAGCCCGGATATCGTCTAGATTGGGCTGACAGGTATGTTCATGGTAATTACCACTGAAATGGGGTCCAAGACAGATGCGGGTAACAAAGGCTGATAATAGCTATGGTACTAACTTATGAACCATAGCGTTGCGCCTCGACTTGAAAGAGGCGTATTAGAGCCTCTTGAGCGGCCTCGAAGGTCACAGCACGACCATGAGATGGCCGAGGTTATCGCTAGGGAGGACTTGGATTTCTTCACGGCGTTATTGGAAGGACGTGATTCTCATTTGGCGAAAAGCAGAGTGAAAGAATTCATAGAAAAGGAGCAGAGGACAAAAAGACGAATTCAGGAAGACCAAGTTCACGAAGCACACTTGAGGAGAAAGGAGGAATCGGAGGTGATGCATGCGGACATGAACTTTTACCTGACGCTTATGCAGGAAGGATAAAAACTGTGGTCAAGCTGTCGCGGACAGTGAATGAGGAATTATAAGCCACACTCGAGCTTCCAAAAATCCCATGGGATCACATTCCAGATCAAAGAATGGTTTATAATGACCAAAACAGCTTCAAGTGACGCCCCGTTACTAGATTCGAGCAGCTTTCTGGTTCCCATCCTGCGGAACTACCATACAGTCTCGCAAAACTCCTTCATCTCCACTCGTCATCCATGGAATATTGGCCCCTTAATGTTACCATGGTATACTTAAGACAACTTCCCAGCCTTCTGCGCAGTCCACGTGGAAAGAGCATCCATCAACGCCGGACTCAGCGCATCATAAGTCGGCAGCCCCTTAGCGGCAAACCTCGCCCTGATCTCATCCATCCCCTTGGGGTCAAACCCCTGCTCAATGATACTGCTCACAAACCCAGCAAACTGCGGCTCCTGCCATCCCTTATCCTTGGACAGCTCGACGTGGACGAAATCCAAACCCTTGAAGGGGTGGTCCTTCTCGATGCGGCCGAACATATACACCTCGCAGTCCTTGCAGGCGTGTCGCTGGATCACGGCCTCCTTGTCGACGATGCGCAGCTTGTCGCCGTTGGCCGTCACCGAGAGCTTGTCCCGCGGGACGACGGCGATGACACTGAAGAGGGATCCCTTGGGCCTCCAGCACTTGGAGCAGCCGCAGGCGTGATTATGGGCCACGTTCGAAGAGAGGGTCACCTCGACGGGGTTGGTCTTGCAGTGGCAGGTTAATTTCCCGCCTGTGAAGTTGGGGTCGCCTTTTAGTAGTCCATTGTCAATGAGAGGATGGAGAGATGGTGTTGGTGCCATTTTAATATGATTCCTTGGGCTAGCGAGGTTGGGAGGACTGAACTTCGATGACTTAGAGAGTGACTGCTATTGAGACAAGAACGATGAGACACTCCACACTCACTCCCCAAGGGGTAGGGAGCCCTTTAAATTGATCATCCGAAGACTATGCGTGCCCCTCAGCTACATAAAGTATGTACCGGCGAGGGCCCCGCGCATAATCAATCGGCAACAGCTCCTCCCTGAACCTCTCGAATATCTTGGCTTCCCTCCATAACATAATCTTACCGATCGCCAGCATCCCGAATGCCGAGATGCTGAATGTAGGTTGGTGAGCACCACCTTGGTAGTTCCCGAATGCAATATCACCGTATCAATCTAGGTGTGGAAGTGCCATGAAAGCAACACTTCGGCTATGCCCTAATTGGGGGCAAACCCTATATATCGTGCCTTCCAAAGCACACTGATGGTTAATAGGCTGCACCAAGAAACTCGAATACATATATCATCACCTAGTAATGTATAGTCCGAGTCTGTGTCAACCTACGGTGCCAACGGTGCGAATATCTTCCCCCACCCAATCTCCACCTCACAGGTGCATGGGAGCGGGGACAGATATCCCGAGTACCCATCAAAGTTTGGAGAAAGTAATTGTGTATCATTTCAGCGGATGAAAAGTGGTTGACATTGCCATCTCCAACGTGTGCTGGGTGCCAAAGCGATCATGTCAGAGCGGCCGATCGTAAATAATCAACATCGGACTTCTGCAGACATAAGACCGATACATCGGCGATAGTTGAATATTCACGTTGATAGTAGAAATCCTATATCCGAAGCTTTCTCCGAATCCTACAAATATACCGTCGGCGGTAGCATAGGCGTTGTTAATAATACCGTGATGTTCTTATGCATGCGGGGCTTCGAGTAGAAGGGTATCAGGGTATGATCCGAGTGAACGTTAAACACATGCGCTAACACACAAGAGATGCCTGGATTGAGCAAGGGCATGGTTTCGATGCCGACGGGGAGATAGTGCACATTATAGCCAGAGGTTTACGGATTTGTCTCAAGATTAACGCTGTGGCGGGAAAAGGCACGCTTCCTGACATGTGTGACTGGCATAGTATCAATGGAAAGACCCTGCATCAGTTTCGAAACCTAATTATAGGACCGAGTCCCAAAAGATGATCTTGCCGGGACGCGAACGGTATTCCGAATGAGCATGAGACGACCCGACTTCACTAGAAAGAGCATAGGTTGTTTCCAACCGGCCGGTCGCTTGATGAGGGTCAGCCAAGAAAGTGCTATTCGTCCGGAGTTTCCTGGTGCGTCATACAGGTTTCTCGCATGCATTGCACCTGGGATAGAATCCCTTCACTCACGAAAGATGCAATGCAGCCCATGGACGGACCATTTCCAGAAGACACTCACGCAGACCTTGCCGTTCAACAGCGGGCTCTATCCAGGCAGTCGCTATAGGGTAACTTGAGATTTCGATTCCGCCAGCCTATACTTAGGCTGTTCTGTGCTGTTCTGTGCTGGGCAAAGAAGACAAAGAAATCCTTTGTTCAACATGGTTCTTACATGTAGGTCTGCAGAGGTATGCCGTAACCTTATGTACATTACCCATCATCTCACCTTGACGTGACCTCGTTGACCTCCGATCAACTTTCTTCCTCGATCTTCACTTTTTCTTCCTCTTCCACATCTGACCCAGCCTGCCCCTCCAACTTCCCCTTCCTGAACGCTTTCCTCAACTCACACTTGCCCAGGTTCTTTCCACCAGCTTTGCATTCATCACACCTCTTCCCATGGGAAACGAGAAGAATATGTAAGCCATACTTATCCTCATCCGGGATCCTCGCATCCAGATGCTGATGTGTCTCGTCCCTGCTCGCCTTGGCCGGCCTCCAGCCCAATAAACCCGTGATCCGCCACACGTGCGTGTCGACGGCGAAGCTCTCCCTCCGCAGGCAGAAAAGCAGAACGCAGCTCGCCGTCTTGGGGCCGACGCCCTGGAAGCTCAGCATCTCCGTCATGGCGTCCCCGCTCGACGCGGCGTGCAGGTGATCGAGCGAGTACTTCCCGTAGCGGGCGTGGACCTGCTCCAGGAGGCCGATGATGACCTTGGACTTGACGACGCTCAGGCCCCCGCACTTGATGGCTTCCTGCAGCTTGGCCTGGCCACCCTGGACGATGGCGTCCCACTTGTCACTCCGACCGTAGACCTTGTCCATACTCTGCTTGGCGCGTGTGCTGTTCGTGTCGGACGTGTTCTGGGAAAGGATGGTCCGCACGAGGGCGTCCAGAACAGAAGGTGAGTCGCCGCATCCCGCACGTGAGGTCGGTGCTACCACTGTCTCCGGCCTTTTGCGGTCGCCGTGGAGCGAGGACAGGATCTTGTGTGCAAGCTTACACTCTTCCGGTGTGGGTTGAGCAAAGTCAGGGAAGGGTGAACTGTTGGCGTATTGGGCGTAGGCCTTGAGCTTCTTGTCCTTCAGATCTGCTGGCGTGCTTTTCTTGCTCGAGCTTTTTTTGGGAGACGACAAGCTGTCGTCTTCTAGTTTGATCTTTTTGGGAGTCACATCTTCGACTTTGGGAGCTGCCCTCTTTCGTGTGGCTGTCCTGGCTGGTTTACTCGTTGACTCTGGTTCCTCCTTGACTTTTGGTGATGATGCCTCAGCCTTTATTCGGACTGCCCTCCTGGGCAGGTCCCTCGTACGGACTGCCGTTGCAGCTGCGCGAGTGCTCCTTGCCATGATGATACGGAGCATTACAGAGAGGTGTTGTGGTCGGGATGTTTCAGGGGAACGGGGCCAGGGAGTGGTTCGATTCAGCAGGGGGTTAGAGTGGTGATGTCACCGGCTTCCAGCGCTGGGGCAATTGCTTTTTAGGGGCAGCAATGATTGTTCCAGATGGCTTGCACACTATAACCACGCCGGAAGCCTGCACTTTTGAAGTACCGGAGAACGCCGGAGAACAATAACTTGATATGTCCGAAAAAATACAAAGAGAAGAAGATGAAAGAACAAATTAAAACAGTAGGTTATTGAACATACAGCTGTCTGAGTAAGTTGAGCGCGGATATTATCATGTCTTGCAAGCAGGAATGAAGCTAGCCCTAACCCTGGAATTACCCTGAAAGTGTGGCCAACCAACCCCCCCCCCTCTAAAGCAGTAGAGGAGTAGAGGAGGGCTAGGAATTTCTGGCGATTGTATGACTTTTTGTTGTTGTATTATACAAAACCTTGAGAATGACCACTTGCATAGTCCTTTACTTTTCACCGTCAGCACGAAACCACCATACATGGAACCAACACCAAACCAACGGCTTCGCATCCGCCGGGCCTCGCCAGCCGATGGCAGCGCAATAGCCAACATCAAGTCCGAGGCCTTCGGTCCTGGCGTGATGTACAAGTTGATGCACCCAGATGGCGGCAGTGAAACCGCTAGGACCAACTTTGCGAAGAAGTATTTCCCATCACCCGAACATACGGTGGACCCTTCCGTCGAGATCATAGTCATGGTTGCCGAGCTCCTTTCGGGGCAAGAGCGACGAGACCCCGAGATCGTGGCATTTGCCAAGTGGAGGTTGGTGAAGGAGCCGTTACCTAAGGAGAAATGGGACGTCGACTACAAGATCACGGACGAGGAGATTGGCGAGGGATCAAACATGTAGGTTTATAACCACTTCCTTGGCGGCTTGCATCGGTTGAGGAGGAAGTGGATGAAGGGAGATCCGTGTTTGCGTGAGTTGGTTCCGATTCTTCACCCATATCAGCAACTTCCAAGTTACCACTCGATGTGTCCTTTGCTCTGACCTATAACCTAGATCTGGGCAACCTTGCCTGTGCCCCTGCCTACCAGCGCCTCAGAGCTGGAGTCGCACTGCTGGCTTGGGGCACTGGGCTTGCCGATATGGAAGGCAAGACCACATGGCTAGAGGCATCGCCTGTCGGCTATGCTCTTTACAAAAAATTCGGATTCGAGGACGTCGACGTTCAGGATCTCAACGTCACGGAAATGTGGAGCTCAGTCCAGGGGCAGCACGAGGACTGGGGCGCTACTTCAGCAGTGACACTCGCAGGTGATCTGCCAAAAGGCCACTTCAGGACAGTACCCATGAGGATGTTACCTCGAGAACATTTATGCACGAGGATTATTGGTACAAATGCTCTCGGAAATTCCAGGCCATCCTCATATCCTCCCGGGGTCGCCCTAGTTGGCCACATGACAACAGGATGCTCTGGCTGGAACTGTCAAGGATAGGCTCTAACAATGAAGAACTCACCGAGACTTCAGAAACGAGAAGGTGCCCAAGATGAGAACTTACTACAAATCAAATGAAAGAAGTCACCCTTGGTCGAGCGTCACTAGTTACTATCTGCCTAAACACCAGGAATTGTATGCACCAGTGAGTCCTGCCAGGAGCATATTATTATGCAAATACTACCTAGGTACCTAGATAGCCAGTGCCGACATAGTGGGATTAATTCGACACCCAGCCAAGGGACCGCTGGCTCAATCCAGCTCATTTGTCACTGCACCAACGAGCTTGCTGGGTATGGCTGGCATACTCTTGATAAACTCCGCCGTGGCTTCCGTACTATTCCAATGTTTGCAACAAGCTGCGAACGGCAGGTGAAATTCGCCCGATGGCGACTGCCACCTCTCAAGAGTACGGATAGGAGTTATGGGAAGGTCATATGTACTCGCGGTTTGAAGGTCGAATCAACAGAGGGCCTCAAAAGCATCTCGCCGCACCATCTTCTCTGTCTTTTCTTGTTCTTTTGCTTTTTCTTTTCTGAACAACATCATCACCATCACCAACCTGGGGCACCAATACCTGGGGCACCAACACAACAACAACCAGATGTCTGGCCGCGGCCCCTCCAGCCGCCTCGCCGCTGACGACGCCGAGGACAGAGTTTTTGCCGCCGGCGACGCCCTCGCCGAGGCCAAGGAGGCTCGTGCACGCGCACGCGCTGCCCTCGCCCACGCCGAGGAGGCCATCTGGCGGGCTGTGTACCGTCAGAGCGTCGAACTCGAGGGGCTCGCGGCGCTACAGCGCAACCTGGGCGACTTTGGCGCCAATCAGCCGGTGAGTAACAGGCATCGGTGGACTGCTGTCAGCCGGTGACGCACGCAAAGTTGACAACGGCTGATTTGGAGTCCAGCGCGCTCTCGGTCGCGTACCTACTGAAGCTGGAGTTGATGGAGATGTCGCAGGGGTTCTGACTTTGCGAAAGTAGTTGAGGAATGTCTGGAGAGATATAGGCTTGTCAGACCACGCTGTGGGCTAGTCTTCTTCTGTCGCGTTCTCGTTTGATGTGTTGTGAGCAAAGTAATGAAGGATGACGCGGGCTTTGAGGATGTCGGCGTCCGTAACCTTGGACCTTGTCTGCTTAAGGTATAAATGCAATTTGCACACTCTCATCGCTCTCGCTCTGTGCAGAGGACGACCGACTAGCATATTGCATTCCTCTATTGCAATCCAGTGCTTCGTATCATACAGTCTCCATGTCCTCCATGAACCTCTGTTCGACCCGGATCTGCTGCAACGAGATGGGCCGAATGACCTGGCTCGAAAGCATCAAGTAGTGAATTGCGTCACCATGAGACTTGATCAGAGCTTCATCAAGCCGTTCCTGAACAAAACTGAGCGTCCAGCCGTCATGCCGATGTATGACGGCTTCCCAAGCCTGGATGACGGATGATTCCATATTCAATTGCCATGTACCTCTCCAAGTAATCATAGCTTGCTGCACCTCGCGGGACGCTTGATACTTGAAGAGAGACGCCAAACCCTTTCTCCCGTTCCATATCTCCATTGTTTCCAGCTGTGGCATCTTTATGGCTGCCGCCGCCGCTCCCCGAAGCATGCCTCGAATCTCGACCGCATTTTCATCCGGCGTGAGCAATCTTGAAGTGAGCACAAGCGAAGACAGATTTGGCCACTCCCAAGAGGCTTCGATCTCGAAGAAATGGCTAGCATCTACGATGAAGGATGCTGCAAGATGCTCAAGTTTGAAGCTGGCTAGCGCGACAATCCGGCCAACAGCTGGGGCTGGCTTGCGAGTACTATCGCAGTCGTCTATGTCGGCCCTGTGCATGCGTCGCTGTATAATAGCTGTATATTGTTGATTGAAATTCTCAAAGACTACAAGCCTCTTTAGACTTTTGTTGAAGCGTTGAATAGACTCGAAAAAATATCGGTAACCTAGATCAAGGATACGGGTTATTAGCAATAGAGTATTAATGGAAACAATAGTGAACAGTCACTTAGGCAGGCATCTATGATTACTCACGCTGATCTGTTTCCCTCTGTATCATGTTGTGCAATTCCCTCCAGGGCTCGTAATGAACTTCCTGGAGTCTAGGAAAACGGGCGAACATGTGTGCAAGCGAGCTCGGCAACCATCTCCGGCGGTTTTGCTGCCGGAGAAGCAGACTGGTTACCGCCGGAACTGATGGAAGCTGGTCCCACCATTGGAACTCTAACTGCTCACTATCAAATGGTCCCTCCTCCATAATTGAATGGAATACTTTGCGGAAAGCGGTATGAGGAGGAGAGGAATCTCGAAGGCCAGCAACCCAGCCATGTTGAGGATCATGTAACACTTTGTTTGATATCGTCTGCTCTGCTTTACTACCATCCAGCATCCCTGAAGGGCCATCGGGCATAAAGGTCAGGTACTTAAACCAATGTTGTGAGTCACTTAGCGAGTAGATACTGATATCGAGTTTCAAGTCGCCTTTAGGTTCCCACGTGCTGAGAACCGTGAACAGGTTTTGTAAGGCTGTAGTAATCGGGCAATGATCTGTATCACCAACAGCTACTGCCTCTTTATATTGTTCGATGTCGTATCCCGATTGGCTCGTGTCAGGTGCGCACTTGGTGCAGTCATAGTTATCAAGTTCCAAGCAGAACCAGATATACTTGACGAGAGCCCGGTTGCGATGAATCATCGAGCCGAAGTCCATGACCCGTGATGGTGTCAGTCTGATTTTGGCGAAGTTGTATCGCTCGAGTTCTGCTTGCCACTCTCGAGACACTGTGGCCATGCGACCAAGTGTGCAGCCGTGTTGCACCAGACCTTGTAAAATAAGAAGCCGGATTTCTCCAGGCAAGCTATCCCAAGTTGGATTCCATTGCTTCTCGCCACATGACATCGAAGACATGCCCAGGTGGTGCGATGAACCAAGACTGGTGATGCGTTTTGTGATAGAGCAACGTAAGAATAATGAGTGGGAGAATGACGTGAATATTTGTGGAAAGGAATGAGATTCAGTGACTATCGGATGTGCGGATTGACAGGAAATGGGCCATATTTATACTTGATCATCTGAATACATGTACACACCGGTCATCTATGAAGGAACCGGTGCTGCTTTAAAACGAACATTAAGGCCAAAACATCTGTGCAAAGTGGCTAGTTCTTGTATCAGGTGCCACTAGTATAGCGGTCATGGAAAATACGGTTGTCACTGGATAATTTTGTTCTCTCTTTAATCACGTAGCAAGTTGTGAATGTTCTAGTTTCTTGCCTAGGACACCACGCTCCTTGCATTTGCGGCTGCCCAGTCCAGAGTAACAGTGCATATCCAGTTCCAAATCCATCAAGATTCTGATCCTGGACGGTTCCGAAGTTGACGATACGCAACGCTTGCACAGATTGATCTCCTGGCTGGTGGAAGCGAAGTCCGAGGTCCTCCGTGTTCGAAATACGGGCAACGGGGCCTGAAGAGTATTGCAACACTTCCTCAATGCCCAGCACCATCTACGACGGTAGGAAACTTCTTCTCGGCCCATCAAAGTCTTCCAGAACAGAGTCAGACGTCGGTTGTCTTACCGGCGTTTCGGCATTGTTTGGAGCCACGCATTGACCCTGTAGATGAGACGCCTGCCTTCCGAGGGTTTCTTCAAACGCAGATAATATCTGTTGACAGGAAAGAATATAAATACATGGTCATCGACACATATAAGCTAACTAGGTATTTATATCGTTCTCTGTCAACAGATATTTGATCTGTTCACTATTGTTCCTTCGACCTTCAGTTCGAACGAGATATAATTTCCTGTTCTCAAAGTTTCTCGCACCTGAGCGGCCGAACCGACATCGCACCCATCGGTTTTAGAAACATAGCAGCTCAATACCGGAATTCTAACACCTGGCCCGGGATCTTAACCAATATATTCTCTAAACTTTCCATACGTCCAGTATGAGTCTCGACGTCTGCAGTCTGCCTTCTCCGACGGGGCCATGTAATCGAGCTCACGACATCAAGAGCCAGTCTGTCGAGGCAACACGATCTCTGGAGGTATGCAGTAATAACAAGCCTTCAGTGTCATCGCGATTCCGAGGCCTAGTAAAGGTAAGCACCAACAATTTTCACATGCAGGAATGCTGCATCCCTAGACGGCCCAGGGTAGCCACTAACTCGCACGTCTGTAGTTTCTTTCATCTGTATCAGGCGATCTTTCCAACGTCACGGCGCCGCCGTCCTTTTTGGCACCATCCTCCGTCGTCGAGGTCGGGAACTGTTGGTCTCAACGGCCGGGCGTTTTTGCCGCCCCAGCTTTGGTGCCAGATCCGGCCAGACGAAGCTTGTTGGTCTTGCGCATGATACTCATTGCCATGCGCAGTCAATTCTACGTTGCCGGCTCGCCTACCATCAGCATTAAGAAGCCCCTGAATGCATTTCTGGGAGAGTTGTTCTTGGCTTCATGGACGCATCTGCCCAAAATGAGCAACGGCACAGGAAAGGAGAAGGAGACGGGTCTCTCTCTGGAAATGGAGAGCGGAGATGGCAAGCCTGCCACCACCCGTCTCATTGCCGAGCAAGTCAGTCATCACCCGCCGATTACCGCCATGGCTATTATAGACGACGAACATGGAATCCGAGCAGATGGGTATGCACGTGTTGAAATGACGTTCAGTAGCAGTGTGGACATACGCCAGATTGGGCATGCCATTTTGCACATTGACGAGTACGATGAAGATTTTCTCATCCCACTTCCGGATGTAAAAGTACGCGGATTTCTGTCAGGCCGACTCTACCCTGAAGTTTTGGGAACCTACACAATTGTGTCCAGCTCAGGGTACGTGAGCGAAATGAGTTTCTCCGGCGCTGGTGTGTTCAGGGGCAAGAAGAATGCATTTGAGGTGAAGATGTACCGCAAGGATGACCCCAAGAAGACGCCCATCTACGAGGTCTCTGGCGTATGGAGTGAAGGGTGGACAGTAAAGGATAGCAGGACCGGGGAGATCCTCGAGAAGTACGATGTCGATGCTGTTGATAATAGGCCTGCGCCCATGGACATTGACCCTATCGACGAGCAAGACCCATGGGAATCGAGGAGAGCTTGGGGTGGTGTTATCGATGCATTGAACCGAGGCGACTTCCGCGAGACCGTTGCTGAGAAGTCGAGATTGGAGCAGGCCCAGAGGCAGATGCGTGTCAAGGAGAAGAGGAACGGAGAAACGTGGGAACCACTCCTTTTCGCACGCAAGGACGGAGACAAGCACAAGGTGTTCCACCAACTGGCGGAGGGAACAAGCTGGAGACTGTTCGATGAGAAGACAAAGGGTGTTTGGAGAGTTCAAGATCCCCTCGTGGCAAAGATGCTGAGACCGTTCAGAGGAGCTTGCACCCCCCTTGGTTAGAACGTCGGCATGATATCGACACTATGCCCCCCCAATCTCACTAAACCCACCTACATGTTGCATCTACTCAACACATCAGCCTTATAATCATCAGGAATCTCATCTTATCAACCGGGGGTAGATGGCGCAGCGGTCTGTTCGCCTATCCCCCGGTCGTTCAAACAACCACCCCCTCCCAGAATATACTTACCTCCCAACCTCCTAAGTTCGAATCACCACCGCTCCAAAACAACTTTTATATAACTATCAACGATACCCCAGCTCGAATACAAAGCTTCTAGGGGCCTGTAAACCATCAAAAAGCCTTCGAGGCTTTTCGTGACCGCGGACTTCGGCCCGCGGGGAGTTTTTGCCGCTCATTTTTACGTTCCAGGGTGGCATCTGGTGGTCAGCATTCAAATGTTACAGAACTGGCATTTTAAGTTGCCCAGTATACTACCTTCATGTTAACGAATACTATAGCAACAGTTTGGAATGTTATTTGAAGACTACTAGTACCTAAGGTAGTTGTATTCCTTCTTTTGTAACCTCTCTGGCTTGACAGTATTTGTGTACCCTATTATTGTAGCCGAGTCTTTCCACATAATTCCGACGCTGGTCGGGTTGCAAAATCGAGAGTTGATTAATTATCGCTTTTGTGACAAGCAAAGGATCGTTATTCCATCTTGTCTGAATGTCAAGGAGACGAAGTGGGAAAGGGTTGCGAAAGATCTGGAGCACTACTATGCTCCTGGTCTCGTTAGTATTCGGCAATCATACTACCCACTTGGTAGAAGAATCGTATAAGTCAAGCTGAGTTTATGCATTATGCAGCCACAAGGACACATGCAAGCTCTCGGGGGCCGACGGATGATACGTCATACAACCTCCTCCCACAGCTCCTGGGTGGCAGAAGGTCGATCTTACTGGAAGGAGAAGGTCCCTCGGCATCGTCTCGCGTAATGTCAAGATCACATGGATACGATATGATAGCAAATACCAGGAACTATTTCAACTGAGCTTCACAAAATAAGGACCGATGACTGTCAAGCAAATTGGAAGCTGCTGTTTTCGGAAATTTGCAACGGGACTTTCGGCTCGTCATTTGAGACTCTTTTGTGCGGACGGTGAGCACTTCAGATCGAAACCGGGGCATTATTCGGTTGGGAAATATGGTAGGCTCACCAGAAATCAAGATCTACCAATGGGGGAAGCTCACCTGTTTTGTGATTAGGGTGTCCGTGTCATAAGGATTGGCCTCCTCGCTTTCACGACCGCGTTGCTCATTTGCTATCACCCATTCACTCTGTCCCGGGCAACCTGGGGCTGGAGACCTGAGGAATCAAAGTCGAACGCCGTTGATTTCACTGTACAAGATGAACAGTCTGGGCCCAAGGGGTCAACAGCTGAAACGAAATGGCCTACCTCGCCGGCTGAGGCCGTCTACTCCGATTCGACGGACGGATCACTACCACAACAGCCAAACTCAGACATGACCGCCTCTTCCAGTGATTCCAACATCGCCATTCCTCCCATAGATGGCTCATCATCACAAGACTCGGGGTCCGACGCACCAGGTTCCTCCAGCAGCGGCTTCAACGAAGAGAAATACGATTTCCAGAAGGACCTCCTCCTCTACACCCAGCCAGCCTTCGACGTCGCCAAGCTCAAGCAGTACAGGCCGCACAACGACCACGGCCCGGGTCAGTTCGCCTTCGCGACCTACCTCTCGACGCGGGACAACAGCGTGCACGACCCCTACTTCCTCTCCGCCATGCAGCTCGTCTACCGCGTCCTGTGGGACCCCAATTCCAGGTCCCCGTTCCACCCCATCGTCGTCTTCGTCGCCCCCTTCATCCCGCAGGAGCAGCGGGACCTCCTCCGCGCCGCCGGCGCCATCGTCAGGGAGCTCGACCTGGTGCCCTGGGACCCTCCGAGGGCGTCGGCGGCGGCGGCGGATGGGGCTGGTGGTGACATGTTCCCCTTTGCGCGGTGGAAGGATCTGTTTAGCAAGCTGAATATTTGGGGGCAGCTTGACTTTGCCAGATTTGCATTCTTGGACCTAGATGCCTTCCCCGTGAAACCTCTGGATGGGATATTCGACGAGTCTGTGGCACCGCGGCAGAGGTGTGAGGCGGAGCTGCTGCCGCCAGAGGACAAGCTGCACGAGCAGGAAATCTGCGATTATATATTTGCCGGCCATGGGCTCTATGATGGTGTGAATGTTGGCGTCATGGTCCTCGAGCCCAACCACTACATGCACCAAAGGTTGCTGCGGGAGAGTCAGGACACGACCAAGTTCGACAACAAGATGGCCGAGCAGGCTTTTTTGAACTATGCATTCGGGAAGGATGGACCTTTTCCTCCGAATTACATTGGGAGGGAATGGAATGGTTTCTATCCAAAAACTGAGGAAGAGAGCGTATTGAGGATCGTCCACGAGAAGCTCTGGGTATCCGGTGAGCTCACCGACTGGACCAAGGATATCTTTATGAACGGCTGGTTCGAGCTGTTGACTCTATATCAGAGCAGCGAGTTTGAGCAAATGAGGGCCGAAGATGGTCTCCTTGAGCAGCCCTCGTCCGGTTGGTCATGGAAAGGCTGAAGGGATGTAAGATAGTATACATAATTACACGATGGCTACACATAGACTCCTTCCAGAAATAAACTATGACTAGACTACCCTAGTACCAGGTTGGTGATTTATGATCCGTCAACTTTCGTTGTAAGAGTGATAGGACTCTTACTTATTGCCCGGTCTTGCCATTTCATTCCCTTCAGCAGGTCCCGAGGTATCATTTTGGCCACCTGGGCACAGGCAATATAGCGCTGTTGACTTCTTGATGCATACCAAGCAAATATCTTTGGAATGATCAAGGGTCTCGGCAGCCCGTTCCCGTCTCTAGAACAAGGAGTTACCTATATGGCCGTGACTGGAAGCAAAAAGGACTTACCTATCTGGGCTCTGAATAGTCTCCCGGGACACACATGAGCACAAGCAAATCCCGCCTTTTTTGAATCTTTCTTTGGTGGTCAACTTCAAGCCCGGTTGCCGTTCCGAATATCTCAGAGACAAGGCCCAAGCCTGGGGAGGAAGCATGATTGGGTTCTAGAACAGATATGTGCCTTGCCTTGAAGATCCAATTCTACACAGTAATGAAAGCTCATGGACAACGTATATAAGTTTCTGTGGAGGGAGCCCCCCCCCCGGGACCTCGTTTCTATAATTCCACAGTCACCCTAACAACCTGGAAGAATCTAGTCTGGCTTTGCCAAATAAACCCACTTGATCAAATACCGAAAGAAAATCCTCATAACGCACAAAATACTGTCCAAGCCATGCGTCCCATCGCCGTCATCACCAACGTGGCCGCCCTTCTAGCCGCCGGCGCCACTGCCCTCCCTGCCCCAACCGAAGGCAACGTTAATGGCGTCGAGCCTCGCGCCATCCCCAAGGAGTGCCAAAAGTACCGCTTCTGGTCTGTTGGACCTTTGTGGGAATGCATCGACAAGTACGGTAAAACACGGGGGTGAGAGGGTTTCTGTTCGACTAAGACAGGGGTACACATGATGCTTCAAGCTTGAGAAGTTGGGACCTTTGGAAGAGTGAGAGACAAGTCAAAGGTTTGAGGGTTTTGAGGGGATTGAATTTGTATCACTGCCGGCCTTAGAGGCCTGCTTAAAGTTGGAAAAATAATGTCTGAACTGAGTTTGTTCGTGTATCTTTCATCAAACGCTAACATTCTACCAAATTGCTCCTATATCTTATCAGCCATATATTTGCGAATACCCTCACTCGTCGCTCCCATATATCCAATCAACTTTGTCCGTATATCCATAAATCAAAGCCCAGAGCCAATATGCGGCCTTGTCGCTCATGAGCGGTAGTCATGCTCCGAATATGCTGCTCCTATTCATGTTGCCCATGGTACGTGGATCCTGCACATTAGTGATGCCTCCTCTTAGTACCATCCCTCCTGCCCACACGACCAGCCGCATACCTCCCAGCCTTATCCCCAGCCGTCTCCCCCGGTCCCGGCGGCGGCGGTGGCGGCGGTGCGGCCGCCACCTCCGCAGCAGCCGGGGGCTTCAGCGCGCTGAGGGCCGCAGCGCTCAGTCCAGCCCCGAGCACCTTGGCCCCCTTATCCTTGCCCCATTTCCCGCCACCCGATGCGAGGGCGGCGGTAGCACCAGCCTGCAGGGCGGCCTCGGCCGCGGTCATGAAGCGCGGGTCGTTCAGGAAGCTGAATGACCGGCCCGAGGAGGAGGAGCCGCTCGACTTCTTGGCGTCCTTGTTGTATGGTGCGGTCTGGCTGCGTGATAGGGATGGGCGGTGGGGCTTGGTGGCCGAGGACGAGGTGCCGCCGTGGTGGCTGCGGGTGTCCCTGTCGCGGATGTCCTTCTTCTTTGAGGTGCGGTGTGATGGTGGTGGTGAAGGAGAGCGGTCCTCGTGGCGACGGCTCTTGTGGTGCCGCGGGGATGTGTCGTCGAGGTGTGCGGGTGGAGAGTATGTCTGGGAGTATCGTCTGTGGCGAGGCCTCTCGGAATCTTCGTCTGTAGTGGGTCGCCCGGCCTTCAATTGCGGTGATGTAGTTGCGGTGTTCAAGGGCGGCCGGCGTCGTCGACCATTATCCGCCTTGGGGGGGTATTTCGTGTCCCTATCATGATGACGTCGACGTTCGTCTCGGTCCCCGTGACGATGTGTGTCACGATCCCTCGCCAGGTCATTTTCTGGTGGTGGACTGAGAGGGGTGTAGCGTTCCTTGGCAGAGCTGTGACGATATTTGTCCCTGGAAGATCGGTGGCCCTTACCCCTGGATGAGCCTTCATCTGAGAGATCTGGGGTATGGTCTCGATAGGCATCCCGTGGTATGTAAGAGGGCTTGCCTGTGGGTTCGTCGATGTCTTTGTCCGGGACCATGTATTCGTATTGGCCATCCAGCCAGCCTTCCACGCTGGGCTGTGATCCGTAAGAGAATGGACTTGACATGATGGCGAGATGCGGAATATCTCAAGTTGAAGAGATAATCTGACAGTGGATGGAAGAAGAATGGGAACAGAAGTTTGATGGAAGTAAGTAAAGGCGGAGAAGGCCTTCGTGAAACTATTATATGTCCTGAGTTACTTCTCCTCGTAGGCACTGGTAGGCAGCGACCTTCGGGGGTCAGTTGACTAAAGACCAAAAAGGGAAGTGTTAAAAAAGAGGAGAGATCGGAATAATCCACGCCTTGATACTTCCGAGACCCGACGTGCGATGACCTCGCTGTTTACTCCCAAGTAAGCTCGTGTATTGAAAACCCCACGAGACGACGACGCAATGCAGCGTGAAGGAAGATGGGATCGGGCGAGTAGGAAGCTCGCGGGTGCGCGACTGGGCGGGCGTATCTGCCTTATTACGACAGCGTGGGCCGTTCTCCGGCCGTCAAGCGGCGCTGGAAAATTGGGGGGTGACACTTGTCTTTGGTTTGGTATGAGCTGATCCCATGCGGCATTGATATCACGATATTGCTCATCGGTTGGTCTCTGGGATTGGAAAGGGTAAAAAAGATTTCCAATCAGATGAATCAGCGTCCCAAGTTGGTTGCGCCGATCTTTTGTATACGGAGTATCAATTGGCTCGTCTGCTGTCTGCTCGTTGGGCATTTGTGCATTCAGCTACTTACAACATATCTCGCCACCACCATGAAGAAAATAATTGGGTCCGCCACTGACTTGAAATGCAATATGATGCAATACGATGCATTAAGGGCTGACGAGATGTTTAGGATGTCACGATGTCTGGATGTCTGGAAGAAGGCGCTTCCTCGGACCATTTGTTAAATAAGCAACTTTGAAGGCGATGATGGGCTTGCAGGCTCTCAGAGGGTGCCACGTTGGTTTTTTCGCGTCATCGTCGGTGGCTTCTCAGTCCATCATCGCAGGTACGCGATCAAAGTGCAAATGCGTGCTCCCGCAATGCAGTAGCTCTAGATGTCGCAGCCATCACCAGCACTGCACGGAAGCATCCTTCCGTCATTCGGGTACGCAGAACGAGGTGTACGAGGTACCTACATAGGTACGTACCGTCTTCCAGGCCCCTTCCGAGATGCGTAGTGCACAGATGACCCCGGATTTGCGGCATGGCACAAGGATGCGCCCTGCAACGCTCCCTTTTCCCCGGACCCTGCGCAACGGTCTAGACCCTCGCCTGCCGTAATCTGCGATCTATCATGGTCATGTAATGACAGATTTGAAGTTGTTGCACTCTCAATGAGCTGCATCTGTGGGTCTGCCAAAGGCAAGGAACCTGTCGATCCGGTCGCGACACTTCTGAACCATGTGAGTAGGAAGCACGCTGACGGAATAGTCCACCCGAGTCCAGATACATAGCCTCTGACAGCCTCTCCCACGTTCCCCAAGAGCACTACACGTATGTACTACGTAAGTGATTGAATATGGGGAATCAAAATGCTTAGATCTCTGCATGGATGCCAGTTGCGCGCGTCCGCCGAAAGAACCCAACATCCAGAAAATGCAAGTCCGCAGCGGTCAAGAGCCCTTCCACATTGCGCAGATGACATAGCACCACAACAAGAACGTTAAATTAGGGGAGAGCAACCAAAGTTCATCATGCAACAAGTCGTACTTGTAAATCCATCCAGTATTCGGGGCATATTCTACTGTACATCATTTCTCCCTTACCAAACAGTCGAATTCGTTGGGGAAGTGCATGTTTGGTGTCCTAACCAAGCCGCCTCTCAACAGTAGCCATCCACACAGTTCCACCGTTCCACATCCAAAATTCGGGGTATCATAAGTTCTCTCCAATCTCCCACCGTCCCAGCATCCCACTGCCACGGGGCCCAAGAGAGCAGTGTAGTACCAAGAAGTACTGCGGCACGGGACCCGGCGTATTTCCCTTCACATTTGACACGAGTCATCCCCAGTCCAGGCTCGCGATGCACTCATCTTCGTCCATAAACCTCCCTAGATGCCCAGTAATTATATCGACGGGATGAAGTTATCCGAATCCTTCCTCTGCTCCGCTGTGGTCTCCGGGAAGGCCGCAATGCCGGCCAAGATGCCGGCTACCATAAATAACAAGGAAATAATAGACCACACAACGCCCCAGCACTGGGACGAGCCTCCGTATCTCTTAGAGAACTGAGATGCGTCGGAGGAGTTGACCTTTCGGAAAATGAGATCATCGCAGATATCCCAGGCGCTGTAGAGCGAGCTCATGACGCCAATGAACAGCTACACACCGAGTGTCAGCAACAAGATCGAAACATCCAACGGACAAGAGCAGGGAAGATGAAAGGAACAAACTCACAATGTAATATCGCAACGCCTCCGCCTCAGCAATAAACCAACACCCTACCATCAACCCCACAGACAGCACGACCGTCCCGATGGTCAGCCAATCCCTCCGTCCCCACCAAATCATAAGCAGGAAGCACGCCCCGACGACAAAACTCGCAACCTTGCTAGCCACGATGTCAAACCCGCAGAACATCAACAGCGCGCCGATCAGGCTGCTCCCCAGGTACCCAGCAGGCAGCGTGATGGCGCCCTTGCCGCCCCTCATGTGCGTCACGCCGCCCTCGCGCGGGTCGAGGCTGATGGACTCGACCTTGCCGCCGGTAAGCTTGCAAGCGAAGGCGTGGCCGAACTCGTGGAAGGCGATGACCAGCATCTTGAAGGGCCAGAGGACGTAGCGCACGTAGGGAATGTTCCAGAGGATGGCGATGCCCACCACGTACGCGGCGATGACGCCCAGGGAGATCTTCTGGGCGTCCGAGGTCACGGAGAGGGAGCGCCGGAGGAGGAGGCCGTGGGCGGCTGTGCGGAGGGCGTCGGGACCGGCTTCGGCTAGGGTCCGCTTGGCTGCCATGAGCATGGCTGCGTTGGCGGAGCTGGGGATCTCGAGGCTCCGTAGGGCGTGGGTTGGTATTGTCGGAGCCATGATGGGCTGTCTGATAATGTTTTTCCACCTGTCTGTCGCTTTTTTAGACCTCTGAGTATTTTTCTCCTCCCTTATTATTTGGTTGTAGATGAATGTCGATATTCGAAGGTCGATGGTCGATTGTTCGCCGTTGAATCGCTAGCGGCCGTTGAAGATAACGAGCGTTGGTTAGAGATTCGATTATTTGCGGACGTGGGATGGAGACGTCGAAGGAATCAATAAAGTATCAGCAGACAAGCGACATATAGTAAACTGAAAGAAGGAGCAAAGAGAGGCTGTGCAACAACAGGGCAGTGGTTTTCTTTTTGCTGACGCGTTCATCAGGTTTGTTGAGTGGGAATTGGCCCAGTAACGGTCGCATTCCTTTGAGTGGTTGCAGTGCCTCGCAACGCTGTAGCGCCCTCGGGAGGCCCACGTGAAACATCAAACCACCTGGCACGGGCACCTGGACAACCAGCCGACCGCGCGTGCTCGGCCCAGGAACGACCCCACTAAAGGCACTGGATGGCGTGGCCATTGTGGCTGCGTGGAACAGTGGATCGCTATTTTTGGCAGCATCATGCTCAAAGTTTGGAGAGCCCAAAAGATGCCGGACCATTCTTGTTCCTCACCGAAAGAAAGTAAAAAAATTGAAAATAGTTTAGCATGGTCTCATGGTCTCTATCCTTTGATCCACACAACGGGAAGAAGAGAAAGAAAGAAGAAAGGAAAAGAGAAGAAGTCTCGATAACGGTGCAAAATGCTTACGCGCTATGCATACTACACCGTACGGTACAGCGCTATAGTACAGTGACCGTACTCACTGTGTATCGCAACAGTGGATTTGTTGCCCCCCAGATTGCCGAGGTGGAGCCATCTGAATCCCGGGGAAATCTGGGGAAGATATCTGGATTCAAACTAAGTTGTGAACCACTTCCAGCAAATAGTAATTGAAACGCAGTCCTTCACATTGACGGATCTGTCAAGCCTCTGGATTTTCTTTCGCGGCCCGGCGGTCAGTGTTCCACATCACGGCACCAGAGATGGCCGCGTTGGTGTTTCCGATAGGACATAAATATCCCGACGGCCCTTCACTAGACCTCACCTCGGGACTTTGCAAAGTACCGGTCGGCAATGTATTTCGAAGAAAGGATATTGTCCTAAGATAGACATCTAAACTCAGTTTGGCAGGCTCATCAACAGGGACGACCTTCAAAGTGAGCCCGAATTTGCAACGGAGGTCGTGACACCGCACTCTCGGCTCTGCACAGCGGCTTCAAGGTGTTATCGATTTACTTCAAGTGTAGTTTTCCCATGCACCAACATAACCCCAGAGTCTTGCGGCCGGAAATCGGTGGGCCGGCCGGGATTGATTGTCTGACGGAAAGGAGTGCTCGGTCTCGCAGTTTTGGTCTGGCCGGGAATTTAGGGGCCGCCACGACAGCAGAAGACCGTTACTCCCACGTGAAGGGTATTATCAAGCCTTATTGGAAACGATAAGTACCAACTGGCAACACAGAAACCAAGAATCGGCCAACCCTCGGCGCCAGCACAGGCATCAACTCCCAGTTTCACCAATTTGGCTGGTTGGTGTCCAATGAGACAGACAGCGATCTGCAATACAGTTTGGCGAGACAGAAGGCCGGCGGTATGCGTACCAATAAGATGAACGATGCAACGCCTGGTTCAAGAGGTAGGGTGGGTTGTTATTGGACGGTACGAATAAAGAATGGTTTCGTATCGTCCTCTCGTGGTCCGAAGCAGTATGTAAAGTTGCGACATGCCACGGCGTGGTTCGTTGTGAGAGACTGATGTGTGATTCGAGGCGTGTGTTACGTTGTCGAGTACTTGCTTAATTCAAGGCAGGTCGGACTGAGGGGCCCGGACGAGGCATATGTGGCGGTTTATGGCTGATGAGGTTGTCTTGCGAGGTAAGTGCATGGATGGCTTATGCGTCCTTCTCGGTCGAGCGTCAGGTCCAGTCAATCTACAGCAACTCTGTCAGCTTGGTACTGGCTATATAACCACAACCTCCAGAACAACCTCGGAACATCGAGACGGGACTGTCTCATGTGATCACACAGCCAGGCCAGGGGTTAAGGACTGTTATATATCTTTATTCCCTCTCGAGCACGGGTAAATACATAACCTACGTCCTAATTAGCCCAGCAATGGTCCAGGGAAGGACGAGACTGAAGGTCTTTGGTACGGAAAGACGTAGAGCCAAAGAGAGGAGACAGGGAAGAGGGAAAACTAGGGAGAAGGTGACAGTCGAGAGACTTTGACGGAGAAACTCATGGCCTTCAGTTAAGCTAAGCTCTGAACAACTGCCGTGACCTTGGCCGTCTTCAGTACGCCAAGATGACCAAACCACTCCGGGCTCGAGAGTGCTCCCGCCGGGTATATCATCACCCAGAGCTCATGATCCCCCATTCACTCTGATGCAGCATATGGAGTCAAACCGGTGTGAAATGCGCCGAGCGGCAAGAGAACATTCCCAAGACATCTTAGTACTGGCAGACTCGGTGGGTCAGACAAGACAAATCTGGGGAAATAAGCAACAACGTGGACAGCGCGGGCTTCCCCTCGGGGTTGACAAGCACCGGAAACGTCTTGGTTTCAATATGACGATGACAAGGTTCAAAGGCCCCTGTGGTCACTCGTGGCCATGCAGTCGATTTTGGAAGTAGCATAAAAGGGCAGCGGCTGCTGATCTCTTTGTGAACCTGAAATCTGAGCAACTCGTCTTCTCTTCCTGGGTTTCCTACTCAAAGGTTAGAAAAAGCATGATGATGCTCGCTGGCGAGGCGTCGGCGTCACCACCACTACCAGCATGCCAGATGGACACTGCGGGCTCTTCAACGATCGGTCTGCTATTCGACGCCGCTGTCTGACCTCACCCTGTGTGAAGAGCCCGCTCTGTCAGCCATGGAAAGCTCATAAAAATTGTCGCATTTGGACGATCCAGTGGGCTCGTGGTCGTCTCATGGTGTGAGCATCACATCAATGCCTCATCCGAGTGTCCAATGTGCCAGAGCAGAAGTCCTCATCACCCACGAAAATGGCCAAAATCGGCGAACGCACACCTTATTCCGACCTCTGGGGAGGGTGGAGGTCGACAGTGATCCGCGCAACCTGGTCAGCGTAACCCGGAAGGCGCTAGCCCCGGACTCTCCTCGGCGGCAAGGGAGGGCAATGTGGGACGGTAAACCCAAAACCAACAACCCCCTGCCCTGCTGCGATTTCCTTCTTCACCACTGATCACTCAGTCAATACGGAAGTTACAGGCGTGTGGACGGAGGCCCCTGGAGAAAGAGTCAGGACTCCCTCTTGATCCCCCGCCCGTGAGCGACAGCCGGGCCTATTATTCGGCCTTGGCGTGAGGCCTTGTTCTTACTCCAAATTTGGCTCAACCTGGCTAACCTTTTGGCCAAACATGGCTTAATTCGTCGATCGCGTGGTTCCTCCCGTTGAGCCTCATTAGAATCCTTCCTCTCGTTTTGTTCTCCTTCTTTTCCCTTTTTTTTTTGTCCAAATACGACGTTGACGGATGGCTTTCCTTCAGGATTGCCAATCCCAAGTTTCACGAGTGTGGGTTTTGGTCACGTTTCTTGGGTCCAGATCGTACCGTGGAGTCTGGGGATCCCCACTTCTTTCCTGGAGTCAATGGCACCTGGGTTCTAGATCTCAAGCTGGAGAAATTGTGGTCCCCGCTGGTCTTTTTTGGGGCTCGCGTGGTATAAGCGGCACGCCACCTTGGAAAAAGAAACAACCGGCTTCCCTCTCCCTCTGGGGTTCCAAGGTTGTCGGCAGTGGAGAATCCGGGGTTTTACATAACACCCCATTTTTAGGTTTCTTCATGCCACTCGATCTTCCCATGGGGATCTCTAGTGGCATACTTAGCATACTTACCCCGTGCTAAACATGGAGACGATAGAATCTGGAGACTAGAGTCCGGAGACTGGAGACTGGAGACGGCAGACCGGACGCTACGCACCGTATTGGAAGAGCTACTATACGAAACAAAGGCCGCTCAGCAGTGGCCGATCTGGATGGATCCCTCAATTCACAAACCGAGGCATGGGATTGATCTTCGTTTCCCCATCATCACGACCGACTGGGACCTTGGAAGATATTCCAAGTTTTCATGCGGGGATATGCGATGCGATGCAACTGGGTGATCACCACAGCCGACGGCAGTAGCAGTCTCTCTCAAGAATAAATGAAGGGCATCTTGTGGATGAAATGTTGGGGATGACATAGGCTAAGTCGTGGATCACTGTCCATCATCTGTTACCTGGAGCTTCAATCTGGGGTGAATGGCGAGGGAAATAGCGACACTGGCACCCAAGTCAAGAATGTTCCCACTTCTGCTATTGTCAGCCGGTCATGTGCACTGAATTGGCCTCGGGGGTGGAATCACTTCTACTTGCATCTGGGGACCCCGGTGGAAGGGACCCCGGTGCCCGGGCGGTGGGAGGAACTCGGCCGTTCTCCATTCTGGGGGCACCCCACAGTCGTCTAGAACCGGGGCACAATGACGCGCCGCTATCCTACCAGGACCCAGCAGGAAGGCAATGGTGCTATGGTGTTATGGGGTTATGGTGTTATGGTGCTGTCTAGGGAGTCATGAGCCGAGCAGATCGGTCCGCGACGTTGCACTACAAATAAGATCTTCCTACCCCGTGGGAAAATAAAGTCTGGTAATACTACTCATCTCACATCGACTCTCCTCACTTTCAAGGTTCCCCTCATCTCCAACTCTCGGCACCAATCTCTATACTATCATATCACTACTTAGTACACAGGGATTTAATTCCTCCTGCTCATCGCCAAACAACAGCTTATCCATCATCTATCTTCTGCTCTCTAGCAGACAACAAGAACAACAGCTCAGATACACCAATCAATAGTCACCACACTTATCTGCATTCGACTACACTCAACATGGTTGACTACGTGTCGCCAGCGCCGGTCCCGGCGGAGCCCACCATGAGCAAGAAGAAGCTCCAAGAAGCTCAAATCGAGAACCCCGTTAGGGCGGAAAACATCCCTCCCATGGACGAAGCCCAAGCACTCGCCGTCGCCCAGGCCGGCGGTTATGAGATCGATGCCCTCATCAATGAGATGGAGGCAGAGCTCGAGGCGGCTGGTGGTCTCAAGACTGGATTCTTCCAACTCAAGTTCAACGACCCCAAGCACTTCACTTGGGTCATCGTTGTCTTTGCTTCTATGGGTGGTCTGCTCTCTGGACTTGACCAGTCGCTCATCTCGGGCGCGAACTTGTACCTCCCTGGCGATCTTGGCTTGACTACGCGACAGAACTCTTTGGTCAACTCTGCCATGCCTCTTGGTGCCGTTGGTGGTGCCCTGGCATTGGGAACGACCAATGAGATGTTCGGCAGAAAGATGGCTATCATTATCTCTACTATTCTTTACACTATCGGTGGTGCTTTGGAGGCCGGCTCAATGAGTTTTGGTAAGTTTCTCTCTCTATTGGGGCACTGTTCTCCTCCAAAACGTGAAGTACATATGCTAACTGATACATAAAGGCATGATCGTTGCTGCTCGTGTAATCCTCGGTATGGGTGTCGGTCTCGAGGGTGGTACCGTCCCCGTCTACGTCGCCGAGACCGTCGAGCGCAGAATCCGTGGTAACCTCGTTTCTCTCTACCAATTCAACATCGCCCTTGGTGAAGTCCTCGGCTACGCCATCGCTGCCATGTTCCTGCACGTCGAAGGCAACTGGCGCTACATCCTCGGATCCTCTCTCGTCTTCTCTACCATCATGTTCTTCGGCATGCTCTTCCTTCCCGAGTCCCCACGTTTCCTCATGCACAAGGGCAAGACGCTCGAGGCCTACAAGGTATGGAAGCGAATCCGCGGTATCGAGAACGCCGAAGCCAGGGAGGAGTTCTTCGTCATGAAGGTGTCCGTCCAGCATGAACAGATGGTTGTCGCCGAGTCCGCCAGCAACAAGCAGTTCCCCTGGTTGGACTTCTTCACCGTTCCCCGTGCCCGCCGCGCCCTGATCTACGCAAACATCATGATCCTCCTCGGACAGCTTACTGGAGTCAACGCTATCATGTACTACATGTAAGTAAACCCTGCACTAAGCCATATTAAGCAATTACTAACGTCCTTCATAGGAGTGTACTCATGTCCCAGATTGGATTCGACGACGAGAAGGCCAACTACATGTCCCTGGTCGGTGGCGGCTCCCTCCTCATCGGCACGATTCCAGCCATCTTCCTGATGGAGAAGTTTGGCCGTCGCTTCTGGGCGAACATGATGTTGCCCGGCTTCTTCGTCGGCCTGGTCGTCATCGGTGCCTCTTACCAGATCCCCATCGAGACCAACTCCCAGGGCGCTATGGCATGCTACCTCCTCGGTCTGATCCTCTACATGGGCTTCTTCGGCTGCTACGCCTGTCTGACATGGGTCGTCCCGTCCGAGGTCTACCCCACCTACCTGCGATCCTACGGCATGACCACCTCCGACACCCTCCTGTTCCTGGCCAGCTTCGTCGTCACCTACAACTTCTCCGCCATGCAGGACGCCATGACCAAGACGGGCCTGGCGCTGGGCTTCTACGGCGGCATCGCCATCCTGGGCTGGTTCTACCAGATCCTGTTCATGCCTGAGACCAAGGACAAGACGCTCGAGGAGATCGACCTGATCTTCGAGAGGCCCACGCGCGAGATTGTGGCCGAGAACGTGAAGAACACCTCGAGGGCCTTCGCCAACTTCTTCTCTGGAAGGTGGACGGCCAAGTCCCAGGTTGAGGCTGCCTCGAGGGTACAGGAGGATAAGCTCAGCGAGAAGGCTTAAAGAAACAATTTCGATCGGATGGATGAATGGACGGAAGGGTGCATTGTATGATATGTGAATGACTTTTTGAATGTTCTGTCACCAGGTTTGGAGAATGGTGGCAGTTTTGATGCTAGCTTACGATACGAATTATCTCACGATACCCCATGGAGATTTCTATAATACACAACTTGAAAAATCACTTTTTGACTCTTTCATCTAATGCGAATGTGGAACCTGATTTACGCTTATAGCTTCAAGCAGCTTTATAAAAGCTTCTGAGACCGATTCAACTTATTGATACCTGTCACGGAATCATATTGACGAAGTTGACTGATCCTTCCACGACCTCACTTCGGCTTCAAATGTGGTAGGGATCAGTCTACTTAGTCTACAAGACTCCGACCATACCATCAGGGCTATCTGATCTTGGTATCTCAAGTCCTGGAATGTATATACATGTGCGGAATTTTGTAGACAAATGCGCCTATATGGTTGCTTAAGAAAACGGGCCCATCTGCTCCCACAATGCAAACCCCGTGCTATTTTCCCCGTCACGGGCTTGCACTCCCCCCGTCAAGCTCCCAATCCACCTCCTATATGTACTCGGATCGCCATCCGTCTGGATAACGTTGGTTTGCTGTGCGGTGAATGCAAACTTGCCGATGTCCTCACCGGCATCGATGTTGATGTACAGACCTTCCAGGGACGCTGAGCCGTTGAAGGGAACGGGATACACAATGCCTCCCGTACCGAAGGGACGTATCACGACCGAGTCTGGATCGCACGTGCTGTAGATTATCTGGCCGTCTCGAGTTATGTATGCCGAGGCAACTATCTTGCCGTTGTCCTGGATGATCCAGAAAAACACGATGGAGTAAGAGCCTGAACGTCCATGGCCCCAGTACCATTGATTGAGGACGTCGGCATAGGAATTGGATCCCCAGTTCTGTCAGGAGAGAACATTTGTCAGACACTCAATTTAGTTCAAGAATATAGCGCGAGAATGAAGCTTCCGGTATGAGGCCATGGGTACGATATAATACTTACCTTGTCATGATATCCGCTGCCCTCGAACCTGATCGATGTCCCATTCACTTTGATATCGACAGACGCCACGGCATCAGGAATAGGGTTTATCCACAAGATATTCTCCGCATCAGTCAAAGACGCACCCTCCACCGAGGGACCACATTTGACATGAGGGGGAGCAATCGACGACATATGGATCTCGCCCGTGACCCCTTGTTCCTCGACATCCAGCTGGATAATATACTCGGAGAGATCCGGCGCTGATCTCCACGAGAACGCTTCCGCGGCACCGGTGGAACCCTCCCCAACAGTGGAAAAGTATAGTTTGTTCTGGGGTATCGCGATCTCTGTCCAGGTACCGTTGGGATATGAGATGGTCAGGTCTGCGGACAGTAACGGCACCCCTGTTGTTGAGTACGTTATGCTCGTCACGAAGACCACCGACGAGCTGTGGTCCTCTGATACGACATCGTAATACCACCATTCGTAAGACGTGGCATTTGGTTGGGTTATATAGACGCCGTCCAGGGGCACCGAGCCGACGGTTTCGATGATTGGTGTGCTGCCGTTGATCATGGGCAGAGGGAGGGTAAGGTGCTGCGCTGGCGGCGTCCGTGCAGCCACCAGAGATGCTAGGAGCAGATAAACAAGCTGAGGGGGACTCATCTTAAGGTCCTGGTTAAGACTTGAGATAATTTATGAATAGGAGATCATAAGGAAATCACTGGCCTAACTAATTAAATACTATTCCGCTATCTGCCATATTTACATGCCCCCCTCACTTTCGTAATCCTGTGAATACCGGTGTGAGCTCTGCAGAATATAAGACGAGTAGGCCGAGCACCAATCAACCTATTTTCCTTTTATTTCCGGCTGACCCGTGTAAGCCAGTTGTAGACTGCAGGGCGTCAACTGAAATGAGCAAACCGGATGTGGCGCCCTAAGCACTATGTATCCTTGAGGAAAATGCCAGTGATTGTGTTACCTTATCGTAATTGATGGTTTTCTGCTCAAATTTGTGAGCCTCTCAAGGTAACTTGAGGAATATTATTATTATTAGGTGTGTAGTCCCATTGTATCTTATAACGGAAAACAAAGGGATGCGAACCATGAGAAAGAGAGAGATCTCTTCGACCCATGGATGTTGAGGATGCTACGTCACGTAAATTGGTTCGATATATTACGTATATGTATCACGACACATCTATAGTTGCGCCTAGTAACTCACGATTCCTTGCCCAGGTGGGCAACCATAGTTGGTAAGGATGCCGCAAGGGGAACGTTGGCCTGGTTTGTGGACTACAAGTGTTAACAGCAAGGACGTATTCTCCCATAGCTTCAATACAAAGTGTTCCATCCTTGACTTTGGTTACTGTACAGCTGAACAAACGGCGACGACAGTCATGCACTGTCAAGTGTCCGTTTTTCCAAACCCCTTCCCCCCTACACGCAAATATTTGTTACGACAGCAGTAACGGCCTTGAACCCCATCTCCGTGCCACTCCACTACACATTGAGCTCGGAAACTGCTGAACTGTAGGCAGATTTAAAATCCAAAAGAAGGTTTATTGTTTGTGATGTATCTATAGCTAATCCATCTTGATGACAACCTTCGAGAAATGCTGCTGCTTCTCCAGCCTCTCAAACGCCTGCTTCGCTTCTTCCAAGCTAAAGGCGACATCGTCAACCGCCGGCTTCACCTTCTTCTCCTCCAAGAACTTCACCATATCCTTGAACATGCCGCGCGATCCAAGATATATACCCCTGAACACGCACAGCCTCCACAGGGCACTCATCACATCCGGTGCCTTGGTAGCCTCTCCAGGACCGCCGATCATTCCGGTGACGGTGATCAGGCCGTGCAGACGGAGAGCGTTTAGGGACTGATCCATCGTCTTAGCGCCGACTACGTCCACGACGTGGTCCACGCCCCTCGACTCGGGCGTCAGGCCCTTGGCAACCTCACCCCAGTTCGTCTGGTCCCTGTAGTTGATAACGTGCTTGGCACCAAGCGAGAGCATCTTCTTGACCTTCTCCTCGGAACTGGTAATAGCGATGACGTTGGCACCTGCTGCTACAGCGATCTGAAAGACGGAATTAGTATCCGAAGGTCGCAAAAGAAGATAAAACGTGATTTCTCTCCAACTTACCTGCAAAGCGGCCACACTGACACCGCCAGTCCCCTGGACGAGAACCCAGTCGCCCTCCTTGACCTCATGGCCCCGCATGCCCATCAGCGCATTCCAGGCCGTCAGCCCCGAGCAGGTCAGGGTGGCAGCCTCGACAAAGCTCATGTGCTGGGGCATCGAGACGAGGGCGGTGTGGTGGAAGACGCCGCGGCGGCAGAGGGTCCCGTTGAGCTTCTGGCCCAGTCCCGCGCAGACATCCTCCAGCCTGGGCAGTGCGTCGTCCGCGATGTGCGGGCACATGTGTGCCACGACCTTGGCGCCGGGCTTCAGCCATGGGGACTGCTGAGACACTGCCGAGCCGACTGCGACGACGACGCCTGCGCCGTCGGATCCTGGGATCACGTCGGGCGTTGCCGGGAGGGGGATGGTGCTGGACGGGTTGCCCTTTGATGACGGTCAGTTAGTTAGGGTGACCGAGAACATGTGCCAGAGAGGAAGGCTTACCTTGGCAATGGCGATCTCCCGGTAGTTGAGAGATGCTGCGTGGATGTCGACAAGGACCTCGTCGGGTGCGATCAGGGCTGCCTCAAATGTCGACGACTCCTCGTACCGGAGGGATGATATTCCTTCCTGTGCCGAGTCCAAGACCCATCGGCCCTTAGGTGAAATGTTGCTTGCCATGATTTCCTTGTCCGTCAAACTTCGAATGTTTTCGAAAGGAATTATACTACCTAGGTACCGGGAGACCCGAGTCAAGGTAGTAGAAGTCCTTTACCGCCAGCAAATTGAGCATTAAGCAGTGGATCACGGCTTGATGTTAACCGTAATTAGTCAGGTTCTACCTTATTCCCTCCAACTGCGATTAAGGGGCCAAAATTACTAATCACAGACTTAGCCATGACGTCTCTGTTCTGTTGAAGCATACGATATAGTACTCGAGCTACGAAGAATGGTGTTTGTGTCGATAGTAGAATTGATTAGGCGAGAAATGTACTAGGTAGTTGGCAGTCCCGAATGACAGAGCAACGAGGTAGGACCTACCACTTCAACATATCACAGAATTATTCCAGGGAAACTTTGGCGTCAAAGAAGAAAACGAGATCTCGCAAGGGCGACTGCAGTGCCAAAATAAATTAATAAACAGTTACTTATGTAAATCAACAGGCAAATGGAGATAAACATGTAAAAAGAAATAAACGGGTAACTGTTGCATTTTCTGTCGGGAACGAATATCGCTTCGCTGTCTTCAATGGCTTGGGGCCCACCCTCTAGAAGGTAGCAGCATCCAGGTTCTTGGTGAAGGTAGCGTCGGTGAAGGGCACAATGGCATCCCCGAAGTCCGCGTTCTTCAGACCATCCTGGGCAGCAACAGGCAAGCTCTCCCAGGCGATGAGCGGCTGGGAACCGCCAGTCTCCGAGGTCAGACCGGTGGCGTGGTTCACCGGCCAGGTGCTCTCGTACTTGAGCAGCGGCTTCGTTCCCGAGAGCGAGTAGCCATCGGTCGAGCACTCCCAGCCGCCATGGGCGGAGGGGCAGACAGCCATGATGTTGTCTGCGGTCGTCGACGTGGACGAGAGCAGCCAGACAATGGCGCCCTCCCAGTCGTGACGGTGACCAAGTCCGTCGGAAGGCTCGTCCTTGGGGAAGTACCTGGTTGTCATCGATTGTCAGTCCGGCTGTATTATCAGGGTCGAGGTTGTTGGGGGGCAGGGGTTGTGTGTTATACGTACCATGAGTACATCAGACCGTAGTAGGTGCCGTGCTGTACACCGCGCACATAAACCTGGCCGGTACTAGAGCTGCAGTGTCCATTGGATGAACCCGAGGTTTGGAGCCCGCCGCTGTGGAAAAGATTATAGGATCAGCTTGATGTCCTGCGTGGTTGTCTGTGAAACAGTGTCGATCCCGCGGATCAAACATCTAGTCAGGGGTAACTCAGGGAGAACTTACCTGGTGTTACCCGAGGCATCGACAGCGGGGAAAGGAACGCAGCCATTGACGACTTTAAGCAAGGGCTGGTAAGCCTGGTAAACGTCGCCAGTGGTACCGGATGGCACAGTCTGGGGGAACCCAACGACCTCGTCGTGGCCAATAACGGCCCGGCGGTCCAGCGGCTGAGCAGTTGCAGCTGCTGCCACGGCGGCGATAGAGAGGATAGAACGAAGAACAGCCATGATGACGGAATGTGTTTGGTACTGGGTCAGGATATTGCAGGATGATGGGATGAGTGATCACTTCTCTTGCACTTGAAGCTCCGGGGCAGGGCAATATTTATAGAAGTTGAGAGCCTTATACAGTACATGACAATACGTCGTATCCAGACTTGAGCAACAACGAAACTGTATATGCCGTATTCCAACTTTAGCAACACGAAACTGTATACGTCGTATTGAGGGACAAATATCAGTATGATCACTCAGATCATAGGTATCATTGACGTGACGAAACAAACCAACGGTTGTCTCGAGAGCTACCCCTGTTGATGCCATGTAATTAAACTCCAGCTCGGGGGTGGGCCTCTAAGCCCTGAGCCACGATATGTGGATAGCCCTGGAGCTGAAGGGCGGCTGGTGCGAGCCGCTTTTTGCTTTGGAAGTGGGGATTGCCTCTGGGGCACCGGGGTGTTCGCCCTAGCCATTACAGTTCAAGGACCTTGATGGCTTGAACCTCGAAGAGAGCTACAACACAAAGCATGACCTGGGCATGTGTGGGCAACTGGTGCGATACACATAAGCAAGTACGATACGAAGCAGCCCATGCCCAGCGACACACCATGAACGGTGACTACTGAGAGCAGCATGCTACATAGTACCGGCACCGCCCACAAGCTGCATTATGCGTCTATGCCGGGACTTGGATGGAACCCCAGCTGGTTCATGCACAATAGGATCTCTTGGGTCCAAGGCCGTCACGGCAGCAACCGCCCGGACTATGACCGATGTGCATGCCAAGTGAAAGAAGTTGAGGCGCTCGGCCGTGTCTTCGGTGAAGGAACGCATCGTTTGCTTCACTCTCACCGTCGGGTTCCTTTGTGTTGACTCGCCCGCACGTAGTGGAGATTCGTCGCCAAGACCCCTATGCGTTGCTTCACAGTCAGACGACCAGGCCCAGGGTGTACCCGTCCACAGCGAGCTGGCTGTGAAAACCTAGGAGCAATTCGGGAGCTTCACAACTCGGCAAAGATCGTCTTGAAGGATCTCGGAACGTCAGAGTAGCTCTTGGTGCTGCCAAGAGGTATGTACCAGTGGGGCTGTCGCGCCCGAATACCCAACTGAGACCGAGTCATTGGGGAGCTTTAGGTTCAACGGGCGGAACTTTGGGGCCGAGAAACTTTATTCTGTTGTCTTTTGAAGGATCGCACTCCTGGGCTGAAACCAAGTAATGCATACTTGAGTACGAGCTTTGAGCTTTGAGTTCGACCTGTCGAACTTTTCTTGCAACACACTCAACTATAAGGTCAGAGTTATTCCTATTCCATCTAGGGGCGGTTACCCTTCTAGTTAGCTTGTGCAGTGTTCTGTCATCTCACAACGTTAGGGTCGAGAAAGCTTATATCAATGTCCTTAAGGGATCGCCCTCCTTCCCAAGGGTACTCAGAGCGAGCAAATATCCGGGGTCAGAAGCCCACTACCCGGCACTCGCAACATCCACTTGGCATGGCCGAGCTTTTTGACCGTTGTAGTAGCGGCTCTTGCCGCCGGCTTGTTTACCGTCTATTCAAAGAAACATTTGGTATAGTAAACCTTGGAACTTACGGGGAGAGTTTCCTCCATACATACCGGTAATAGGTATCAATAACATCACGTAATTTGGGCTGACCCCGCTCATCCACTTCTCAGCTTTTCCCTCTCAGGGTTGGATCAACTAGGTAGTCAAACTCTGAATCTTTGCTTGAGGCTTAGCATAGTTCACGAACAGTATGTCTAATCTCTTTGCGCAGTGGTCGCATCTGGGCAGGAGTGGGGTTGGCGAGTGTAAGTCTGCCGTGTTTAGTTGGACGAGCTATATTCTGACGTCGCTTTTCTTGCCTTCAAGTAAATACTGAACAGTCTCCTCTATCAATTGACTTTTATCATGAATCATTGGGAAAGCAACAGCACTTTGAAGACGTATGGGTCGTGATGACAACCTGGAAGTACAAGGCGCGAAGCGCGTACCGCGTAGGAGGAACGAGGAGTGAGGAGTAAAATCGAGAATGGGGGTTTCCATTACAGATCGATAATCAGCGGGGAAATTTGTCAGCGAGAATGACGTGAGAGCTTCGCGACTTGATGGAATAGTCAAAACGATTTGAAAGCATATGAAATCAAATGAAAAGCCTCATCAGTATCAAAAGATTGGGCCAAGAAGCCGGTGCAGTAACATTGATGGATATATAACGGGACTAAGTATTCAATCTCAATGTTTTGACGCAATTGACAGTCATCGAGATACTCACCCATAAGACTACCCTCACCTTACATTTCACCCGGATATTTCTGAGGCTCTGTCGAACAACCTTGGAATCAAGAGCATCTGGATATTAGTCAACATGGCAGCACATATTGTCAGTCTTCTCCCATATGACGATGATTATCTGAGAGACAACTGACTGATGGTCGTACAGACTTATCAAAAAGACGGTCAATTCACTCGGCCCGCCAGCGTATTCCGGAACTTCATCTCACGAGAGCCAGGCTCTAAACACCCACCAGAGGCCAATCGCTATGTCCTGTATGTGTCTCCCGGGTGCCCCTGGGCACACCGGACTCTCATCGTCCGCTCCCTCAAAGGGCTGGACTCCCTCATCGACGTCCACCTTGTGAGCATGGATATGGGTCCTGAGGGATGGTATTTCAGCGGGAAGAATGGCTCGCCGCCTGAAGACCCTCTGCATGCCGGCTTCACGAAGCTCAAGCAGTTGTATGAGCATGCGGACCCAGGCTACAGTGGGAGATACACGGTGCCAGTCCTGTGGGATAAGAAGACGGATACGATGGTGAACAACGAGAGTTCTGAGATCATCCGGATGTTCTACGAAGAGTTTGACGACCTTCTCCCCGAGCCCCTTAAAGAAGCTACCAAGGAGAAGAGCGGCGGCGGTATATTCCCAGAGAATTTGAGGGGCGAGATCGAAGAGATGAATGATTGGGTCTACAACACGGTCAACAACGGCGTGTACAAGACCGGCTTTGCAACTACCCAGGAAGCTTATGAGGCGAACCTATATCCTATCTTCGAGTCCCTGGACCGCTTGGAAGCCATCTTGACCAAGCATGAGAAGCCGTATCTGTTTGGTGATCACATCACCGAGGCGGATGTGCGACTGTACACCACGCTGGCACGATTCGATGTGGCATACCACAGCGTGTTCATGTGCAACCGCAAGTCTATCCGTCACGACTATCCGGCCCTGTACCTGTGGTTGCGCCGGCTGTACTGGGATAGGGACGAAGACGGGGAGGCGAGAGGGGCCTTCTACAAAACGACCGAGCCATTCATGAAGTACTACGGAAGCGGCTATGCCTCGGCGAGGAACAGGGTGGTCTTCCAGGGGAAGGTTCCTCTGATTATCCCAGCCGGGCTGGCGGTGTTGATTGATCCTTTGCCTTGAGAACGAGGTATAATCCGGACGTGAAAAAGGCGTTGTAGCATGTGTCCAGATCCTGGGAGCCCTGGGGTTGCCTGATAGCCACCAATGGAGAGTTTCTATGCTGCCCAAGTACATTTGGACATTGAGTTCATATATATGTGCGTGTTGAACAATATAGTCAACAGTCTCTTGACACTTAAGCCATTGCAGTCTATCATAGATCTTTTAATATAGCATATGTTGTACCTTGGTACTTGGTATTGATGGGCCATTTTTAGACCAAAGGTCTTGAACACTTACACCTACCTATAAGAGGCTTTAAAGGTATTTTCTTACCATGTAAACCAGAAATACAGCAGATTACGACATCAGGTGGTCAGGACCGCAGACTGATAACGGCAACAACTAAAGCCAGGATATAGACTACTGGTAAGTCAAAGGCCCTATACGTGGGCCAGCCCCTTTCGTAGGCCACCCTTCCCTTATAATCACCACCATCAACCCTCTCGAATCACTCTTTAATTTCTCAACAACTAATTAACTTCAATACACGATTCTTCCTCCGTAGGGTAATCTGATTCGCCTAATTCATCAGAACTAATTTCTAGGCTATTTGCTTACTATTAAGACTCGTAAATCGCCCTAACCCTAACTAACTTAGTGTTTAGGCTTACGTTAACCTTCCTTCGCTTCGAAGGCCTAAGAGCCTCTAATTAAGCCTTCAATTCCTAGTTCTCTTTCCTAGCCTCTGCTAATTCGATATCTCTTTAGTCCTAGCCATTTCTAACCTTTCTAAAGAGTAATCGTATTATACGATCATCGTTCTTCTTTAAGGTCGAGAAGTTGTCTAGTTAGGCCTAGAGATCTACGGTCTTTCTAGGGGTAAACTATAGGGTAATAGAGCCCTTTAAACGGTTATTTAGCTCGGAAATAATCGCCGGAGGCCTATATAATAACCTCGTAGGCGTTCGAGGAGAATCTCTAGCTGGATTTCGATTCTCGAGAAGAAGGGGGCTTATTAAGGGCTTAGCTACAGAGACTAGCTATAACCCGGCCGCCTTCCACCTACTCTTAATAATCGAAGCCGTTAGGCCTTCCTTCCGAGCCTTATTAAAGCAGAGGAGAAAATTCCTCTTCCCTATAACCGAGGAACTATAATAATAGCCTAGGTTTAAAAAGTGCTTCCGGTAGGCCCTTTTAAGCGTAGAGAAGACCGAGAGATCGAGAGGTTAAAGGACGTAGGACGTATAGGCTAGGAGGAAAAGAAGGTATATATTATTTCGGAAATAAAGCTATATGAAATCGTCTATTATATAGCTTCCGTAGCCGTTAAAGATGAGTAAACGGGCCTTAGATCTCTTCGAAGGTTAAGTATAAGGTATAAAGATTTCCTCGAGCTATTATACAGCTATAGGGTCTATTATCTACCCTTTATCAGTTACTATAAATCTCTAGTCCTTAAATTCTAGCTTTAATCGAATATCTAAGGGAAACTATTATTATTAGACTGTTTTACCCTTAAAGATAACTAGGGGAAGAAGGGCTACGCCCGTAGTAGAGATCCCCTCGAGGAAGGAGACCTAGGCCTTCGAACTAGGCACTTTCTTCTATATCGAACGGCTCTGAGAACTCCCTAGAACGAGGCTATTCGAGCCCTAGCCTTCTATAATACCAGCCTCGTCTATATTATAACGATTCTCGGCTTTAATAGCCTTAATATAAGGGAGGGCTAGATAATAGAACTAGGGCTTAATTATAGCCGTTAAAGCCCTATTCACTCTCGTAGCTTCTATCGTCTAGCTTCTCTAGGTTCGAATCGAAGGATTCCTCTTTAAAAAACGGTCTATCCAGTAGTTCCTAATAGGCTCTAGGTCGCCTTAGATAGCTAGGATTCGCTAAGTAAATTCCTTCACTTAGGCGTAGGTAGGTAGTAGGCCTAGATCGCCTTAGGTAATTACCTATTTAGCTAGATAATCTTCCTAGGCTTTAGAAAGCCTTTATTTAGGTTAGTAGGCGATTTAGCGTGGTTAGTAGCCGTAAAGTCTGTTCTATAAGGTAGACCTTAGTACGGACTATTCTGCTGAAGCCTATCGAATAGACTTCCCGTTTTTGATCGCTACGAGGGCATCTTAAACGTCAACTTCGAGATAATAGGTTATGATAAGAAGGGGAGTTGAATAGTGTAAGTTTGAATTGATTTGGTTGGGAATTAGTCGAGAAATGAAGGAGTTATATAGGGGGTGTTCATCGTGGTTAGCGGTGAAGGAGGTGGCCTACGAAAGGGGCTGGCCCACTTATAGGGCCTTTGACTTACTCACAGAAGTAGGTAGGTATCCTGGGTACGGTACTGCACAGTACTGGTCCGCGTGCCTAGGTTGCCCCACTCGTCCCGTATTTCGTAGCACTTACACGAACACCCGCCTAACAATTCACCATACACAAACAGATCAAACCTCACTAAAAAGAGATTGTCAGATAAACGAAGACTCCCAAGTCTTATCAGTCCTCCGTACGATGAAATTGTGATTCTTCTATCGACGAATCCTCTGCCTTTTCTTAGGCTCCAAAGGAAATTAAGTACACTAGATTCAGGTGTAGGGGGCAGTCACTGCTGTGACACATATCGTTAGGCCTAACGGCCCCACTATAAAGGGCGCAACTAACTGACCCCCGAACTAACTGCTTAAGTACTTAAGTAGTTATTTGGCTGCAAAGGGCGTAAACAACAAAGTAAGCGAAGGAACTAGGCTCAGTCTCGATCTAGACTGTTAGACTGTGAAGGGATCAGTGCCATCCTATTCTGAGACTGATACCAGGGTTCAAAGCTGAAAGGATAAATACCACACAACTCGCCCATTCGTCTTGCTTACTTTGCACGAAAAACGACCACCCATAAGCCCAGTCCAGTCCAGTCCAGTCAGTCTCGAATGCTTAAAAGCCTCGAAACTGCACCATACATCATGTCAACACACAACACACCAGCCCAATCAAAATGCACACTGGAGCCGATGAACCTCCACGAGCAGGCCCAGGCTGATGAGCTCCTTCAGCAACGCAAGCTATGCGGCTGGGACGATACGCCCGAGTTCATGGCCAAGTTCCGAGATGCGATGGACGCCAGGACCAAATCCCTCTTCTGGATCAAGTCGACCTCGCAGCCAGATCTGCGCGTCGGCCACATCTCCCTCGACAGCGAGTCACACCCGCCCAATCTGGAGCTCGCCAACCCGCATGACAAGTCGGTCCTCACCATCGCGACCTTCTTCATCCTGCCGGAGCACCGCGGCGGGGGCCTCGGCCGGGCGGCCGTGGAGAACCTGGAGAAGTGGGCCACTACTGAGCCGTACGGGTCCAGGAACTGCAAAGCTATTGCCCTTACTTGCATCTCCCGGAAGTACGCTGAAGATGATGAGATGAGGGAGGAGTATAGAAGGATGGCTGGTGTGGAGCCAGTCCCAAAGGGCGCTTCTAATGAAGGCTGGTATTCCAGGATGGGCTATACCAAGTGGATGGAGGCGCCCCTATATCCAGGTCCGGACGGTTACAAGTTTCTTGCAACGTACCTGAGGAAGCAAATAGCATGAACGACTGGACCACTATATAGATGCAGGGTTTCTATTGGTGGAAAGGACGAGCCGTGTTGCGATTCTGGATATATTAGCTGTTCGGTTTTGACCACCTGGGAGGACCCTCAGGGACTTTTGGATAGATCCGTTTTCCAACAATAATTATAAACACCGAAGCATATCGATTTGACGAGGTCATTTGTCGCCAAAATATCAATGTTAGCTCCAAGCCAGAATATACACTTAATTTACATGCATTTTGCAGCGTACGTAACTGACGTCCTTCCATGCCATAATGTACATCCGGTAGCCCAAAAGCAAGCCCCTGAAACACGGGCTCTGACTATATCTGCTTCCATTTTTCCTCTTAATTTCAACCAGCCTTCACATTCTCAGCCTGCAACTGCGAAATCAAGCCACTAGCAGCCAGAGATCCGCTATATATTGCATTTGGTACTGTACGCATCTGTGAAGCCGCGTCGCCAGCGGCGAACACTCCATACACACTCGTCTCATTAAAGGGCGCATTGACCTTGATTTCCCCCTGAGAGCCCGTCTCAAGGTCGAGCTGCTCAACGTAAGGCCCATTCATCTCAATGAGAGGGTGATGAGCCTTGTAGAGTAAAACCGTTAGCAATAGATTATCAACAAGAAGAGTCAGACGACCACAACAAAGAATAGCTTACAATAAAAGATTCTTTGAATTGTGTCCCATCCTCCAGCGTCACCAGTACCTCCGAGGCCTCATACGAGGTCATCCTGAGGCTCCTGATGGCACGCTTTTCGATGGTGACTCTCGACTGGAAGTCAGGTCTCCAGGCGTTGGCTTGGACCTCGGAGGCGGTATCGTCGTTTCCGTTGGTGTAGATCCGCAGGTTCTTGGAGAGCTGCAGCGCCATGTTGCCCACCTGCGAGACACTGCTCGTGCTCGTGAGCCCGTCAAAGGCGAACAACCCAGCAGACTCCCCGCCTCTCTCCTCGTACCCGTGGAGAAAGAGAGAATGAAAACTGGTCATGGCGTAAGCGGCTTTTTCAGTGGTCAAAATCCCAGTGGGAAGTCCGGCTTACATGCCCCGGCCCCAGCAATAATCATAGCCCTCGATCTGGGGCATTATGTCCCTGACCCCGGCAGCCAGCACCACCTTCCTTCCCTCGTAGACCTTGAGCCAGCCATCCGTCACCTGGAAGTTTCCATTGTCCAGCTTCTTGACCTCTTCGATATAGGCCTTCTTGAACTCGACGGTCTCATACCGTCTCAGTATGTCCCCCTTGGCCTTGGTCCTGAATACTTCTGGGTCCACGTGGTCGAAGCCAGGAACGCCGTGCATGTGTTCTGTGCGGGCATTGCGGTAGACACCGGTGTCGAATACAATGGCCGTGTGTAGTTGCCGTACAATGGTGGAGGCGACTGTCAGACCTGCCGGTCCACCTCCGATGATGAGGACGTCGACGACCTTGTCGGGTGACATATTATGAGAAAGGAAGTCACTGTGTTGGTATGTGTATATTCTTTCCTTTTTGGTTACCGATATAAGGTATTTTCCCGGCGGAGGGGGGGGCCTTATTTTATCCCCTCGATTCCGGGGATTATTATTCTGGGGATATGGAGATACGGGGGAGAGGGGGGAACATGGTCTCATGCATCACCTGGCCAGATCGTGGTGGCGCAGCCCGTCCGTCCCCCTCTCCATAATACTCTCGGAGACCTCGGGACGTCTACACTAGTGTGGTGGTGCCTTAGCGGGATCCCCAGAATCGCTGACCGAATTGCCTCTTGGAGCCATATTGCTGATCCATCCGGGGTCTTTTCGGTGGTTTTTGCTGCTGAACACGGGGTCTCGAGGCCCGGAGCGGTCCACCGGTCCGGGCCTACCCTTGGAAGTCCCATTGTGCATAGGTACTTAAGTAAGTAAATACTTGATATCACGACAAGGTTTCGGCGTCATGTCAACCGGCATCCTCGGTGACGTACAGGGGATCCTCATGGTTCTAACCTAGAGTCTAGCAGTTGCGGGGAAAAGAGCGATATTATCAAATGGCTTGACCCGAGTATTATTCAGCATCAGTCGCTTTAATCATAGTAGCATTAGAAGATGCTACTGAAAATAATAACTGCTGTCACAATTGCCAGCCGCTCGCAAATACCGCAAGCCCGGAACACCTGGCAACTATTTAGTCGAGAACAATAGCAACAGATTGAAGTTCCATTTCCCAATCTGATGATCAAAAATCGCGACATGATACTCTGATGCACATATAACTCCATCGACGCGTTCCTCGTATGAGCTGTGTGTGTGGTGCACTCCGGTGGCCTCACCATCAATGACAGCCTGTCACACTGGCAGTGGACACACAGTCCCGAGGTCACACCTTCGAGAGGCCACGATACGTAGATATTGTAACGTCCGAGTTGCATATGTATGGAGCAGAATAATTCATCAGCACACCATGACATTGAAATGTACGACCTCATATATCAACACCGAGTTGTAATAACTACTAATTAGTAAGACCATTACAGACAATGCCTCGCGACTTCGGCTCTTGCGCCAATAATCAATCACGGCCACTCAGAAATGAATCTTTTGCTCTTCAGCGGAGCTAGGAAGAGGGTTCTCTACATCCCCTCGCGGGCAGGAACTTTCGCATTGGAAATGCAAGCACTCGTCAGTCTTGGTTCCGGTCGGGTGAGGTGAATCTTGAGGAGAACAGAGCCGAGATTCTCGGGCTTGAGCAGATATTTGGTTTTCTATACATTTCTCTGTTATCAACTGGTCCCTTGCAAATACTCTGATGAAGGACCCGGAATGAATTAGCACCACTTCATTAGCTTTCACCAAGCCCAATATCTGCACGGACTCGTCAACATTCAACTCTCCGATGACATCGGTCGCCATGGAAACTTGATTACTCGAATACACAAGTCACTCCACGTGTTTTCAAGTCATCGTCCATGCGTTTGATAGTCGGCTTAACTCTTTCGTGGATTTTGTTCACGATCGGATGAGAGGCCTTCAATGATTTCTCAGACCGAGGACCCTAGGAAGTCATAGATATGGACGGTGCAAGTGGACATTCGTCGCTCAATCAGACCCTTGACTCCAACGCCATAAATCCTCCTCTAGAATGGGCGATTTGATGTAGCTATTCTTGATTGTGTGACATTTCTGGTGGAAGTTATGTCCGTTACGTCGACTTCATGAGGTCCGATGCGAACGACAGGACCTGCACAAGACTGATCGATATCAGCGCGGCCATCATAGGGAAGGCTAGGCCGGTTATTTTTGTGACGGGTTATATACCTGATGTGGCTTGTGTACATATTGGCGCTCGTCTCCTTTAGCAATGTATTTGTAAGGGACCACACTCGTGAACTTGTAGTACCAAAAGTCCTGGCTCCGGGGGACATTTGCCTAAGGGCTACTCAGCACTTGAAAAACAAAATGGCCGCAAATGCAAGGACTGCGACCAAGATGGAGATGCTGTTCACCAGAAAATTGGAAACGCGAAAAGCCGCAAGTAGCGAAGATACTGTATGAGGAAGCACTATTGTGGAGAGAAGTGTCACCACCTTGAAGCAAAATCAAATAGTAAACTTAACAGGCTCTTGATCACAAACCAGATATCAAGGTTAGAATCCAGTATATCCAACATGAGGCGGTCCGCCGAGGCCATGTGGGCATTGTTGTACACCATCGGACGCATCATATCATCAACCCTCGCGATGTCATCGTAGACAAGACTTCGTGCCCGTTGCTACGTATATCACAACCCACCACTGGGGTAAAGAAGACACTGTGGCCTCCCCCAAGATAGGACCATCACTCATGAAAGAGTATAACCAGGCAGACTGAGACACGTTACACCGGCAGCCAAGACTGACTGGACCCCTACATGGCATATCTGCCTCGGCATAATCAGTGAGACATCAGTACACCATGTTGGATCGAGATCGTAAACACTTGAGATGCATGTAAACAATCGGGGGTAAACATTGGACACCCACAAACTCTACTACGCAGAGACGTGTCCCCGTCCATGGCTAGTATATCCATGAACTGATTAATCCATGAGAATTCGTCACGTAACGTGACACTACGTCGTCAATTGCTACCCAGTACCTCCGGTCCATACCCATATCGTCGCATGAGCGAGGCCACCTGCGGTCGAGTTCCGGCTACCGGACGTACTTGACGATGCCGTCTCCATCCCGTCGATCACCGCGTAGAACACGAGTTCCACCGTGAGTACGACCAGCGTCCGGCATAGGCAAGTAGCCCGAGTCGGGGGGTTGCAACCCGAGGTAAGGAGTGGTTGTGAGGGGAGTACCGGTATGTGGCTTTGTTTCCTGGTCAGTGAGACAGAGTTGAGGGTCCCGGGGCCGTGGGATGGTCGACCGCGCTCGAGCGCGTTCAACGGTCTTGACGGGGACTAGAGCATGCAAGGGAGCAGCAGACTTCCTGGTAAGCGTCGTAATGGATGGGTGGGTAAAGGAGGGCTACCCGAGAATTATATCTTATCAAAGACGACAACTCGAACCATGATAACAGATCTGTTCCAGATTGGTATTATAGTTTGACGAGTTCTCCCTGCAGCTCCCAGCCAAGACCCGGTGCCGGCTGTCGACTGCACAAGTGCCCTTTTCCCCGAGAGAAGCAAAGTAAAAATTTGCTTCTGCCAGTTCTTCAGCAATCATGACCATCATTGAGCAGCTTGCACATGATATGCAATGGGACTCTGGGTACTAATTGATGTATGTATGATTGCGCATGTGACTGTGGCACCATGCCAATCTCTTCAATTCCTTCCAATGGCTCTATCTACGTACACCACCAAAACAAAAGTACCCTACATCCTTTACGTTGCTATCAAGCATCAGCATGCCAGGGTGCCTACAGGACGGGGTCGGCACGTAGCATGGAGGATAAATACGGGTCCTGAGACATAGACTATTCACACCTGCAGCGGGATCTCCCAATGCTCCACAAAACGGAGAGAAAAAAACAGAGACATATCGTCATGGTGTATCAAACACCACGGCGGACCCTCCGACTGAACAAGAAGAAGAAGACGAATGAAGGATGACAATGACGACGAAGGGGGATGGGAGGAAGAAGTTCAGTACTGTGCTGTGGGAACCCGGGAGCCGGCCTCGGGGCATTTCGATATCGGACCCTGCAGGTTCATAGGGCGGTCTAGAAGCTTGCAGCAAAATTAAAGATGCGCTATAGAGTTTGGTTCCTTGTCAGGCTTGTGTTCCTTTTCTTCGATAGGAGGATCACTACGTTAGCACGGCGGGCTTGATCTTGCATCTCATCTACCGTACTACGGCGCCAGTGCCGTGGGGCTAGTACGTAAATGATGATAGTAGGAAGGGCCCCATCACCGTTTGAGACTGGTGGCGAACCTTAGGTCTGCTTGCCCCCAGCAGAGTCGCCCCATAATCGCTGGAAGGGTGGTCCTGCCAAGCAGGGCCTAAAGAGGCTATCATATCCGCTAGGGAAGAAGGTGGTCCTGAGTCACAGTGTGGTTTTGAGGATGGCCGGCCCCGCAAGCCAGAACGATACTCGGGGGTTGGAAAAGATCAATTCAAGTCGGTGGCCATTCGAAGTTCCAACATGCTCTCTTAAACACCAAAAGGATCATCTGGCCACTTGTCTAGACGAGCAGCTTAGCCTACCGTGCCAGCTGTGTGTGGGACGACGTTCTGTTCTTGTGCTGTAATATTCGAAAGACAAGACAGGCAGGGAATCATACGCGTGTGTTGCTTGAAGGCCAACGTGTAAATCCTGAAAAGAAGCTTAAATCTCCCCCCGGCTTCCCCCCTTCGGTAACCCGAGGAACCCCCAGGGTCTGACATCTGCTTGCTTCCTCCCTTCCACCAGGACAGCAATTCACCATGGCCATCGAGGAGCCCGCCACCGCTGGCAAGCACCATCTGGCGCACAGCCACGCCCATGAGGGTGACATCCCAGGGACGGTCGACCTCAGTGTCGCAGAAGGCGATGACACAGGATACGGACAGGCGCTCTTCCCCGTGCCAGCAGAGGACCCCAACGACCCCCTCCAATGGAGCAACGTCAAGAAGACGCTGATTCTCACCACCTGCGCCCTGTACTCTTTCCTTGGAAACTCAGCCCTCCTCGGCCCATCAGTGTACATCACCATCTTCTCGGAGGAATTCGATATCTCGGCCAATGCGGCGTCCGGGCTGATCAGCTATGCGAACCTTGCGTTTGGTTTCGGTGAGTAAAGGGTCGTGAGTCCTGAAGGGTGACGACACTGACCAAGAACACAAGGCTGTCTCTTCCTCGTGCCCATGTACCACAAGTTTGGTCGAAGGCCCATCATGCTCTTGTCCCTGGTCTGCTACTGCGCGGGCCTCATTGGGGCTTCAAGAGCCACTTCCTACAGTGGCCTCATGGCCGCCCGGATCATCCACGCCATCGGCTCAGGCGTCTGTGAGGCCTTGCCGGTCCAGCTTGTCAACGACATCTTCTTCCTCCACGAGCGAGGCCAGCGCATTGGGTACTACACCATCGCCCTCTGCTTCGGGTCCGCCGGCCCCTTGTTTGCGGGCTATATGCTGAACGGCGGATACTCCTGGCGTCTCTTCTTCTACGTCGAGTTTGCGTTTGGCGTGGCCTTGCTGATTCTTGCCTTCTTCGTGGTTGAAGAGACCCTGTACCACCGCAAGGCACCGCAAGACTCGTCTGATGGCCGTGATTCGACGGCCAAGTCCCCAAGCCCCCAGGTGGGTAGTGTCATGACATCAAGCTTTGACCTGCCAGCGCGGAAAACATTCGTGCAAACGCTCAAGTTTTGGGGCGTGTGGGAACGGGAGTCCGATTTCTTCTTGATGATGGCGCGGTCTTTCACCTATTTCTTCGTGCCGCATGTGCTCTGGGTCATCACGACATACGGTAGGTCTCGAAAGATCTTCCTGCAGCACTCCTCCGTGAGGCCTGACTGAGTGCACTGGTAACTGACATCCAATAGGATTGTATATCGGCCTCTCAGCACTCACATTCAACTATATCACGCCAATCAAGGTGACCGCCCCTCCGTATAACTGGTCGGAACTCGATTCCGGTCTGATCGCAGTTGCCACCATCATTGGCTATGCCGCTGCCATTCCCTTCACCACATCGTCCGACCGACTCGCCGCCGTCTTGACGAAGAAGAACAACATGATTCGCGAGGCTGAGATGCGTCTGGGTGTCTGTCTGCCCGCCATGCTCGTCGCGCCGGCTGGCTTGATCGTCTACGGCTTCACGGCCGAGCGTAACCTGCATTGGATCGGGTATTTCGCCGGAGTCGTCATGGCCAACTGGTCGGCGTTCTTTTACTTCACGTTCGCGCTGGCCTATGCGCTGGATAGCTACACGGCCAACACGAGCGAGATGCTGATCGCGATGAACCTGGGGAAGCAGGCCATCAGTTTTGGGATGGGTCTCAACCTCATAGAGTGGGTGGAGACGAAAGGTTATGCGGTGATGATCGCCGGTGTGTTTGGTGGCGTATTGTTGGCGAACAACTTGGCGCTGATCCCTTTCATGCTGTATGGGAAAAGGATACGGAAGTTCATGGCGAAAACATGGCTTGCCAAAATCCACGCAGACAGCGCGGGTGAGGTGATGCACGCCTGAGCACGTTGAGTGCAGAGCTTTGACAAGATTCAACTCTTGCGGTGCGGGCAAAACCCCGACCAAAGCCGGAATATCGAAGGTAGATTGAGTTCGCCTGTGGTAAGACTGTGTAGGATAAATATCCATAGCTCACGGAGATTGATCTCAAGCCTCGAAACCTCGTCCCGACTGGTTAGAAACGAAAGGCCAGAGGGCCTTGAACAGTGTCGCCAGCACCAGAAACACAAGGGCTGCGAGCATCAGTATCTCGTGATGTCTCGCCTTGTCGCGCCGCTGGGCCAGCCTGCGAAACGCAACCAAGGCTCTCTGGAGATCTTCTGTGTTGCTAAAGTCGACCACGACAGGCCGCGCCATGTCCCTGGACTCCAGCCTTCTGCGTACCGCCTGGGCATCTGATTCATCTGCATTTTGCGGTGCGATATCACCAAACCCGTCCAAGTCCTCTCGGCGCTTTCTGAGCTCTGGAGGAAGTATTTCTTCCTGCATCTTTCCGGTGGCTTACGGTGTAGAAGGCTGGGCGCAAAAGGTGATATATCAGTCGTTGTCGTGTTGGGGTGTCGTTAAGCTGAGTCGTGGTGGGTGTATCGTCGAAATGAAGAAGAAGAGCAGGCTCAGTTGAGTACCCAGTTGAGTGAGTGGCAATGACTGGCTGACGAGATGTGTCATCTTGACGATCGAATTCTGCCAGGCTTCTCAGGCTGCCAGTTCGATGAAGCGTTGTATCGCATGATCATTTGAGGTAAGGGCGTGTTTTGTCGTCATTCGCTGCGACAGGAGTCCGGATATCGGACCACAATGAAGACTGCAGGCTGTAGGCTGCAGATTGTGCAGAGTTGGCGTTATTCGCTGCAGTCGAAGTCGTCCAGAACTGCCGCAATTCGTGCATCACGATTTACAGACGATCTTAACATGTACAAGACAAGGGCTTGCGGGGTTGTTCAGGTCGACATTGAAGCTTGCCATGCGTCTAGACACAGGTCAGGGTTTAACCCGCAGCACGGTGTCTTAGTCGGCTCCGTCTTCGGCTCATTTCAACGTCACGTCTTCCAGATGTCACCAAGGCTCAACTCCGGTCGGTCACTTCGAACTACTTACTTGTGAGGTACTCTCATTTTTTCCCAGCGCTGTTAGTGATTCTATTGTTGCTCAAACAAGAAGGAATTCTTTTCCAATCAAGCGTCTATGAGACGTCCGGAGGTTTGTTGCCAGTTACGAATCTGCTCTGACGCATACAGCCTACAGTCTGGAATCGAAAGGACTCGCTTGATATTGGGTATTCCGAAGCCGACAACTCTGCCCGCCCCCTCCAGCCCATCATCAGCTGTCAGCTATCTAGCGGATGAAGGAATCAGCATCAAAGAGTCTAGCCCCTATGAATATGGGCAGGTACGGTGTCAAGTGAAGATGTTTGTGAATGCTGCTGGTTCCCATACACCCACACTGCATGCAGCATGCTTTGGTCTGCTTCTATCACCTCATTACTCATCAAGACATCGTCTTTCTACCTTCCAGCAAGGCCGGGCTTTCGAAACAGTTCCAGAGGGGAAGGTAGGAGGGCTGGGGGCGGGGGCGTCGAAGTACAGGTCAGGTGAAGGGGTTAAAGAACTGGGAGCTTGGGCCACCTACACCTGGGCCGGAAGACACCACTGGTTCAAGGCTCGACGAAGTGATATAGGTCTGTGCAATCTCATACTATCAACTGGGTAGTGCTGGGGCGTGTGGTGTATTGAAAGATTCATCATGCGTTTACCTGTTGTCGTCAGTTCGAGCGCTCCGGTGCTCGATATACTGGCACTGCCCGCCGTTGTCGTCGGCCCCCCTTTTTTGCCATTTTTGCCCATTTTTCTCCCGTTGCTGTCTTTTCTCTCCTTTTTGCATACTCAAGCTGGTACCCCTGGAGCTTGTCAGTCAAGTTAAGACGACGCGGCGTGGGACTCCTCCCTGTGCTTTATACCACCTGAATGCTGATTTTCAAGGCCAACGCGAGCGTATCGCAACTCTGCCGCGTAGCAGGATCGAAAGGCCGCGAGCATGTTGATGCTGGGGAAATACTTCCAATGTCTCCGTCACCACGGGCTGTTTCGAAAACCAAGTCCAATGCTGACTGCAAGGGGGAAAGGCAGAGTAGATCAGCCCATTTCAATATGATACAGACCACCTCATAAATGACAACTCCGTCTATCGCATCTCTCTGCGTAATCTCATAATGGGGGAACATGTCGCCGGCCAACCTGACTGCGTCCCCATTCCCATGACACACATTGACAGGATATTTCATGAAGCTCCTTACCAGTTCTAACGCCGTAGGCATGGGCTTTACAACCCGCGTTGAAAACGAGTAGCCACGAGGGCGGTGCCTCCCTGGGCAATCCTTTACGCAACCTGAGTCTCATGTGGTGCCTCATCTGTATTATTGAGTAAACGCAACGGGCCAGTCTAATCGATGTTGGTTCCACAGGCTCTCATGCCCAGCGAGCCTCTCAAACAGGCATTCTCCAAAAACCAAAAGGGTCCAGACTTACGTGCAGATTTTCGACGTCCTGAAGGCCACAGAAGACTATGCAACTCCTGATATCATCACGGGCATTGAAAGTGTTACTCTCGACGACAGGGGCCAAATGTCAATACGACAATAACCATTGCTGGTGTATGACCGTATTCATCGTACGAGGCATATTCCAAAAGTCAGCTGGAGGTCGGGCTGAGTAAGACAGGTTCGAAGCCTCATATACAGGGATGACATTCAGAGTGTGTTAGGGGACCGTTCAATATCTCCGTCTCAGGTGGACTTGCACCTCAGTCCCACGGTTTGGGTCATGAGGTTAACGAGGCAGTCAGTCATGGCAACCTCCATAAGTATGTCTATCTATCTACCCAAACTGTGATGATAGACCGTCATACTAACTGCGGAGTCTTTAGCTACACGAAAATTTTCATTCATAACCCTGGGTCAAGGCGTACCACTGGGCTAATCGACCACGACTTCGCATGTCTTTCGCGTCCCTTGTTCAAGTTTCTCCACTCGTGCTATGGTGCTGGCGGTTAGTCCCCTGGCTGGCCTGGGGACGAAGCAAGCGAGCGAATAGCACTGAAGAATGCAGAACTTAACGGGTTTCTTCCGCGGCCTCCGCGAGTGGTTGGTGATCGGGACTGATGGGAGCTCGTGCGCCAAGGCTTGGGGAGGGACATTGGAGGGGATAGGAGCTAAGCGCCCGAACAGTACCCAGGAAATGGTCGACAAAGTGGCCGATGTAGATGTGGTCCTTGTCGCGATCCTGCCAATGGCGTGTCACAAACTCCAGGTCTTCCATTGCAGTCAGAGGAAGTACATAAGTAATCATTGCGACATGGGAACGAAGCTGAACAGGTGCTGGCCAGACTCTTGCCTATGTCACCTACCTAGGTAGGGCTCTGGGCAGGCATAGCTGAGCATGTTGCTCTCCTTTCGCATAGACTGTGATGTGTGCTAGTGTTCGAATACCTCAGTAAGGTACTATGTGACGGAGAGATGATTCAGCATGGTACAAGCTGGAGACCACACCCAGCTCAACGCTGTGTTTGCTTATGTTCCTCATGGGTACCATTATTGGCCACGATGTGGTGAAGGTGATGTTCGTGCAAGTCCTGGGTGACTAACTCGTGCTTCGAAGAAATAAGCCACCAACATTTATTTGAGGCACAAATTGATCTTCTGTGGATGCTGGATATAGGTCTCCCAGGCAGGCGATATTTATATTTAGGGACCCACGCGTTAGGCTTCAGCTCATCGCTGCTCGATCCTACACAGTACACTAGGTATGTATGTACATGATAAAAAAGGCGGCTGAAAAATAGATGATCCACAGCGGGGTTAATCAACCATTTTGCCGCTGCAAAACATGTGACAGTTGTTGCGTTATCACTTCTGCCCAGTCTGTTCAAGAGCACCAAAACCAACCCGCTACTTGGCACGCTGGCACCTGTGGTCCCACATTGTGCAGCCAACCACCAACATGGCGATCCAGATCAGCTTAATGGAGAGACCAACAACCAACAGTGCATGGGCTCGAACGCCATCTAACCCAGGCTACCCTAATGTGGCTCGCAGGGCTCGTTGGGTCGAACATTACTTGTTTATGGGGCAAAGGGATGCAAGGACCCGGCCATTCTGAACCATTAGAACCATTAGGTACTCCTGCTGCCCAGGTCCGATCCCGAGTTCTCGAGTCCTCTCGATCTCATTTCACCTGAGCAATTGGCATATCAGAAGGAGTAATTTGTGGACGCCCGGTGCTCCAGTCACCATTACCCACGCGAAACCCTTTTTGTCTCTCAGTGCTGACATCCTCGACGGTAGTAACATCCGGATCGTAGTTACACAACCGCAGCGGCACGAAATACTACCTAGCCTCTTCCCCGTAGCAGGGGCTTACCACCAGCAATGGACCCTCATGACCAGAGGCCGGACAAAGCGAAAGATGAGGGGCACCACGATCCAGACCCATCTCAATCACACCCGGATCGCCGCATCAACATGCCACCAGGTCTGGGAATCTCGGTCCCCAGGCAGATCTATGGTCGTTCCGGCTCCGGGCATCAAGGCCCGACGGGCATTGCCGCACCGGTCGCAGGATCCTCGTCTCAGGCTTACGACCCCCAACTCCCGTCGCCGCCCGCCCCTGCGGGCCAAGGGCACAGCAGGAACAGTTCGGAGATTTGGTCCCCCCAGCTTTCGGGCCGAACCTTGGGTCCCTTCTCGCCAGTGAATGGAGGAGGAGGAGGAGGGCCGGCCGGGAGTCCTCCCGCTCGCGACTTGCGGGGGTCAATCTACTCAGCATGGGACATGGGGTCAGCGGCCGCCGCTTACGCACCCCTGGATGACGAGAAGGGTATGGGAGGAAATGACGACGACGCCATCAGTCTGGACTCGCTCCAGATGCACGACGACGGGCACCGACACTTTGGCGAAATCCACACCGGCGCACACGAGGTCGGGGAAGAAGAAGGCGACTACGACACGTTCAAGAGGCAACATGGCGATCACACACACCCGCCTCTGGAGGACGTGCGGATTAGACGCCGCAGCTGGTTGTCCATCTGGCTGCTCATTATGTGTGTTTATTCGACCATCCTCAGCGGCATCTGGCTGGGCGTCGCCATCGCCCAGCCTAGATGGGGCCACAAGATATCGTCTGATGGCTCCCTGTCTTTGTCTTCGGCGAACGTGTTGACGGCTATCTTCGCAAAGACGATCGAAATGTCTTTTGCGACGGTGTTTGTGGCTTTCGTCGGGCAGGTCTTGACCAGAAGGGCGATTGGCACGTCCGAGGGGATGACAATGGCTGAGATGACCATGCGGACTTGGATCACAGTGAGTGCTATCTCCGAGCCAGTGGCTAGATGTTTTTTTGATGGATGTGAAGAAGCTGACCTGACTTCTGTAGCAACCGGGAAATTTGTTGGCAAACGGCTATACACTGCGATATACGGGTCATACTCTGCTGGGAATATTGACCCTAATTGCAACGATGGTGGCCATGCTCTATACGACGGCATCGGATACGATGGTCCGGCCAAAACTTCGCTTCAATGGCTGGGAGAACAGAGAGCTAAAGGGTTATGTCCTGGCGTCTTACGCGAACCCTGTCCACGTCATGAATACCTGCGCAACCCCCATAACCAACGCGCTGGACTCCAAATCGGCTGGCGAGTCTTGCCTGGCCGTTCAATATTCAGGTGATTGTACGGATACGAACGTTCCCAAACCCGATCAGAGAGAAGTTGACTGACACTCCCAAACAGCCTATCGCAACCTTCTGTCCTTCATGTCCGCATGGCGCGATATCAGCTACAGGGGCAATGCGGCAAGTCATAACATTGTGGACCGGCCCCACGCACAAGCGATGTTGTACGATAACATCACCATGTATGGGTCGTGGATCGAGGCCCAGTTCTCTGACCCCTCGGCAAGTTTCGACACTCACCAGAGGGTCATTAACAACATATCGATGGCACTGCCGCACCCCGGAGTTTATATGGCCGCCACTAACGACGAGAACGACATCCTCCAGCCATCCGACCTCGACGGGCTGGGTGCCTACAACATCTCCGCAAGTGTCATATCCCCGGCCGTCAATGTCCTCTGCGTCAACATGGACGCGGCCGAACTCGCGCCCCTCGTGTACACCACATGGCCCAGAGCGAACACCACCTCGAACGCGAACCCGCCGTACCAGGCCACAGGCTGGGACGGGTGGGAGGGAGACGTCCCGCCAGCCTCGGGCGAAGACGAGTGGCTCAACGCCACGGCCGTGGACGACGTCTTCCGGTGGGGCAAGAAGTACGACCGGCGCCCGCCCGTGTTCCAGCTGTACCCGACCGACGACAACATCATCACCAACACCACCGTGCTCGGGACCAACACGGCGCAGTCGGACGCCATCTACATCCTCGGCAAGAGCAGGATGATGGACGACTACACCCTCTGCGAGATGCGGTCCTGGCCCGCCATCCAGTGCAGCACGCAGTTTGACAACTCGGGGCAGACGGGCATGTCCCTGAGCGCGCGGTGCGCCCAGAGCGAGGACTACTACCCGGAGACGGCCGACGGGGACACGGCCGACCCGGACGCCTACGTGCACTACATGGAACCGGGCGAGATCGCCGCCAGCCCGGACTGGAAGAACATGGTGGACACGTGGCGGCTCGCCATCAACCTCGACGGCGGCGTGAGCAACGACAACGCCTCCAACGCGCGCCTCCTCACCGAGCTCGCCCTCACCCGGCCCCTCCTCAACGACACCCTCCCCTCCATGGCCGAGGCCCTCGCCGTCCTCGTCAGCTCCACCATCGTCACGGGCAGCGTCGACTCCCCCTTCATCCACTACTGGGACTACGACTGGCCCAACATGACCGAGAACACGCTCCCCTCCCCCGGGGCACTGGCCACCTTCCACGCCCGCGTGCGCACCCAGGAGTACGCGAGCTGGCACTCGTCCCCCTGGCAGGGCATCTTCTACCTCGTCCTGGCCTTCGCCTTCCTCCTGAACCTCCTCTGCCTCGCCTACCTGTGCCGCGTCGGCCTCGTCAAGGACTTCCTCGAGCCCACCAACCTGTTCGCCCTGGCCACGGCCAGGTCTGGTGCCGCTGCGGCGGCGGCCGCCGCGACGGGGGCCGAGTCACCGGGGAAGACGCCCCGGACGGACAAGGAGAGGAAGAGGGAGTCCAGGACGAACCTGGCCGTGCCGTACCGGCTTGCGTACAAGGAGGACGCCGAGTACTACTACTTTGAGGAGGCGGTCGACGAGGATGACGGCGGCGTGAAAGCTACGGGCATTGAGGTCGGGGAGGAGGCTGCTGGCGGGAAGAGGAACAGTTATCGTCGGCTTAGCAGTAAGATGGGGCTGATATGAGACGTCATCTGTGTAGGGGGTGTACCTGCAAGACATCATCTAGGTAGACCCCAATGATTATGAACTGATGGCTTAGGACATCCAAGAACCACAACACAAGTTAGCAATAGGATCCACCCTAAATGTGATGATTAGCGGTTTAGAATGCACGTGATGAGGCTAAGGCAGGTCTGTCTCATTACTGGCACTATCAACTATGGTGGTGTATGACCACTTGCTATAAGAATGCTCAGAATGCTGTCTAGGGACTGCTCAGCGCAATACAGATGCATTGTCAGGGAGTAGGACCGTAAGTAACCGAAATTCATTCTTCTGGCCTTCGATTTTTCTGATTGCGTACGGGTTTCATAGCATATATGGCAGGAAGCTAGCTTCCATTCGACTGGTATTCAATATCACATGGGCCTGCAACAATGGGACCCAATTCAGTTTTTGAAATCATATGACTTTTCGGTTCTATTGTTGACCATACTGTCCAAAATCATTTTGCCCGTAATCATGTCATAATTAAACCGCGTCCCATATCCCATGGGCCGAGACGAATTCAGACCAGCAAGCTCGTTGCGAGTGACACCGATTGTTGGGCCCCATCCACCGGTACGCCAATAATAAAAAGAGAGATTATGTCATGTTCCGTCCACAATAAATATGGTTCCTTTATACACTTTCCCGTTTCTCCCAAGCTCAGCTACACAGCAAGCTTACAGCAGCATGGTGCCGACCAGGGTGAAGAGGAAGACAACACCGGTGACCATGAAGGCACCCTTGTCCAGAGGAGCAGGGCCAACAGCACCCGCGCTCTTCTTTCCACCTCCAGTGGAAGTAGCAGTGCTGCTGCTTCCAGATCCAGTTTCAGAACCAGAGCCAGATGAGGCATCGCCAGTCGAGGTGCCACCGGCGTTCTGGGAACCGTCACCCTTGAGACCAGGGCCAGTACCCGCACCCTTGGTCATGTACTTCTCAGCGCCGGTGGGGATGGCGGGCAAAGCAGTGTCGCTCACGAGCCAGTTAGAGTCGGCAGAGGGGCAAGTAGCAGAGTTGGTAGTCGAGGTGAAGCCGCCGTCACCGGTGGGGGCAGGGTTCTTTGCGAGCGCGGTCGAGTACGCAGCGAAGTCGCTCTTGGTCGAGACGGAGTCACCATCAATGGAGACAATGCCGTATCCGCTACCTCCCTCGGAATACTCGTAGACCAGACCACCAGAGTAGACAGGGGTCATGTCGTCGCTCATCAGGGCCTCAACCTCACCGAAGCTACGGCCGTTGGTGATGCAGCCGTACTCGGAAAGGAACAGAGGAAGGCCGTAACCAGTGAAGTTCTGCACCTTCTGGTTCCAGCCAGACTCTTCGTAGTTGCTGTTGCACCACGAGTAGTCGTTGAAGGCGAAGAAATCACTTCGCTCCTCCTCGGAGCCACAGTTGAAGTATTGGGCGAGTTGCCATCGGTTCTGCGAAACATCTGCAGCGGAGTATCCCACGGGTACCTTGCGGTAGCCGCGTTTGCTGACGTACTGTCGCATGTCACGGGTAGTAGCCTTGACATAGGGAGCAGCGAGAGTTGTGTCGGTCTTGTCGTTGACGACCTCGTTTCCGGAGAAGAAAGCAAGGGTGTTGTCATACTTGACAAACTCGTCAATGGTAGCAAAGACGCTCTGCAGGTAGACGTCGTTGTACGAGGTGGCAGGATCGTCGCGGTTGATCGAGTACAAGGGGTTGTTGACGTCGACGATCAGGTAGATACCAGCATCGGCCAGCTGGCTCATGCAGGTTTTGTGATCGGCAGAGTTGTCGACCGCATAGACTCGGACAGTGTTGATTCCCAAGGTCTTGAACTTGGCAATATCACGCTTGCAGCCATCCTCGTCGGCGAGAGGGTCGGCCATTCCAGAGGAACCACCGGGCTGGTAGTCGAGACCCCGGACATAGAATCGGTTCTTGTCGGCCCAGAAAGCTATTCGAGGATCATATTAGACAACGTTAATGTCAGGTACACGGTTGGAATTATCTTACCATTGCCGGAGGCCGTGACAGTGGGCAGGCTTGCCCGCTTGTTGGGCTGTTGTTGCTCGGTGGGTGTTGGGTTGGCCGAGACGGCTGCCACCAGCATGGCGGATGTGAGAGCGAAGGACTTCATTGTGATGATCTTGGTTGTTCCAAAGCCAATTGAAGCAAGTAGGAAGAATGAGAAGGTTGTGTAGTGGTAGACGGAGTACCCCTAATCTTCCTGAGTGTTGTTCCCAGAAGAGTGAATGAGAATCAATGAATCGATTACAAGTAGATAGATGAACCGACAAAGTGAGTGAGTCGGTATTTGTCTCGATAAGAAGAAGTAATGTCTCGAGAACCACAACGATAGAAGTGGCAATGGTTGGATATGGAGGAGGAGGAAGAAGAAGAAGAGGAAGGGTTGGAAACAACGAAGGGAGTCCAGGAATAATAACGAAGAAGGGGGTCAGGGAGGAGAAGTAGTAAATAGAAGGAGAGGGAGAGGGGGGGAGGAGGGAGCAAGGAAATAGCTTTGGACGACAGCCAATGCAACTACCTACCTAGGTAGGTACTACTACTCTGCGCGTAACGATGGCTACGTAGACTTACACGGCGTCGCGCTGGCCAAAATACTAGCAATTAGGTACTGTAAGTGCGACAGTGCGCGGGCATTTGATGATGATGTGGTGGATAACTTTTCCTACTTTCTTTGCTGTGTAAGGTCGGACGAACAGGGATGGGAAGTTACTATTTGTGTACCTTCTCGGGACTGGACATCCGGCAGCAGGAGCAGGTCAGGATCAGGTCACTCCAGATTGTCTCCTTCCGCTGAACTACTGTATGTATGTACACTACCTAAGTAAGCTAGGTACCTAGGTAAGTATGTGGCCCCCCCCCCTTGTTCCAACTTCCGCCCTGCCGGCCCCAACTTCTCCAGTCCGACCTTGGCTGCTTGGACATCTAGAAAGCTGGAAGACAGGGAAGAGGTTGGACTGGGTGGACCCCTGACTGGGACTTCGATGTCTGCATGTCGAGTGGACCTTCCCTTTCCCCAATTCCATGTTCCAATGTTTGCATGTGCTCGCACTCAATCACTTCTCAACCAGGCCAACCTTCATCAAAACTCTCTCCAGCGGCAGCAGAAACCTTGTCGTTTCCAAGGTTGTTTTGTTGGTACATACAGTACATTACATTACAGTACAGCACTGTAATGTTTGCTGACTTGGGAGATCCTCTGACCAACCAACAATGTTCCTGTCGATTCCCTGCTTCACACCACCTTTCCAACACACCTCGTATACTATTTAGGTGCCCTGTGGTGCTCGAAATTGGCTGGCTGTCCGTCTGTTTGAGCCGCAGTTGCAACCCTGGCCAACGTTCGCTTTTCTTCCTTCTCCTTTTTTCTTTGATTTCGCCTTCATCATTTCAGTAGGCACGCCACATAGGATGATCAGCACCCCATGAGGAGACGCTTTACCTAGATTGCCTAGGTAGACTTTCAAGGTTTCCCCAATGTCAGCCAAACAGTGTGGAAGACCAACCTAAGAAGACCCTGCCGTGCACCGTTTGACCGTTTCAGCTTTCGACATCTGGACAATCCTCATCTTGAATATACCGCTTTGTACATAATAGGACCGCGTTTTGACACGTTCCATAACTTCCATGCCAGCCTCCAGACAAGCCGTATGTCCCGGCAGATGCGCAAATACCAACAATGACGTCTTTGCCCAGACCTAAAAAATAACCTTGGAATTCAAATCACGGGTTCGACCTTGGAAGCGAGGAGAGGAGTCCCATTGACCGTAGCGGAGATGCCCCGGTTTTATAAAGCCGATCGTCCCACCGCAGCACTGCCACAGTGTACATAAGGAGAGATCTCTTTTCACCCGTTGGCCTACAGTACTCGGGGGCAGTCTGGCAGTTCCTGATCTGCAAACACGATCTGTCGTTGCTGGCGGTTCCGAATTTGTTCGGAAATCCCCAACCCATCCATCCATCCATCAACCAGGCCCATCTATTTAGCTCATGGTCCATCGTCGAAACCTTGGAATATCATCTGCCGCCCATCACATTACAGAAGGACCTTATCCGCCTCCAAACACCCGTGGGTTGACTGTCAGCTTAAAACCTGATTGTCGCCAGTTCGAGAATTGCTAGTTGGCAGACCCACCGTGCCAGTGCTTCTGTTTTTCTCCTTTCCTCCTCCTGTATTCTTTTCGCCTTATGCTTATTTAGGCTTTCAGCAGCCCCCTTGCTAGTGCTGTGATCTACAGGAACCCCCCTGGGCGGCTCATCAAACCGCTCTGCCCTACAGTAACAGTGCTGCAACATCACTCAGGATCACTCAAGCACTCTGCTGCTAGTACAGCTTAGCAGGCCTAGTGGCCGCTTCGAATTTGTCAGAACACCAAGGTTCTTGAGTGTTCCAATATTTTCAGGTCCAGTTGCCCATCGCCAACTTCATGGCGAGGGTTCTAGGGTGTTGAACTTGGTATGACTGCTCGATGCTTTAGCGGCGTGCGCGATAGAACCTAGATATAATTTGGAGAGAAAACGGTATTGGCGATGGAAATGTTCCACGGGTGTACGAAGTATGTGACGTATCGTTTGTCCTGTCACAAAATAAGGAGTACCCGCCATCATTGTGTTTGATAAAAGCTCGTATCCATTAGCATGGCCATCTCCAGCTCTCCAGAGAAGCACCGTATGTTGCCTAGCGCAAGTAGGTACATTCGAGTGCATCGTTGATAGTCATATCGGTCTCATGGAGGGAGAAGGGAAGCTGGAATGGGATGGAGTACCATAGGTGTGGACAACACCATTGAGTTTTCAATATACAAGCTCCAGAGCACTTATTTACAGTCTCGAATAGAAGAAGAAGAAACCAATCTACCAGCCGGCCATCCCATGCTATGCCCAACAAAACATCCACCCTTCTTCCCAAGACACCCTCGGTCTCACCTCTCTCCCCCACAGCCGTCTAATTCACGGTCTGCACGTAACTAGCAGGCACACTCTTCGTGAACCCGCCCTTCTCAACTTCAGCCCACCCGTCCCCAGGGTCCTCCTTGATCAGGACAAACCTCTCGCCCTCCACCATGTTGTGCTCGGCGTCGCTCTGCGCGGCGTAGTCGTACAGCGCCTCGACGTACTTCAGCTTCTTCGCGCCCCTCCTAGGTGCGACCGCGGGGCCCTTCTTCTTCACCCCGCCTATCGAGGAGCCGCTGTTGGAGTACGTCGACGGCGGCCGGACCGACTGCCCCGTGTGCTGCGGTGCTATGGCTGATGGTGGTAGCATCTCGACGTACGACGCTGGCACGAGGCCTTCCTTGTATCCGGCGCGGGCCTTGACCCAGCCGGTCCCGGCTGTTTTCGTCACAATGTCAGCTATCAAGACGTCCCTCTCTCGAGGTAGAAGAGCAGGGGGGACAAGACAGAGCAAAACTTACAATCAGGCTCCAGGACCACCAGATCCCTCCCCTCCTGCACGGAGAGTTCTCCATCACCGCCCGCCTCGAAGGTGTACAACATCTTTGCCTTCAGCTCGTGGTGACCACCAGTCGCCCCGTTCGGCGCACTGCCCGGTAGCTCGCTGATATACGCGGATGGGGGCGGCGCAATCACCCTGTTCTTCCGTACCGATCCGGTCCCGGCCGTAGACATCGGCCTCGTGCTCATCGGTACCTCGGGCGCCGCGTCCTCCGCCGGACTCAGCACGCTCGTCCTGGAGCGGTGCGCACTAGAGGCCAGGCTGTTCATGGTGGTCGTGGTGTTCGACCTGGACAGCGCCGGCAGGTCCGCGACCTGGTCCCCGGCCGACGGGTTGGGCTTGAGGAGGGAGTTGGCGGCCTCCTGCCGCTGCTGCTTGAGCTTCTTGCGCTCTTCCTTGGACTGCTCGCCCGGGCACTCGGCGGGTACCTTCATCTCGCACTTGCTGTGGCACGTGTACCCGCAGTCGCGGCAGTCGAAGCCCTTCGCCGCCAGGCCCCATATCCGCTCGCCACAGAGGTCGCAATTGGTCGGGATCTTGAAGGTTTGGGACTTGAAGTTGTGGTTCTTGGCCCCGAGTGTCACGTCGCCTACGACCGTGGTGATGGTAGAGGTCTCGACTTCGGCCGTCACCCTCTTCCTGTCGAGCCCATGTAGCTCTTCTTGTAGGTGGAACATCGATCCGACCACTGTGACTTCATCCTGGTCCTCCTTGCCTTCTCTTAGTCTTTGCTTTACCCTTTGCGCCCCATCGACTTCCCTCCTCTTCTTGTCCACCTCTCGCCTTAGTTCTCCCAGTTGGCTCTTGGACTTGTTCAACACGTTCCGCAGATAAATCTTGGCCGTTTCGTCCACCATCATGGTCGGCTCATCGTGCCACACGGGGCTTGGCTCGAAGACCTTGTCCGCGGGCTCAACGAACCCGCCCATATTGTGCCGGATGTACATCATGGAATCGAGGTGCGGCTCGTTCCTGGAAATCTCCTGTGTCTGGTTCTCAACAAGTGCCTGGCTCTGCTGCAGCATGTTCAACTCCAACTGCGACGCCAGAGTCCAGAGTCCGTTCAACTTCAGCACCCGGAACTCGTTGAGGTCCTGGAGACTATCCATGAGCTCAGGTAGATATTCGTGGTAATACATCTCTTTCTGCTTGTTCGTGACGTTGATAGCGATCAGGTACGTGTTCTTTATGTTGTTCATCTCGATAATCTGCTGCTGGTATGCGCTCTGCGCCTTGGCTTTGTCGAAAGCCGACTCGGACTTCTTCCGCTTGCTTTCCACCTCTTGACATACGGCGTCGTATTTGGCTTTCGTTTTAGACAGGTCGCTGTAGGAGGAGTTGCGTTCCTTTTCCAGCTTTTCGGCGTACTCGCTATGTTTCTTTCGGAGTTCTTCGAAGCGCGTGGCGAGGACTTTGATGGGCTCGGATACCTTCGTAACGAGGTCGTTGGCGTAGTGTTCGTGTTCCTTGGCTCGGCCCTCGAGTGTATTTAGTTGTGTCGTCCATGTCGTGACAGAAGCACTGTGCCGGCACCGTCAGCTCCTGTTCGCGTTGTCCGCTGGTCGCCTGTCGAAGAGAAGAGCGGTCAGATGTAGGAGGCTCACCTTTCTAGCGACCCAGGTGTCATTGTAGGCGTGTCACCAACACCCAGGCCGGCAGACCTCTTCGCCTTCTTCTCGAAGTACTTGCTCGCAAGGGCGGTGAGTTGTTTGGAGTAGTCCTTCTCGATGGCGGCCCGTTCGCGGTAGAAGCCCTGTATGTCGTCGAGCCATGCGATGCCGTTGCCGACCCAGGCGTTCGCGGGTTTGAACCCATCCTGTTGTTGGTGAAGACGCAGTCAGCGAATCGATCGTCGCGTGGCCTCATCTTCCGTGCTGTTGTCCCGTACCTTCAATTCGGCGCCGAAGGTCGGCGCGACTTCCACCTCTGCCATGATTTCTGAGCAGTAACGATCATGCAAGTAAAGTCTCCAGCCTCCACTTCTGTTCCTACAGTAGCAACGTGTTCTCAATCTCTTGGAGCGAGTGTCGTGCCCGAACGAAACGGGATCAACCGAGGCGACGAGAGCGAGGCGCAGCGCAAGTAGTTTTAGAGTTCACTAAACCCCTCCAATGGCTAGGCGTGGATGAAATGCGGTCGGTGGCAGCGTATAGGTGGTCGTTTCGAGAAGTCGCAACGTGCGATCAGAACGCGCCGCGAGACAGGCAGGTTTGAATATGTACAATGATACAATAGTGTAGATATGGGAAATTGTACAACTCGAAGTATAGACTCCGTATGTGTGTGACTGGCTAATATGCTCAAGAATACGGGAATTGGAAGAGAGAATGCCAGGCCCGTCCTTCGTCATCCGGCAGCACAGCAATTGCGACCGCGGTTTGGCATTGGGCAGCCTGAGCAGCTGCATATGTACCTGATACGTACCCGAGATTCCGTGCTAATAAACTACAGGATCCACTGACAGTGAGGATCATCCGTCCCCTGAAGAACGCTTGAGCCAGCTCCCCAATGTATTAGTTAATTGATTGATGCACCCACCTAAACTTTCTGAAAGGTGCATGGCTTTGAACCGCCCAGGTGCGTTAAGCTTAGTGGTGCCTCCCGTTCGTTGTGAATGTACCTAGGTAAGTAGGTAAGCGATAGCCGTGGTGATGCCCAGGATCACCTGCTGGGGCATACTGTTGTACCAGGTACCGAGGCACATAGTACTCACATTGGTACATCGGTGCATCTGTACGAGGCAAGTGATAGTGAATCTAGCAAAGTTTCTGTGCGTTTAGTGACTTGTGATTTGTGGGGCCCCCTCTATTGTATGAGTGACGAGGCTCCTGGAAAGGAATACCAAGGCGTTGACGAGGAGGGATTCTCATCCAAAGGGAATATGAATATCTAGGTACGTTCTAGCGTTTTCTGTTCTGTCATAGCCTTAAATGAGACAGCCACCTTCGCCGATCTAGAATCTCCATGGATTTCCAAAGGGCGGATACCGCAACATCACACCCAGTCAGTGTACATTTACAGCCACAAATACCTTGTGAAAACCATCCCTAAGCATCATTCGTAATACCAAGTCAAGGAGTAATAGGTTACTTGTAAATGTGATCTTTGTCGACCAAACGAACTCTGACTATAATATTTGACTTCAATGCTTAACCTTAAATACCTAGGAAGGTAAAATGCTGTAGTACGTAGAGGCCCGCGTGTTCTTAGCGAAATCTGGCAGCAACCCCACCTACCACCCCACCATCGTTCAAAACACATTTGTTGATGCTTGAGAGCTCTCAGATGTCATTGCACGGTCGACCTCAGAGCAAGACATTCGAACTCGAGCCCCACCATACTCCTTCCACATTCACCTTCACCACTAAAGACGGACTTGCAAACATCAAACACCAAACTGCAGGCCCGGTGAGACAGTTTTACATTGCATCTAAACTTCTCCATTTCCTCCCTCTTTATTTCCCCGTTCAAGAGTGGTGCTTCCTGTTTTTGCTCCTCCTTCATCAGGTTCATCCCACCGCATCGCATCGCATCCCAACTCATCGCCGATATCAACGCCAACTCTAACGTCAATCAACCATCATGACGTCCTGGGATGAGGAGGTTGCTGAGGAGTCCAACCTCAATGAGCCTAGCTACGATGTCGAAGTCACCGTCTCCGACCTCAACAACCATGACACCGACAACCCTCTGTCGTCCGCCAAGACCTTCGAGGATCTGAAGCTGTCAGTACTGGTCTTTTTTGCAGTACCTCTTTCACTTGCCATAGACAAGAAACTGACAATTTTGCCAGCTCCGACGAGATTTGCAAGGGTCTTATCTCTATGAACTTCAAGAAGCCCTCCAAGGTCCAAGAGAAGGCCCTGCCCCTGTTGCTCTCCAGCCCGCCCCGTAACATGATTGCCCAGTCGCAATCCGGTACTGGAAAGACCGCTGCATTCGTTATTGCCGCTCTGTCGCGTGTTGATCACAGCAAACCACACCAACCCCAGGCCCTCATCCTGGCCCCCACTCGGGAGCTCGCCCGTCAGATCCAGGATGTCGTCAAGACCATTGGACAATTCATTCCTGACTTGGTCGTCGAGGCTGCTATCCCTGGTGCTGTTGACCGCGCTGCCGGAGTTAAGGGCTCCGTCGTGGTTGGCACACCCGGTACCGTCCTGGAGACCATCCGCCGCCGCCAGTTCGATCCGAGAGGGCTGAAGATGCTCGTTATAGACGAGGCCGACAGCATGCTGGATCAACAGGGCATGGGCGACCAGTGCAAGAAGGTCAAGGCGTACGTCCATATAAATCAACTCTCATCCTGTTCGCACCCGGCTGACACTCAGAAAACAGCGTAATGCCCAAGGACATTCAGATCTTGCTCTTCTCTGCCACTTTCCCTGACCGCGTCGTCAAATTCGCTGAACAATATGCGCCCAATGCGAACGCCATGCGCCTGAAGCAGCAGCAACTCACCGTCAGGGGCATCTCACAAATGTACATGGACTGCCCTAGCGAGACGGACAAATACGACATTCTTGTCAAGCTTTACGGCCTGATGACCATTGGATCTTCCGTCATCTTCGTCAAGGTAAGCAAATACTACTCTTGTCTCTAGGTCATGAGGACGTGGCCACTAACATTTTCCCAGACCCGTGAAGCGGCCAGCACCATTGAGAAAAAGATGGTCGCCGACGGCCACAAGGTCTCGGCCCTTCACGGCGCCTTTGATGGCAACGATCGTGACCGCCTTCTCGAGGAGTTCCGTGCCGGTAACACCAAGGTCCTGATCACGACCAACGTTTTCGCCCGAGGAATTGATGTGTCGAGCGTGTCCATGGTTATCAACTATGACATTCCCATGAAGGGCATGGGCGACTCTGAGCCGGATCACGAGACCTACCTGCACCGTATTGGTCGCACAGGTCGATTCGGGCGTGTAGGTGTCAGTATCAGCTTCGTATCTGACCGCAAGAGCTTCCAGGCTCTCGTGGACATTGCGAAGCACTACGACATTGACCTGGTCCAACTCAGCCCTGACGACTGGGACGAGACCGAGGAGAAGATTCACAATGTGATCAACTCGACCCGTGCTCAGGCCAAGTACAACCCCATCGATGAGAAGGCCCAGGATGGAGCCGAGGATCAAGCTCAGGAGGCCGCCCCGGCTCCGGCCGCTTCGGCTTAGAATGTTGGAGTACCCGGTGCCGCACCTAGGCAATCCCTATCCTCGTGGTATTGAGGCTCCTGCTAGTCGACTGCAGGCCGCAAAGTTGAGGAGGAAGCCTTGTAGCTGGTAATCGCACAGTATGGACAAAGACTCTACCATCACGGATGTGGAAAAGTGTGAATATTGATTTCCCCTCCTATGCGAAAGCCAGGAGGATGGGGACGGATGTTTTTGCTATGATCTCATTGAAGGCAGAGAAGATCATAGGCTGGTTGTGGAGGGATAGCCATGGAAGACAAAATACGGTCCAATGTTGATTCAAAGTCTTTGTAAAGACTGCAGTTTGAGATATCCCTAAGAGCAATGGAAAACAAGACATTCCATAGTCAACCAGAGACAGGCCTGTCTGGCCTTGGTATTATTGTGCGACATGTTTGTTGAAGCGCCGAGCCTTGCATATTGGGAACTGAGACGAAACCCATTTCCCCATCCGTACGCCAACTCGCCATTACCACCACCATGACTTTCGGAGTATCACCTTCTCGATGACGGCCTCAACTTATGAGAAATCTCTCGACGCTGTTTAGTTATAATCCCGTCCAAGACACATTGGATACGTCATAGGAAGGATGTGCTTCTGTCCTTGTTCTCACGGTCTTCCGCATCATTGATGTCTTCATCCATCAGTCTTCACAGTCTCAAGGCAAGCGGATCCCAACGAAAGCCGCTGTGGAGCCTGATTTGGTCGCTTGATCTCGCTTAGACTGGACAAAGGTCCGTGATTGGGCAAAGGCGGCAACATATGCAATGCACGTTGGATTTACTCCGTGAGTGGTTGGATGTCCTGTTGGTCTGAAAGGTTGGCGCCCATGATGACCCACACACCACCACATTTTCAGTGCATGGTCAGATTTAGGCGCCAATGCTAAGCGCGCAGAGGATGACCTCCAATCGCACCTTGCAGGTCACAGCCACTCAATCATTGACAACTCCGCAGTTCCGCACTGCATAATGGGTCGCATTTTCCTACAACAGCGGGTTCTCTCCTCTCTCTCTCTCTTCGAGCCGCATATTCAATTCTCGTGCGGGGCTCCACCCTTCCAGCCTTAATCCTGCGGTAGTGGGCATTGCGTCTAATCTGCATCTGGGGGAACAGCCGGGGAACAGTCTGTCTCTCTTCCAGTTTGCATTCCCGCGCCCACTCCGCCTCCGCCATATGCTGTGCCTGCAGAAACGGATCTGGGATTGCATGGATACATGGGTTGATGTGTATGCGGCTCCCAAAATAGCCGCCATGCGGCCAACCATGAGGCACAGAACAAGCAAGCCTGGGGTCGTCTTGCGCGCTGCCTTTTCATTCAGTCCTGCGTGTGCTTCTATACCCTGCTCACCGATAGAAATCCCTTAATGACGTTTACCCGAACTGCCGATGATATGGTAGTCGCATATGTCATCTCCTTCTTCACGGCGGCACGGGTGTCTTCTGGATTGGCCGGCGTGGAGTATTGAATCTGCCGTGGTACACTCATTTCAATGGAGATATGCAAGTGGCTTGCTGGAGTCTTCATGTCGAGCGCGGCTCAGAGACGCTCATTGCATATGTACACTCAAGCGAGTGAGACGTCATCTGCTGTCTGTCGGCTGTGCCTTTCTACTCATATGGCCTAAACCATCTTCTTTCTTCCTTTCTTATACCGGTCGTCGAATTGGACGCTGGACGGTCTGCTGGTCTGGTCACTTCCCACGTATTGTTGGCCTGCTCAGCCTCCACGGAGCATTTACTTTTCTTGATTTTCCCTTACCTTTCTATCTACTATTACTTCACTTACTTTCCCGTCTGGATCCCCTTCGGGCCTCTCCATGGGTTGACTTGAAACACTCTTCTAATTTTTCTCTATTCCCATCGTCTTTCCTCTGTTGGCTCCTTGTAGTCGGTTTCTTTTCCTTCCGGTAGGGCTATTGGGATCGTTTGATAGAAGGAGTTCTTGTCTTCTTTCCTGTCTCATATCCCATAACGTACTGTATCAAGAAGCTTTCACGACACGTCTTCTATGACCTAAACGACATCATATTTTCTACGATCTATCTACCTCTTTTCCTAGTGTTGGGTCTTTGTAAAAGTCTAGACATGGTGAGATGCCGGACATCTCCCTTAATACCGGTCTCATTGTTTCCCTCTCATAGGTTAGTACATATTGCCACTTCTCCTTCGTCTCACATCCCTAATTCTTCAACGCACCCCCGTCTCATGTTTTCGGCGGGTATGCGGAATCACGTTCACTGCCCCTTTTTGGTTGTCGAGCGGTTACTGGGTTGCCTCAGCCTGTCATCGGCAGTGTCACCTCTTGTCATCTTTGGGGGGCGGCGATGACATTGCAAGAAGAGCACTCTTGTCTCCTTGTCTCCCCCCTGTGCCGTCTTATTACCTCCGGGCTTATGTGGATTCAACTGACAAATGGATGTCCTCGTCGACGAGCAGATAGATATTCTTCCATAGAATGGAAGCAGCCAAGCGGACGGGGCTGCTGTTGCTATGGGCCTTTACGACACCTGCTTTAGCCGCTAAGGCAACCACAACTACTTCAGCTTCTTCGTCGTCCTCAACATCATACCCATTCGACCTCGGCTCCGATGTCACCGACTTCATTCCGTCATGTGCCCTGTCGTGCTTCGAGTCATTCCTCGCGGTCAACTACAACGGAACCACATGCGGCTCCTCGCCTTCATTACAATGTCTCTGTGCGCACACCGGATCTACGGGGTATACGATAGGGGAGGGGGCGGTTCAGTGTATTGTGGCGGAGAATGACGTGGGAGCCTGTCATGGCATGGACAAGCACTGTGGGTTTTGAGTCTCCTTGGCCCTATCGTGATGTGAGATTGGTGGTACTGACATCCTCGGCAGCCGACATAGTTTCAGATGCATACGACATGTGCAAAAACGAGCCCGACGCGGCACCAGAGACACATGCAACGATAATAGCAACGCTGATTGTGCCACCAACGGGAGCAGTGACTTTCCCGGAGCCATCGACCACGGCAGCAACAACAACAACGAGCTCGAGCCGCAGCTGGACGACGAGTTACATGACGCCGACCATGACTGTGGCGTCAAAAACTTCGAGTGAAGCATCCAGCTCGTCGTCGTCGTCATCATCATCGACAACAACAGCCGCAGCCGCAGCATCAGGAACAGGCACGCCCACATCATCGAAGCTCACTGGCGCACAAATAGGAGGCATCGCAGGCGGATTTGCAGCGGCTGTCCTGCTCGCGTCTCTCGCGCTCTTCTTATTCCTACGCAAACGTCGCGGCCAGCCACTGACTGGGTTTTACCGGATGAAAGACTCGTTGAGTCCGCGAAGGGACCATGGGCCTAGCCCTAAGATCTCGGCGCCGCAATACCAAGAGCCGAAGTCGATGTCGTTCACCAGGGCGCTAGCACAGCGGTTTAGCAGAACTATGACCCGGCCGGACACCATCGGCCTCGCGATATCTCCTGAGGGCGGTGGCATGCAGGGGGCAGCAGTGCGGCCTGGGGAGAGCTTGGTCGCCGCGGCCATCCCTCCTGCCGCAGCGGCGGGAGCTCGATGGCACTCGCCGTCGCCTCCTCCTATTCCACCCCTGTCGCCGCTCCGGACTCAAGCGAATTTCAACTTCCTCCCGCCACAAGGTCAACAGCAGCTACACTCGCAGGAGCAACACAAGCCAATCCTTTCCCTCGCCATCCCACCCCCTAAGACCTCACACTACAACGAGAACCGCTCCAGCACTACGTCCAACAACAACCGCATGCCCTTCGGTGGTGGACGCGATAGCGTCGTCACCGAGTTCGCAGAGGACGGCGAGACTTCTGCGGGGCCCGGATCAGCACAGATATGGCGTCCGCCAGTTACCGACCCAAAGTCCGCAACAACATACTACATCGCCGACAAGTGGGGGAACTGGGTCCTCGGCGAACCGGGGACGGCAGCGCCAGACGAGCAGATCGCCGAGCTGCCGACGCCGGCCTCGAAAACGGTAGAGGAGAGGCGGGTCGAGCGGCAGGAGCGGGCGGTCCCGGAGAGCAGCGCGGTCAGGGCGGCGGTCAAGGACCTCTCGTCGCCGAAGATGCCATCCGCCGCCGTCGCGGTGGGTGGGTCGGGGCTGCACAAGGGTAGGGGCAGATCGACGATACGGCAGGTGGCGCCTGACAGCGGGCGGTTGCCTGTTAATTCGAGGAGCTCGAGTGTGTATTCGACTTTCAGCACGAACTTCAGCATGCCGCAGACTGTGCAGCCCGGGCCGGAGAACCCCATGCCGACGACGGCCAACGCGGCTGCTGCGCGCATGAAGGCACCGTCGCAGACTCCGGAGTCGTACTATACTGGGGCTGGCGGTGGCAAGCCGGCTCCATCGAGGGATCTTACAAGCAGACCGCGGGGAGGGTCTGGCGGTGGCAGTGGTGGGACGCGGGACCGGACGAACACGATGCTGTCGCAGGACTCGAGCACGACGATTGCTTCCTCGATAGAGAGTGAAGTGGGTGTCGATTCCTTCCCGATGCCGTCGCGCCAGTCAACAGCACCCGACCAACAGCGAGAGCAAGGGAGCTTGTCGCCTGTGTTCGAGTCACCTGGGCGATCACCGGTGTCATACCCTAAGATTCCACGACTGCACAATGTTCCTGGGATCAACAACGACAACAGCTACAACTACAACAAAGACACTCCCGGGAGTCAAGACACCAAGCCCCTACAAAATCCTCGTCTGCGGGTGGTGAATTCAAGCGAGCCAAGAGACAGCCCAACCCTCGGCGTCGTCGACTCGCAAAAGCCGGTACAGATGGGCACCGTAAGGGCAGCGGCGCCCGTACAGGCTCACATATCGTATTACGACCCGGCGAAGAGGCAGAGCGTGAACCCCAACCCGAACAGGAACCCAGGACAGGTCCGCAGCGGATCGCCCGACGGGATGGGCGGGACGTCGCCGTCTCTGGGTAGGACATCACAGACACAACAACAGCAGCCGGCATACGGCCCTGCACGACCTGCCCTGCGGTCCTTCCAGCAGCGCATCGATAATGACCGCAGCCGACTCCCCTCGCAGTCGCATTATGGGCCCATGTCTATATATGATGCATACGCGAGGCCGGAATCGAATTACCCGCAGGAACCAGCCTGGTCATCGCAGCAGCAGCAGCAGTATCAGCCTCAGCACCAGAAACAATACCATCCATACCAGCCGCAACAGCGGCAGCAACCACAACCACCACAACAACAACAATATTACCCATACCGCCACCATCTACAACAACAACACTACCCAATCACCCCAGCCCCTTCTCCCCTCTCAGCATCCGACTCCCCCTCCGTCTCCGCCTCCGTCTCCGCTTCCAACAGCAGCTCCAGCCTGCTGGCCAAGCGGCTGGGCGCCGAGAGGGCGGCGGCCTTCCAGGTGAACGCGCCGGTCGAGAACACGTACAACTCGAGCCAGGCGCGGTGGAAGAGGCGCCAGTCGAGCCTGGGCGGCCCGGACGCCCGGATGAGGCCGGACGCGGGCGCGGGCGGGATGATGATGCCCGGGGCGGTGACGCCCACGCCCAAGGCCCTGGTCGTGAGGAAGAAGGGAGCCGTCGGTGGTGCTGGTGGTGGCGGCGGCACGAACGGGATGGGGGATGGGAATAGGGATGGGGAGCAGGAGTGGGATGTGCCGCTTCCTGCTACGCCCGGGTGGAAGCCGCAGTTGACGCCTCAGAGGAGGGGCGGTGATCTGTACCTGAGGGTGCAGTGAGAGGGAGAGAGACGACAGCGTGTATTGTGCTGGGTCTTGAAAACTTGGGGAGGGTTTATGTAATATTTTATATGTTTTGATTTTTAACAGGTTGAAGAAAAAGGAACAGGATGGCGTTTTGGGGGGAGGGTTTCTCGATGTCATGGCATCAACGGGGAAATGGGAGTTTCGGTCAAATATACACCAAGGAAGAAAGGCGTTTCTGGGTGTTCTTTACATCTAAGGTCATCGCTTCTTGTTTGCTACTTTGGGGACTTGAGATACCATCAATTGCATTTATTGTTCTAGTCTTAACCTCAACATCGAGAACCGTGATTATTCTGACGTCCCGTTGGCAAGTAGTTCACACTCCGCTAGAAGGAGCAAACCGTCCGAGGAGGGAGTTCAGAAGGAGGGAGACTACGACACCCGTGGACCGAGACAAGCGCAGCATGGATATCTTGCCGCTAAGTATCGTGTGATTTGCTAACCTCTTGTAGTTCTAGTAATACCCAGGAAGTGAAGCCCAAAAAGAGGGGGGAGAAGGCCGGATAGGTGGATATCTAGAAACCAACACCCAGGACAAGAACAAAAACCTAGCACACAGTGCTCTGCAAGAAAAGAGCGAGCCACAACCAACCAATTCCAGGCCACCCATCGGCCTGTGCAATAATAACACGATTCGGTAGGACTGGAAGGAACCGCGGCTTCTTTCTTGACATGAGGAAAAAAATCATACGAACTATCCACCCCAGCTCAGGTACGTAGATCAACCAACCATCCCACACCGCCACTTGGCACTACCCGGCGCCAACATCCAACATCTGTTAAGGCACGACTTCCTTCCTTCTTTCATGAGGGATTAAAGTAGCGATTGCTGGAGACAAACAGAGCGGTGGGAGTTCGAAGAGAGCATGAGAGTCATGATGAGGTATGCATACGGGGCCAGAGAAAAGGAATCCGTGCCATTGAACGGTCTGGATGGGTCGTGGGTTGACTTGGCAGACACTTGCTCTCATGTCGTTGAACAAGATGAATCAGAAATGAGGGTAAGACTATGGACATATCGACATATTCTACAGTTGCCGATATAAAGTAGCCAGAAGTCAAGATGATCCTGTCACTTAAGATTGCCATTTTCTATTTGACAACGAATACCTAGGTAACGCCGGAAACGCCAGCTGTCAACGTGTGCCGCAAAGGAAATATACGAGTACAAAAACGGCCGTCCCTGTCCATGCCTAAGCTTGCTTCAGTCCGGTAGCTAAACTGCCTTGTAACCTCTGCATGCAGCCAGCCTGTGTGAAAAGATGAATAAAAAAATATAGAACGTGACAGCAACCGCAAAACCCTTACACAGCCTTGCAGAATGATGAGGTAGAAAAAGACCGTCCATATAGACACCAGCAAGCCCAAGTCCATCTAACTCTCCGCCACGGACCTCCCTGGGATGGGAGTAGCGGCAGCGCGGGAGCGAACGCCCAGGAACTCCATGATGCTCGCCTCTTTACTCGGAGCGGCCGAGATCTCCGTCGCGAACGAGCCGGTGGGGCTACAAGCTCGTTCCTTGCCCTTCAACGACGACGAGGACGTCACGTCAAAGACAGAGGAGCCTGCAAGAAGTGGCCGGGAGCTCTCAGGCGGGTTGGACGTCTCGCTCCTGCGATCTTCATGGGCTGCCTAGACCCCGCCTGATGGTCCGAGGTCGCGTCCGCTGGCCATGGCCGTCGAGGAGCCTGCCGGGTGTTTGGCCGACTGCACGTTGTTCCAGGAGAGGTAAGTGTGGTCGCCGAGTTTCCTGTGGTATTTGTCAGCACATTCGCTCGGTGCTCTTACTTCGTAATCATAGGGCGTAAGGGGAACAAACCTTGGCTTCAGAAGATGCGTGACCGCAAACACGGCGCCGAGGAGGATACATATACCTCCGACGACTATGTAGGCGATTCCTAGGAACGGATTGCGACCGCCCATGACCGTTCGGGTGCTAATGACGATGGACTTGGTGCCCTTGTAGACGTGCGCGGGGAACCCTTATTCCACTGTCAGTAACTGATGACACCGTACTTTTGGAGACATGACTTACAATTAATTACGTCCACCTGATACGTCCCCTTCTTCATTGTAGCTGTGTCGTTCCTCATGTACAGCTTGCTGAAATCTGGCAATCCAGCAGTGCGCATCCACACCATGAAGTGCTCGTTGTCACCAATGTTGGGTGGTGGGTTGCTCTGTGTGTACCCATTGGGATATTGCGTATGCCAGTTGGGCGGCACGGCAATGCTGTCGATTGGGATTTGTGACGAGATGTTCTTGTAAAGTTCCTTGTCCGAGTCCCATGCAATACCCTTCTCCGTCATATTATAAGGTGTATTCTCGGTACCGACAGCATACGGGCTAAAGAAGGTGTCGTTGAACATCGAGTTGGCGATAAGTCCGCAGGGATAGTATGGCTTCTTGCTACCGTCCTGTGTCTTAAGTGGCGCGCAGTCAGAGCCATTAACCTGCTTAGCGGTGACAAATTTGCCAGCCAACTGATCGTCGAAGAAGCTGTCGACGTAGCGTCGGTGGTTTTGGTAGAAGTTCGTGAGCCGGTAGAAGAAGAGAACTGGTGGAGTCATGTCTTCAGGTACAGAGAACTGTATCATGCACTTCTCGGTCTGAGTGACGACACCATCGAATGTAACATTCACCGTCTCCCGCCTCCATTGTGCTTTGACATCGGTATTGTTCTTGAACTGGGAATATACGTTGGAAGAGGGCACAGCATCGAACGTGCTCATGGTGTTGTTGGGAGCATCCTGATAGCACGTCGTGTAGTCGATCGAGATTTCCTGAACCTGCGAGGCCGTGAAACGTTGGTCAGATACGGACAACGATTTGACAGTGGTGGGCCACGTACCTGCGAGCTCGCGTAAAGCAACAGGCCCCCGATGGGCGCAAATATGATACCAATTGAGAAGAACAGAGGCAGTACCGTTTTCGGCGTCAAGATCGGTCTGGACCACAGTCAGCAATCTGCGCGGACGCTGTCCTCGATGTTCATTTGTGGGCAACTTACTGCCATGCCTTTAACCGCTGCTGGCGAAACGCAGTATCTGATAGACGAGGTGGATCGTTAGCTCTCTAACCAGAAGCTCGCGCCATATTACCCCAGATTCCTCTTCTATGGTGTATCTGGATCCACGGCGTGGGAATCGGTTGCGTATCGGGCGGATGCGCCGGGGCAGAACTCACTGGCTGGGCGGCGGCTCTTCTTCTTGTCATTGGGCTTGCTTCCGGATTCCTGCGATGTAATCGAGTCGGTATGGCCGACTCTTGTCGGTGAATCGGCCATGGTTGGCGGGGAAAGTATGTGATGGCGGGAGGTGGATGTCGTTAATGATTGAGGAAGCGTAATGATGGAGGAACGTCTAGTCGAAGTCGGTCCAAGGGGCTCTTACACGCGCAAAGAGCGTCTAAGATCCGATGAGATTGTGGCTTGGCAAGCGGCGCAGTTTGTTGCTCACGACTTAGTAGAGGATTACGTAACAAAGGCGCTGGCTAGCTGGCCGGCTGGCAGGCTGGTCCCCCCTCAGCCCCAGTGGCCCCCAGGGCCCCTACAGCCTATGCAGGTACGGACGTACTCAGTACGATCAAGCACATCTTTCAAGTTCGACATCAAAGGGGTCCCTCTTCTTTTCCTGCAGAAGCCATAACTGGTCTCATTGCGACTATCATCAATTTTAGATACCCGTTGGTAGTATACTACCCAGTCTTTTCCCAAGGTGTCTGTATGTAATAAGAAGGGCAACTACAACCTATGGTTCAAATTACCTAGGTAGGTATGTAGAAGCTGAAGAAGCAGGACGATGTTCTCAACCTGATGTTCGAGACTATGAACCTCTTGTGGTATCCATCTCCTGCCGATGCAAGATATCATCATGATTATCATCATAGTCCCTGCTACGTAATAGGTACCCAGCACAGAGGAACCCAACTGCTCGATCTGCTTTGCTGTCAAGGAGCAGGTCGAGCTTTTGCCACGGTGGTTTCAACATCTCTTGTCTCTGCAATCAGCCAATCTAGACAGCTGCTTCGAGTCAGCGTCACCAGCACCATCCTTTGTTACGAGCTGTCGTGAGTAAGCTTTTCATGCCCCAGAGCACAAAAGTTACGAATACTGTCTCTCGCTAAGGCAGCATATGCCCTTTTCCAACGACGATCTCCGGGCCGCCGAACCTTCACCGTCACCGTTGTCCGGTTGAGTAGCACTTGTGTAAAGCTGCCTAGTCTCCGCCAGCACCCCCAACCAACCCAATCTTGCCGTCGACTGCCGAGCAGGTCAAGGCTGTGTCTGTCGGATTGCGTAGCGATGTAAGCGATGCACGGGCGGGAGTGTCGACCCACCATTGCGTGGCAGGCGTGGGAGCTGGGGGAGGTTGAGCCATCCACTCTGCCAACCATGGCTGCCATGAGGGAGTAATAATGGGTATGATAACCGGGCAGCCGGGAACCGACGTCAAGTCAACAAACGATGATCTCAAGGTCTTCGCCGCCACAGTACTGGAGCTGCCGCCGCCATAATAAAAGGGGGCGGCGACAAATGAGTGGACCACCAAGTTTTAAGCGTATTGACGGTGTGAGCAAAAAGGGTAGCGCTGAACTTTCCCCGTCAGTCCCGTCTTCCCGCCTGACACACACACACTTAGAACACACAAGCACTGACAAGGCATGACAGGGCGGGAAAAGCAGGCGAGCCGAACAGGTGTTAGAACCTGGAAGGGGTGTGTGTGTGTGGTCGGATTGGACAAAGGGTGGACAGGCCGACAGGGTGGGATGTGTGGGATGTGGGATGCTAGGATTGACAGATGACTGGATGGTCCAGATGGGCTTTTGGGAAGATTTTTGGGATCAATGAATGGTTGGACACGGGTTCGGGGGCGAGCTGCAACAGAAGCATCAGGAAGCTCGAGAAGCTCGAGAAGAATCGGAGATCAACGCCGGCAGGGCTGGAGGGCATCGGGCCCGTTGAACCAGGACCACCATATGATCCGTGCGTCTCTTTCTAGAAGGCTTCGACTCGATGACAAGCCCCTCCTTCACGAGATGGGGGCGCATGGTGGCCCCTGCTCCCGCGGATGGAATAGGCCAAGGCCGGCTTTCGAATGCCCGCAAGCCTTGGGATCCTGGCAGGAACATTCAGTAGGTCCCTACCTAACAGCGCTAGCAGGGAATACAGGTCACTCCTCCGCATCTTTTGGGTGCAAAGACCCTGTACAGAAGGGATGGCACGGTGCTGCGATACAAGCCCAACTTCCCCCAAACCCCCCCACTTGCATCAATCAATGCTCAACCTAAGTTCGGGCAGAGCGAGCCAAAGCTGCCTCCCCCCAGTCCACCCTCAATCTCCTGTCTGTCATTTGCATCTACTCCGTAATTGCGACTCCTATTGCAAAAGAAAGGCCTTTGCAACCCGGGAAACGAACTTGCCATCTCTTCACCGAGCTGCAGCAATTCATTCGACTCTTTCCCAGTCTCTCTTGCCCTTGACTATCAATCGCATATCCTTTTCCAATCACAACACGCAATCGCATTCCTGACCTAGTCAGCCTTTCCCAACTCAACTCAACCTATCCTATCCTCAACTCCTCACCCTCGCGACGTCAATAGCCGCTGCAGTGCTCCAGCCCTCGGACAACCTCCTACCCTTAACCTTAACCATCTCCCCATCTACTTCACTATTCGCCACGATAGTCCCTTTTCCGAATAGCTTCTACTTCAATCCCATTCTAGCCAGCCTCGGCGTTGCCTGTCATCCCGGACTCATCATCACGGTGTCTCCGATATTGCCTGCTCTACTATTATTGGCATTGGCATTATAACACCCAGCCTCCTCGCAACGTCGTCTCCCTTCTTAACTCGACGTCTTTCTTCGGTTGAGAACTCTCTTGTGCTGTCAACTCTTGTCTTTTTGTCTTCTATACTCCAGTTGCTTATGCTCTGAACCTACTATTCCAACCGCAACCCTCTAGTAAGTCTCGCCCTCGGTCTACCCCCCCCCCTGGGAACCTCTAGCAACACGGGTTCTTCCTCTGCGATCAAAGTACGCTATGACAATGCAGTCCGCCTGCGAGGATCATACACATCATTTCTCGCAATTGCGATACTGTCAGCTTCTTTGACACTTTTGGAACCGTTTCTTTGAGCTGGAACCGGCCCCTTCCCTGGCCTGTCTCAATCTCCTTGCACTCCTCCGTCCCAGGCCCTACCCACATACTACTTGCTCTTTGCTACCCATGTTTCTCCATGCGGCTTGTTCTTGCTGACATGTCAAAGCAGCCTTGTCGCAAAGAAGGAAACCCCAGACACATCATCTACCAGCTCAAAGGTACATCTCGCCCCTTCCAGCCGGCCTTGTCCAGTCCCAATATAACGCTCCCAACTTCCCCCGTTCTGCTGCTTGTTGGGAAAAGGGCAGGTGCATAGCACTTTGCTGAACTAAGAGCAATTTTTCATATCCCATTCTGTTTGCTTTTATCTCACACTCTTGTCTTTTTGCAGCTCGTTCTTGTCGGTCACATGATGAATCTTCCAGTGGCTTACCTGAGGGAGATACAGGATTTGAACAGCCAAGTGCTTCGATCCAAACCGCAGGATATCCTCCAGTTCTGCTACGATCACTTCGCCGGCCGACTGGCGTCCGAACGCAACAAATTGTTCTCCGATAACACACCCAACAAACGGCTCAAGACAGCCAAGAATCTCCCGCCCGCCATGTCGAGCAGCTTCAGCAGCCCCTTTGGGGTCAATGCGAACCCCTTCGGGTCCAACGAGGGCGCCATGATGCAGAAGGTTATTGAAGAGGAGGAGAACGATACCATTACTTCGCCGACGACTGGCACTTTCAACTCCCAGTCCGGTTCTATTTTCAGTGGTCCTTTCGGGGGCGATGGTAGCTTCGACGGTCCGCCGTCTGCCATGCGAAGCCCACCCAACCCTGAGAACTTCCCGGCTCAATACAACTTTGGCCGTCGAACTTCCGTGTCCGCCGAATCCCTCAAGCCTAATACGGATAACAACGACAACTGGCAACCTCCTGTGTACCCCAAAACCGAAGGCCAGCTTACGAGGCTGACAAACGCCATTTCTAAGAACTTCTTATTCAGCCACATGGATGACGAACAGAAGTCGCAAGTGCTCGGCGCGATGCAGGAGAAGCCGATCCCAGCAAAGGACATCAAGGTATGTTAGCACAGTTTGCGTTGATTTTATCCCTACAGGGCGGTAATTGACCGGCACCCCCAGGTTATTACCCAAGGTGATGCTGGTGACTATTTCTACATCGTTGAGAAGGGCACGTTCAACGTCTTTGTCAACGCCTCCGGGGCACTCAAGCCCGGCCCAGATGGCCTTGGCTACCAGGTTGGCGCAATCGAGGCAGGTGGTTCCTTCGGAGAGCTTGCCCTCATGTACAATGCGCCTCGAGCTGCTACTATTATTTCCGCCGAGGCACACAGCACGCTGTGGGCCCTGGATAGAGTGACGTTCCGCCGGATCCTGATGGAATCGACTTTCCAACGCCGACGCATGTACGAGAGCTTCCTGGAGGAGGTTCCCCTGTTGAAGACGCTCACGCCCTACGAACGGTCCAAGATCGCCGACGCCCTCGAGACACAGAAGTACCCACCGGGGACCCCCATCATCAACCAGGGCGACCCAGGATACGATTTCTACCTGCTCGAAAGCGGCGAGTGCGACGCATACAAGGAAGGCGTGCACAAGGAACGAATTAACCTCCGGCATTACGAAAAGGGCGACTTTTTCGGTGAGCTGGCGCTGCTCAACGACGCCCCCCGTGCGGCCACGGTTATCAGTGTGACGGAGGTCAAGGTTGCCAAGCTGGGCAAGAACGCTTTCCAGAGATTGCTTGGACCAGTTGAGAGCATCATGAGAAGAACAAAGTACGAAGATGTCAAATCCGGGGTTGAAGACGTGGACCCGCTTCAGTCGGCCTAGTGCTGCCCTGCTACCTTGGACCTGGACCCGGACAGATCACTAACATGGCCTGATGAACGACAGATCGGGAAACTTGCATCGCACGTCTAGACGAAACACGACTGAATGCGGCCGTTCGCGCGGACACAGAATGAGGGCTTGGACGGATGGACAACTGGTGGAGGCTTGAACGAGATCATGCGTGGATGGGACGGTGGTGGTTTTGAATATGACGGGAGAAGGGGACCCTGGAGTTAGGCTTACATTGGCGTTTTGAGTGATGGCATCACCCGGCAAACGAGTACACACCTCTTCCTTCGCTAGCTATCGTGTAGGAGATATGCTTTTTTGGTTTGAACATCAGATACCTATGGCAAGAAAAGAAGAAGGCGTAACAACAGAATGCTGTTCCGAGTATTATAAAAACAGTTCTTAACCTATTGTCTACCTCTAAAATGCGTCCTTTGCATCTTCTTCAATTGATGCTCTTCTTATGTGTGCGTCGATGTCGGTATCGCCCATCAAAACCTGGGCGTCCTCGTTTCACAATGCCGAGCTGATGTCCCTCCTTCCCGTCAATCACTACGTCGCGAACAGACTACCGCCTGCACAATACGGCGCGGGCTCCCATCCCGGCTCATGATCGGTTTTCTCCGAAATATCCGGATGTTTGGGGCCAAGTAGGATCATTGGTCAATAAACCATCGTGGCTCGGAAAATCGAGTGCGCGTTGAGGCCAGAGTAGAGTCACTGGTGATCCTCCTGCCCGTGCCACAGAATTTTTACTGTTGCATCTTCAACGCCATGCGTGCTCAGATCTCCCAGCTCGTATCAACCTCAAACAGGGCATCCTACGCCTCCGCGTGCGCCCTCTGCACCTCGAGGATCTCCCTCCTCAGCCCCTCGGCGGCGACCTCCGTCTCCAGCACGCGGCCCACGCCGCGGCGCCACGTGTCGTCCAGCCCCCTGATCTCGCCGCCGACCTCCTCCTGCACGCGCTGGCGGCGAATGGTGACGAGGTCGATCTCCCGCCTCGCGCCGGCGACCTCCCTCTCCAGGGCCCTGAGCTCGGCCTCGAGGTGCCAGTTGCCTACGAGCCAGGCGTTCTTGCCGTAGCTGTCGAGGAGGGCCAGGTTCTGCCGCCGGCCGCCCAGGTACGACATGGCCGTGTACGCCTGCGACAGGGCGGGCTCCAGCTCGTCCCTGCCCGCCGTGGCCGGGTCGGAGGTGGAGAGCTCGGGGGCCTCGTAGCGGGAGAGGTCGATGGCGCGGAGGGGGGCGGGCTTGTTGGGGTCCGGGGAGGCGGATATGCGGTCTAGTTCGGTCTGGATGGCGGGTGTGAAGTTGGAGGTGGCTGGTGGGGGGAGGAGGGCGTGGTATGGATCGTCTGGGACGGCGGAGCGCTCGAGGGAGATTAGGGCTTCTGCTGCGGCGCGGTCTTCAGGTGTCGGTTCGGGGTCGATGTCTGGGGGGAGCATGTGTCAGTAGCGGTCGTTGTTACTGTTGTTGTTTGGAGGAGGAGGAAGGAGGATGCTTCATCTGTGCTGGGAGTGAGGTTTGCGAGGAGGCTTACATGGGAGAGATTCATGGACTGTTGTTATGGAGGGCATGATGAATTAGATGTGTGTGTATATTGAGAGAAACCCTTGGCAAATTGAAGTTCCTCGGTCGCAGTGAAAGTATGGTATTTGGGTGTTGAATGTTTGGTATGTCGAAGTGAAGTGGTGGAGTCGCAAGGCTGAAGAGGATCTTCGTTGAACGTTCGTTCACTTTCAAAATTCGATACTTCCCCAACTTGGCGGGTACTTGGTACAGCCAGTAGCGCTGGGGTACGGGGCATCGACCCCTGTAAGTCTCCCGCTGTCAGGGGCCCTGAGACAGGGATTCCAGAAGCCTACATGCCCCGACCCCTCCAGCTCACCCACCCATTTTAACTTATACACTACTATATAGTACTGTGCAGTAACGTTCGGGACATCGTCGATAGGCGATAAATCTTGCATAATGATACATGTCTACCACAGTAGCCTCGTTCTTTTGCATATGGGAGTTGCCGTTGTCCTGCCCAGTCCATCGAATCGGGGACTTTCCAGCATGCTTTTGGCTGAGCTGGCCCTGCAGCTATGACATATCTTACCGTGGAATGTGTACTCGGATATGACAACATTTGTAGTACTTTTATGGCATCTGACACTCCTCTGTCCTCCGAACTTTGGATGTGCTCCAACTTCATGCGCTCGCCCCGTCACAATGTTGCCCGTGACTGCCGTGTCTCTCTTCTTTACTACCCAAGCTGAACTTGTTTAGCTTCGAACCTTCTCTGCTTCGTGATACCCCGACCTTTTGCATCAGCTCCTCCTATCTTGCCGATCATCCCGGCGCCCTCAAGGCAGCTGAACAACATATAAGTTCAGTTGACTCATAACGAGACTTCCAACTTCCAATACCAATACCATTATCGTCATCAGGAGCATCAAGGGGGTGGGAATTGTCTGCCAAGATGGACAAGTTATTACCGGCCCACGACCATACCCAGCACCATGATCACGTCGATGAACATGGCTTTGACGACGATAAGGAGGCCGCAACTTCTCAACCCCCACCGTCTACCTCAAAGCCGTATCGGAGGAGGATAGAACCCTGGGCTCTCATACTTTTGCTCTTTCTAGTAGTTTCATGCTTCGTTCTACCTACAGGCGATACTTATGCACAAGTTCTGGACTGGTTCAAGAACGACCCGCTCATTACTTCCACAGCACAGCAAGCTCAAGGTGATCAGTATCTCCTTGGTGTTGGAAAGGCCGATATCACGGGTCCTGTCGTCGAGGTGAATTTGATGGGATATGCGGATCCCAAACAACTCGGAACCGGCCTGCGTCAGCGTTTGTATTCTCGCGCCTTCATTGTGGGCGATATCGCCAATCCCACAGACCGGTTCGTCTACTTGGTATTAGACACACAGTCGGGGGACACAGCTGTGAGATACGGCATCCTCTCAGGCCTAAAAGAGTTGGGTCCTGAATACTCGGTTTATGCACACCACAACCTTGCCGTCACTGGGACTCATTCGCATTCCGGACCAGCCGGGTGGCTTAATTATCTCCTGCCCCAAATCACCAGCAAGGGCTTCGATCATCAGGGCTACCAAGCCATCGTTGACGGTGCCATTCTCTCTATTGTCAGAGCACATGAAAGCCTGCAACTTGGCTATCTCAGTGTCGGCTCAACCAAGGTCCACGGCGCCAACATCAACAGGAGCTTGTTTGCATATTTGGCTAACCCGGAGGAGGAACGTGCCAAGTACAATGTCAGCGCTGAAGATGACGGCTCCGTTGAGAAAGACCTCACCCTCGTCAAGTTCCAACGGGCATCTGACGGGAAAAACATTGGCGTGCTCACTTGGTTCCCCACGCATGGCACGTCGATGTATGGGAACAACACTATCATCACAGGCGATAACAAGGGCGTCGCCGCTTATCTTTTCGAAAAGAGCGTATCCGAGGAGACAACCGCTGCAGAGGGCTTTGTGGCTGGATTTTCCCAAGCTGATGTCGGTGACACCAGCCCCAATGTCCTAGGGGCATGGTGCGAGGATGGCTCAGAGCAGATGTGCAGTTTCGAGAACAGCACTTGTCCCAGCGACGGCCGGAGCCAGAAATGTCATGCGCGCGGTCCTGCATTCAGGACGAACGATAGTGGAACCTCGTCTTGTTTCGAGATCGGTCGAAGACAGTTCGCGCCGGCGAAGGCACTGTACGATGAACTCACCGCGAGCCCCAGTCCAATCAGGGGCTCTTGGGTGAAGTCTTTCCACACTTTTCACGACATGACCGACTTCACCTTCCTCCTCCCCAACGGATCACTTGCCAGAACATGCCCGGCAGCTCTGGGATATGGGTTCGCTGCAGGGACGTCAGACGGCCCGGGAGCATTCGATTTCACGCAGCACGATGGCGACCAGTCAAACACATCTCCTGTCTGGCGTGTCGTATCCAAGTTCGTCAAGGATCCATCAGACGAGCAACGGGCCTGCCAAGGCTCCAAACCTATCCTACTTGATGTCGGCGAGGTTCAGCAGCCGTACGCATGGACTCCCAACATCGTAGACGTACAGGTGTTCCGCGTTGGCCAGTTGATAATCATCGTCAGCCCGGGAGAAGCAAGCACCATGGCTGGGCGTCGGTGGAAGGAGACTGTGAAGGCAGAAAGCATTGCGCTCTTCCAGGGCAACAACAATCACGTAACCGAACAGTCGCAACACTCTCAACCAAGCCCGGTCGTCGTCCTCGGAGGTCCGGCAAATAGCTACACACACTACATCACCACCGAGCAGGAGTATTCCATCCAGCGGTACGAGGGCGCATCGACGCTGTACGGTCCGCACACCCTCGCCGCGTACATCAATGTCACCCTGACGTACCTGCCGTTCCTCGACGCGAGCGCTAGGAGTCCGCCGCCGCCACAGCCGGAGGACGCGTTTCCCCCGGACAACACGAACCGGTCGCTGTCGTTCATCACCGGCGTGGTAAGGGACGGCACACCCCTGGGCAAGAGCTTTGGGGAGCTGAAGCAGGACGTGAGGCGGTTCTACCGCGCGGGGAATCACATAACGGCCGTGTTTATCGGCGCGAACCCTCGGAATAACCTGAGGCTCGAGGGGACGTATGCCGCCGTTGAGAGGCTGGTGGTCAATGGCGGCGAAGAGGAGAGGTGGGAGACCTTCCGGGATGATAGGGACTGGAGCCTTGTGTTCCGGTGGAGCAGGACGAGTGAGGTGCTGGCGACGAGCGAGGTGGAGATCACGTGGGAGACTGACCGCGAGGGAGAAGGGGGGGTGGAGGCGGGGGTGTACAGGCTGAGGTACTTTGGGGACTGGAAGAGCCTTGGTGGGACGATCACGCCGTTTGAGGGGACTACTGCGAGTTTTACGCTTGTTTGAAGGAATTGTGTGTGTATGATGCATGACTGGACGTTCGCTCGTTGGGTTTCGTGTATGGTAGACTCGGGGCAGAGGGTACTCGTGTGTACACACATGCGGACGTCTTTTGCATTGGGAGTCAGGAGTCGAAGCAAGTATTTGGGATTATTGGGTTGCCTGGTGGCGTTTGTCCGGGAGGCTATGCGCCATCAACGCTCACTATATCGGAGAGGTTACATTGTTTTGTTGTGATAATTTCCAGACTGTAGATGCACGCTTCCACGCAGAATGGATATCAGATTACCATCAATTGCCACCGTTGATACATAACTCTACATACACATACACATACAGCACACGGTTTTGTGCTGTCACGCAGAGTGTACTCAGGTCGTATATTTACCAAAGCAGGCAAAAGGGGGCGCCCATCTGGTGGGTGTTCTTACTTTTGGACAAACTTCTCATACTAGAGACTTCGACTGTCTCCATATGATCCATATGAATCGTGGTTGATTTGTCTCGGCCAACTGGGATATTCCGACTCTATTGGATTTTGGCACATAGCCTCCCTGGCCGAGTTGTCCTGGGGCGCAGTCTATGTATCCACCCACATTGGATATGCAGGCCACTCTTACAGTACAACTCAACATGCATGCGTGCCTAAGGTTCTGGCGGATCCATCTGAGAAACTCTACTTTCGTTGTATCCCATAACTTCCAAAATTCTCACCGAGTCTCACGTTGATAACCCAGCCCGAGGGCCGAGTCCGTTGGCTTCATATAGACAACAGAAATATGGATCCGCTGACAGCCTTCAGTCTCGCGGCTAGCATATTGCAGTTCATCGACGTCGGTTCCAAAGTGGTCACAGAATCAGTCGATATCTACCGTTCAGCAACCGGTGCTTCATCTGTCAGCGAAGAGGCAGAGATCCTGATTGGCAATATCACGGTCATTGGTGATCAATTGGGGAAATCTCTGAGACCAGATGGCTCCTACGATGTGCTCAACAAATACGAGACTCACCTCGAGGGTCTCCGTCTTCGTAGCCAGGAGTTAGCACAGGAGCTCTTGAATAAACTGGCCAAGTTGCGAGTTGATGGAGAGAAGAGCATGTTGAAGCGGGTGAAGAGTGTTGGGATGGCTCTGAAGATCGTGTTCAAAGACAAGGACGAGATAGACGAGCTTCGGAAGCGTCTCAATGGCATCAGGGATGAACTGGAAGCCCATGTGGTCGTCGATATGAGGTGAGTCGATTGATACTGACGGATACCCTTGAACCCAGGCTAACCTGATATCATGTAGAAACTCGATCAACATGATCATGGTAACACAATCGGAGCAATACGCCCACCTCCATGACCTCAACAAGAGAATGATGGAGGCATTATTCGAGGCTCTCGAATCCAATAATACCAAGGTCGATGCTATACTGCGGGTCTACGACCAGAAAGCCACCCTCTTGCATGAGGAAATGAAGGTATTTCATCTAACATTCCTAGGGTGTCTGGTGTGTGTTGAGTGGCATGCCATGGCAGACTGACCGGTTTGGAATAGACCCACGTTACTGCAGAGCATGTCGACACAAGAAGAGAGATCACGGACAGGACGCAAGAGTTAAAAGTCACTGTTACCGCATTTGAGGAGAAGCTTCTATCGCAGAATCTGAAAGAGCATGAGCGCACGCGCAAGGAGCTCCAAGAGATCAAGGACAACCTCGTCCGTCAAATCGGGGAAAGGGAAGCATCTTTTAACAAACAGCAGGAGAGGCTCAACCTGAAGTGGCAGTGGCTGAGCGAAAAGAACCGGAAAGACCTAACGAAGTTGCAAAACGAGCTAGTTCTCGACATCAGCACCAAAATATACGCATTGGTATGTCTTCGTGCTTCTTTTAGGGAGAAGTCGTTTTCCTGTTGCTGACAACGGCACCAGGAAGAAATAGAGAAGGAGTACGGCTCCGCCGCTGACTCCTCCTCGCCTTCCACCAGTTGGAAAGTTGTGCCGTATCCAACACCTCGATTGTTGGTAGAGAAGCCGCCGGTCCGGCCCAAGAGTGCAGACATATCATCTGAAATCCAAAGACGTCAAGTTTCGGATCTTCTTCAGGGTCTGACTACCACGCAGCTCAGTGGGGACCACCTATCGCCTGGCCCCGGGGAACAGGGAATCAGACGGCGCTCGCTATCGTCTGCTTTCCTTCAAACTGCATTCGTACCGAGACGGCCATTGTATGTCGTCGTACTATTACAAGTTGCTGAACGGCCTGCGTTTCTGCTGCAGCTAAGCGTAGAGGAATTACGGGATGACGAGGAATTTTTCGTGCACCTGGATCGCAGAATTGAGATTGCATCCCGCGGTGATTCCTATTCTGAGGACGGTGATTATGCCACAGTAGAGTTTGCCGAGGTAGGTCGGCTCCAAAGCCTTCGTATAGATCCAGAGCCAAGACTTACGAATATTCAGTTCTACGCCGACGATGAGACGCATGTACGCGTCGTCACGTCTGGAGCAGTGCCGGAGGCAGACGATCAGAGATGGCAGTATCTCCCCAAGCCCATGGACGTTTTCCCCCCGGTCGGGGAAACTACGCTGATGGACTATGCCAAGGCACCTTACACCGCACGGTCCCGGTGTAATGTGCTTAACAGACTTCCCAAGACAACGTTGAAGCTGAAAGAGTTGCTCCCAGACTCATCCGGGAAGCTTTGGGGCTTGAGCGTCCATATGTCACTACCTAGGTACAAGAAGAAAGAGCTCGTTTTGGTGGACTAGCATCGCCTTTCAGAACACAGAAACGACCTTGGAGGGCCTAGTTCTTACTGTATCGCCTGGGAGGTGACAGTTAACATCTCGAAATCGTAGGGGTCATGACTGTTTAGTAATGACATTGCCCTTGTACAGGATCCGGACTGCTTAGCATCTCATGATAACATATAACATACACCGATAGGTGATATATAATTATTGCAGTGTATAAGAAGACCAGGGCTTCAGCTGTTGGGTCAGGCTTTCAAGAATCATGATCGAGTGCAACAAGGCAGGCCACATGTACAGGTAACAGGCACCATCCCCTCTATGCATATATGGTCAAGAGCTGAAGAGAAGCTTCAGATTGAACTGCGTGGCCAGTATGGGTCGGGGGCTTGCTTATCGGCCTGATCTCGTTGCTCTCAGTGCAACCGTCGAGGCCAGACACCCGCACGTGGCGTTGATATGAGAAGAGGAGACAGCCAAGTTCGGCTTGTGTACTATGTACTTTAGAAAGTACTTATCAAGTAGGTACATTACAGTGGCTACCCCCATATTATATGGTCCCATGCAAGCCAACCATACAAAATATCAGGAAAATACGATATATAGGGATTTGATATATGGGGGGTAGCCCCTGTAGCATCGAACGGCGTACACTGCCGTAGGCCCAACGAATCCCTGATCAAAGCTGTTGAACAGATCCGGGAAGGAGTCTTGTGAACTGTTTGATTCGTTCAACTTTACTCGACATTTAGTCACTCCCAAGTTTTGTCAACATCGTCGGTCCAAACTCAATAGTGGCACTGTATCGTGATGGGCTGGCTGCTCAAAGATTTGGTATGGGGGTCTCAGCATCTTCAGGGGTCTCGGGAGGTGTGGTAAACAATGTCGAACTGCATATGTGCTGGGGCGACTTCGATTTGTGGGGGTCCCGGATTCGGGGCCCCACTATAGTTTACTGGGCGGCAGCGCTAAACCAGGACTGGCAATACATGCCCAGCTGCCAGGGCAGCGCAGGTAGTCTCAAGCTGGAGCCTCGGTTTAGCGCTCAGTATGTGGACATTCACATGCACATGGATGAGCTGACACCCGCCGATTATGACCTCTTTGCTGCTCCCGAACCCGCGTAATAATACCACCTCACTGTCGCCCAAATTCACTTCACTTTACTCTTGCTAGGTAGTGTGTACTGTCCTCACATCATTCCTTCACAACAACTTCAAAAAAGTCACCGTCTCATCTCAAACCACAGCAATAATGTCGCTCGCAGATGGTACGTTACGAGACACTCAAACTAATCGCCCGGAGGATCACTGCCTGGGCTAACAAACGGCCACTTAAACAGAGAAGTTCCCCTCCTCGGCTGCCTTCCAGACCATCAACGAGGCTCTGAATGTCAGCGAGGCCGACAAGAAAGACGCCATTAAGCAAGGAAATGGTGTCTACGCCTTTACCCTCAAGAACACCGCCGGAGAGACCGAGAGCTGGCACATCGACCTCAAGAACGAGGGCAAGGTCTCCAAGGGGCTCGGCGAGAAGCCAGACGGTATGCTGCAATCAGTTAAAAGGCTTGTCTGTGGTGGGAGACGCAATGCTGACCATCAAACCATTGAAACAGTAACCCTCTCGCTCTCCGATGCCGACTTTGGCAACCTCGTCGCCGGCAAGGGTAACGCACAGAGATTATTCATGTCCGGGAAGCTCAAGATCAAGGGCAACGTCATGAAGGCGACCAAGCTGGACCCCATCCTGAAGAAGGCGCAGACCAAGGCCAAGCTGTAGAAGATGAGGTTTGGGTTGCGCTACGACGACGGGGTCTGGACGGATTGGGATGGCCATGCTCGGCCTCAGGGGGGTGGTGATGGAGATGGGGCTGTTATTTGATGAGAGTCTTTGGCAACGGAGAACAATCCGTTCTTTGTCTTTCTTCATTGCGGGTGTATGTATGTATATAGTATGGCTACAGCACAAGATTGACTTGATATGAACCTCATTAGGCTTATCGTCGTGACCGTTCCGCAATTGTGGCTGCATGGATCAAGACCACCGCTGGCTGATATTTGGGGCGACACAGCTGTCTGGCAGCTGTCAGAATGTACCTGCCGGCCTCCAATCCGAATCCGGTAAAGATGACGCATCCGGGCAGATCGCGGTGTGGTCTCACTGCCGGCCGGAAAACCCCCCTGTGCTTTTCTTATGTCTGTTGTCTGCTGGTAACACACACAGTAGTCACTACTACAGTGGGTTCACCTGACGCCCGGGCCACCTTTTGCTTCTCAATGAGAGGCAGTAACCACCCAAATCCCGGAGAACCTCCCGCCTCCAACCTGATTTTTTTTCTCAAACCCTCACCCGTCACCCCGTCGCGCGACCAAAGGTGCAGCAGATCCCTCCCGCATCCCAACCCATCCCACAAATATTCCACGATCGCATTCCTCCCATCAACACATGCACCTTTCGCGTCTTCATCATCCCAATTCCCTCCATGTTAATTGCATCGTGACGCGCGTTTTCTTGTCGACTCTTTCTTTCTTGTCATTGTAGACTTGCGACACGTTGCGTCTTTGTTTATTCTGGTCCAAGGATTGGAAGCTTGAGGCACCTACACCCTCCTTTCTTTCTTCCCACCATCACCTCCGTACTCCGCCTTCGAACTTGGAAGTGTCAAGCGCCTCGTCAACCCTCGACTCAGCAGTTACATCGCGCAAGGCTCCTGCTCTGTCCTGGTTCCACCTCGACATTTCAACGGTTTTTCGCGCTAATCATAGCTACGCGATCCATCGCGACCGCCATCCATACTACCCCTCGACCCGACGCGATTTGACCGATACTCTCCATTTCACTCGTCGACTTGGATGAACTCCTTCTTACAATAGATCGGCGCGATCTTCCTATCTCACCATGGATAGCTCCTCGCGACAACGCGGCCCTACTTTCAGCTTCCGTGCCGGCCAAGCGTCCACATCTTCCTCATTCCCCTCATACACGTCAAAGCTGCGCCACGAGGTCAACGAAGATGGTCGCGCTCCCCCAAGACCTATGGGAAGCTGGAGGACCACAGGCCCGGCCAGCAAGGCCCAGCCAGCAGCATCAACCGTGATGGCAGGCAGAAGAATCTTCGACCGAAGCCAGAACATGTCCAGACTGGGCTTGAGCACAACGAGGCCTGCTTCCAACGTGCCTGCGACTACGCCAGGCAGGATCTTCAACAGGCCCGGCCTTACAAACGGGACCGCCCCGAAGTTCCATTTCTCTCCTCGTATACCCGCCAACACCATGCGTGAAAGCTTTCCCGCTGCTACGCCTGGGCGATCATTCCGAGGCTCTACCGCCGATATCAACGGCCGAGCCATGTCCAAGACAGCTGGAAGCAACCTCTTCCCCATGAGGATCTCGTCTCCCCCCCCCGAACTCGATGGCGAGGAGCTCGCGAAGCAGGTCCCCAACAACCCAAACAGGGTGGGCTCCGTTTACGCCGACGAATATCTGTCACACTTGGTTCCACCAGAGCTCGATGACCTCCAGCGACGTCAATTCCTGTGCATCCTTGATCTGCGTAGATTGAAGTATGCTGCTACCGAGATCTTTTCAAAGAAGGATTGGAGAGTGAACATCATGAACTTCGGAAAGGAATATGAAAAGAGCCGGAGTTTGATTATGCTGCGATATGGCCTATACGAATTCAAGACCGTTCCGGCTTCAAGGGAGGTGCTTCAGAAGTGGAAACAGGAGAACAACGTGCCAGAGGAAGATGAGGAGATGGATGAAGCACCAGTTACGAAGCCGAATGGTATCTCGAGCAACTCCAGGGGCTCGACGAAGAGGCGGGCTGAAGATGACTTGACCAAGGACAGTGATTCGACCATTGCCCCTACACCTAGCAAGCGACGTGTTGCAGACCGAGAGCCTCTCGCTGAATCCTCAGCTATGACTTCGAACGCGGGAGCGACACCCTTTGTGAAGAAGGTAAAGCGTGGGGCTGAGCATCTGGATGAGCTGGATGAGAACCAACCCAGCAAGAAGAAGTCCAGTACCCTCTCCATCTTTGAGGACGTTACGAACAAATCGCCGACCCGACCAGCTGCAAGCCCTACGAAGCCAGCCCCGAAGAACATATTTGCACAGCCTGCGAAGACATCTGAGTCTACATTGAGCGGGGGGTTCAAGGCCCCACCCTCGGGTAACATTTTTGGACACCTTTCGGGACAGAACTCCCCCGACGGCAGTGATGACGAGGAAGGTAGCGAGGCCGAATCCGAGAATGGCGCTGAGGAGGAAGCTGCTCCCGCCGTTCAGCCAGCGGCTTCTACCACGACGTCGCTATTCGGTGCCAAGCCCAGCGCTTTTACCAGCGACTCATCCACCACTGGCAGTGCTCTTAGCAAGGCTCCGAGCCTTTTTGATCGCATTACGAAGGGAACCGATGGAGAGGCTGCGCGAACTACGGAAGACAAACCTGCAGACCAGCAGACCAGTACTGGATTGTTCTCCTCCATCAAGCGGCCAGCGAGCCCGGCGGCGGAGAGTCAACCCCAGAACAAGACGTGGAACCCCAACACGCCCATCAAGTTTGGCGCTACAACATCTCAACCTGGTACATCACTGTTTGGTGCAAAGACTAGCGAATCCACTTCAATTTTTGCCAACAAGCCTGCGGAGAACACGGGATTCAAGTTTGGCTCGACTGAGGCGTCCAAGGCTGACGCTGCGCCTGCTTTTGGCACTCAGGTTCAGGACTTCGCAAAGGAGAAGGAGGCTCCCAAGACGGCCGCTCCATCATTGTTCGGTCAGGCTGCGAAGCCATCGGAGCCTACTACCAGCCTTTTCGGTAATGTCTCAAAGACGCCTATCTTTGGGCAGAAGTCCGAAGAGCCAAAGCCTGCAGACTCAACCGTACCGCCTGCTACCCCGAGCCTCTTTGGGACACAGTCCAATGTCCCGAGCACTACACCATTTGGCAACCCTCCAACAACTACCCCAAGTACCCAAGGCGAGTCTAAGTCCATTTTCGCAAGCTTGAACACTCCTGCCACGACAGCACAAACTACAACGCCCTCTCTTTTCGGCACGGCCAACAACGACAAGCCCAGCAGCTTCTTGTTCGGAGCAAAGAGCGATGACAAGCCGCCCGCTACACCAGCGTTTGGTGGGTTTGGCACCCAGTCGTCAACAACGCCGAGCCTGTTCGGTGCTAAGACCACTGCTCCTGCTGAAGAGAAGAAGGAAGAGTCGGCCCCGAAGAGGAAGAAGCCAGATTCGGATGAGGCCGCCGCAGTTTTCGGCAGTGGTTTGACAGACCAACCAAGCAAGAAGTTCTCGTTTGGTGGTGGTGCTCCCACTTCTACGAGTCTGCCGCCAAAGACTCCTGCTGCTGCTAACGGTGCAGATGATGCGGGGTCTATCTTTGGAGCCACCTCCCAGGAAGGCCCAAAGACATACTCCTTTGGCAGTACCGCTTCCACCACGCCGGCTCCTGCGACCCCTAAGCCAGCTGAGACCCCAGCGCCTGTGTCTCTGTTTGGTAACACAACATCCCAGCCAGAGGCAGCAAAGACCCAACCCAGCATTTTCGCGAACACGACGACTCCCAGCACTGGATTCACATTTGGTGCAGGAGCCAGCACCACGCCAGCATCCAATCTTTTCGGGGGCGCCTCGAACACCAATAACACCACCGACTCTAACCAGCCACCGTCGCTCTCGTTTGGGGGCGGCGGAGCACCCGCCTCTAACTCCTTTACCTTCAACTCTGGTGGTGGCGACCAGGGCTCTTTCAAGAACCCCTTTGCTTCGGGCACGAATGCCTCGGCAACCCCGTCATTCGATTTTGGGAACACCCAGAGCCAAACAGCCAACGCGCCATTCACATTCGGAGGCCCCAGCACATCCACCATCCCACCAACATCCAGCTTCACGTTCGGTGGGGGCTCGCAGCCAGCCACTAGCGCTCCTGCATCCAACAGCTTTACATTTGGAGGGGACTCGCAGACTACGAACAACGCGTCTGCCCCGTCCTCCAACATGTTCGGAGGCACTCAGCCTAACGGCGGGTCGTCTATGTTCAGCTTTAGTTCTCAAGCACAGTCGCAGCCAACAAGCAACATGTTCTCCGCCCCGCCCGCCAATGCGGCACAAGGCATTTTCGCCAGCAACCTAGCGCCCCCTCCAGGGTCGTCTACTGGCACGAGTAAGTAGTGTCTCTTTTTTCCTTAGCTTTACATACGTTACTTTTGATGTCCATCATTAACGTCATGTAAAGATACCCCTTTGTTTGGCGGAGCGTCTAGCATAGCTACGACGCCGGCGAATGGCACCCCCGAGCCAGAAGCCGCCGCAAGCAAGAAAGTAAACGCGGACGAGAAGACGGCTGACGAGGACGGCAAACCGCAGGAGCAAATTTCCCTAACCGACGGTGGGCCAGGGGAAGAGGACGAGGAGGTCGTTCATGAGGTCCGGGCCAAGGCTCTGAGACTTGTCCCGTCCAAGGCCGATGACGACGACAAGGACAAGAAGAGCACCAGCAACTGGAAGACGGAGGGTCTTGGACCACTGAGGGTCCTTAAGCACAAGACCACCGGTGCCGTGCGCATCCTGCTGCGGGCCGAGCCCCGAGGCAACATCGCGATGAACAAGCTCGTGCTGGCCGATTTTGACTACAAGGTCGATAAGGGCGCCAAGTGGGTCAAGGTTCCATGCGCCAAGGATGATGGCCAGGGTCTGGAGACGTGGATGCTCCAGGTCAAGACCAACGAGTTCGCGGTCAAGCTCGCGGGCGCTATGGAGGAGAACAAGACAGCCAACAAGAAGTGATTGGCACAGCATTGATATGCGAAGCAAGTGGCAGGTGTTGAATTTGTAATAGCAAAGGGAAGCGTGGCGCGTGGGACCAAGTGGTTTCAATTCTGGGCGCAGATATTTTCCGCCAAGTGGTACATAACATGATTCATTGATAATGATGATGAGCCTACTGGAAGTATCGAAGGGGTCTGGGAGAGGGGGGCCGGTGTCCCAAGAGGAGGCACCACAACGGAACGAACGGAATATGCCCCTGGTTGCTTTGTTTTTGCCTCGCTCACTGACGGGCCTCTTTTGCTGCATTAGCACAGGCATCTTGTACGGAGTCGATTATCTTTGCAAATTTGGCATTTTTGGCATCTGGGCACACCGGGGGACAAATAAAAGTCGCACTACCTACATTGCAAAAAATGAAACCGAGATTGATCGCTGTCATGAGGATGTACCTTGGGGTCTTGTGTGCGCTTAAAGGCCGATTATTGATGGATCATGAGGGCTGGTTCGACTGCTCAAGTCGAATATCAGGGCGCCTTTGATGGTGTGTCGTTAAAATAAGGTTGACAGTGTGGGGCATTCGTCCACTCAACACTTTACCACTGAGATATTATGCAGATGATTATCTCATTGGTTGTGGTGGGCATTACCAAATGTGCGGAACTTGTACCATAGTACACCTGTATGTATATCTACCTAAATAAGTATGGCTATATCTGAAGGTGCATTTATGGGGTACGTCTACTTGCTGAACCGAGTACTCCTCCACAAGGCAAGGACTTGGTGTGACCGAATCATTAAACCGCCTGTTGGAGCGCTGGCGGATCAAGGGGAATTCCGTCTAGGGATATATGAATCCTCTCGAGGGTCTGAGGGTGTGGTCTACTGCGGGACACACAGTGTCTTGTTGAGACTCAACGATAATGTGACTGCCACCAACGAGCCTCATGCTCGACGCCATGGATCAGCGATGGTTACTCAGATATGGCCTCCCTGTTCGTGTTGCTGGTCATTCAGGTTCGTAAAGGTCGTCTGCTCATTATACTTGGAGCCCAGTGTTGAATATGAGGGCGACAGCTATGATCAATGGTAGATATCAGTCAAGTCACAAGCAGCTCTAACCAGAAGACATCAATTGATCCGCCAGAGTCCCATGAGCTACACATTGACCAATCAAATAACACGGATGAACCTAGAAGTGGAGCCACCCTCCCTCCGTCCTTTGGGAAAGGGAGACCACTCACTCCCCTCCCCTCCAACCTCCTATGTACCATCGTTACGCCCTTGGTTCACGATTTTCTCTCAATTGGAAGGCATGACATGCAATCTGCCCGGGAGACGCGTCGTGGCGCCTACCTTCTCTTTTACCCCCCCC
>LKEA01000033.1:159346-175930 GCA_003795315.1 Cytospora schulzeri | reverse complement strand
AATACGGGCGGAAGACTACCCCCACCAATGTCGAACTCTAGCCCAAGTTTCTTCACATGGTTGAAGAACTTCTTCTTGGCCTTGATTAACCGTATCTATCCTCAGAGGCAGAAGAAGCAAAGAAACACAGGGAAAATGGCAAAGAAATTGGTACTATCCACGGGGTAAGCCAGACCAGCCAGCCTCTTCTCTCAAAAGTCTCACCATTTTCCGTGTACTATGTACAGTACAACAAACGAGCCAATGCCCATGGCCGCCGCATATTTGCTTTGCCTTGCTAACTTTCCCCCGCCCGCCGCAATAGTAACATCGTGTCCGGTGGCCCCTCCATCATCCGCAAGCCAGGCGCATACCGCTCCAACCTCGAGCTCACAAACTCCCTGCGAAGCAACTTCCTCTCCGCAAAGCAAGACTACGCGACGCCGCCCACGAGCAACACCCCCGAAAATGGCCTCTCCGACGTGGAATCACAACAACAGCAGACCGTGCCCCCAACCCCGACCACGATAACGCCCACCCCACTGTCATCCTGGACGGCACAGGACGGCGACACCCTCTACATACCACGCATCGAGTGGGACGCAGACAGCGAGGGCCTGCAGGAGGACCCCAGCCAGTACGACATCACGGTCAAGCTATTCTTCCTCCCGAACAACAACAAGAACAACAACAACTCGTCATCAGACCCGGCCTCCCGCGCGCGCCACGCCCGCGAGGCCCTCGCCCTCGTCACGCGGGAGCTCCGCGTGCCCTCGGTCTCCCTTCTCGTCGTCAGCTTCCCGGGCATGTCGTTCGAGGGCGACTGCGAGTGGGAGGCCGACAGGAAGAACGCGTCCCAGGGCAGCGACGCCGAGGAGCTCGCGACCTGGGCGCGGGCCGTCGAGCCGCTGCACGACGAGGGCCTCGTGGCGCGGCTCGGGGTCGCCGAGTTCGGCAGCGAGAAGCTCGCGCGGTTCCTGGACGCCCCCGTGAGGGTCGCGCCCAGCGTCGACCAGATCAACGTCAAGAACTGCTGCAACGTGCCGCCGCCCCTCGTGGGCCTGGCCAGGGAGAAGGGCATCGAGCTGCTCGTGCACAGCGACTGCACCGATGTCCTGCCCGAGGGCACCCTGCGGGAGCTGCTGGGCCGGGGCGTCCGGGGCGCGGGCGTGCTGGCGGACCCGGCTGGGGGTGTGGAGGAGGGGTTGAGGGGGGACCTGACGCCGCTGTGGGTGGTCAAGTATACGGCTGTGGTGAGGGATCGGGGTGTCATTGAGAACAAGGGCTATTTTGCCGGCGCTGAGCTTGTAGAAGAGTAATGCTCTCGGCTCTGCTCTGTTCTGCTCTCAGGTTTGAATCAAGGATAGTGTGGAATGTCAGAACTATCTTTGTCTTTCTTCCGGGGGGTGTCACGTCTCACTGGTTCCTGATTCTGGAGAACTTGGACGGGCTTTTCTGATGCTAGAACCCCCGGCGTGGCTTCTACAGTATGAGTCGAGGTTGGCATTCTCGTTTTCCACGGCGCAAAATGGCAGTTGGCGGCTCTTTGCACGTTCGCACATCAAGATGTTTTGTTTGTTAAGGCACGCTAGACGAGGTGATGAGGCACGTCATGCATATCATGTATATCAATGTTGTTGATAGAAAGGAGCAAGAAGGCGTTTTGTTGGATTTGAACCGAATAGAATGTGGATGGGACAGTACGGCTGGTAACGAATGGTCTTTCGCGCCGTAAGGATTTCTCATGTGCTTCACTGCCGTGAGTGAGAAGGCCCACTTGAAGTTCGTGGGCCGTACTACTTTGCGCCGGATGGCAATGTCCACGGGCGATTCAAACCTTGGCCGTAGTCCACGTTCGACCTGTACCTGCGGTTTCGAGTTTGACGGGCTGCAGACAAGTCACCTAGGATTCTGTGCGTTGTTCGACGACAAGAGGTTGTAGGCATGTCTCGGTTTCTCGGTTCATCAATCATCGCTCTGTAGACCTCATGGCTGGAAATACGAACTTGATCGTTCCTTGGTTTTCTTTCTTTCTTTTTTGTTTTGTTCCTTCAACCCAACATGCTCCTCTTCCTCCCGCGCATCCTGACGTCCTCCAGTTTCTTGAGCACCGGTCTCGCCCCCTTGAAACCCTGCCTGTACCCGTTGAGCACCTCGTCGAACAGCTTCTGCGCCCGCGGGTGCGTGCTCAGGAACGCCCTCTCGAGCACATACAGATCGACGGCCCTGTCCTCCTCGCTGGAGCTCTGACTCGCCAGGCCGAAATCGATTATGACGATCTCCCCGTCCAGGACACCACCCTTATGATGGCCGTTCGCCGCCGCCGCCGCCACACCACTGTCTTCTTCTTCTTTCCTCCTCCTCGCCGCCGCCGGCCTCAGCATCATGTTACTCGTCGTCAGGTCCCCGTGCACGAGGCCCGCCCCATGGAGCTTCCCCACGGCGGCGCCGACCCTCCTCATCAGGTCGACGAGCTCCGCGTTTCCCCGGTCGCCCTCTTCCCCGTCCTGCTGTGCAGTCGTCGTCGCCGCCACCCTATTCACCTCCTCCTCGCTCTTATCCCCCAGCCAGGCGTTCACGCCCACCCGGACGGGCTGCCCCTCGACCCACTCCATCATGAGCCAGCCGCCGGCCTCGTCGACGCAGTAGACGGCGGGGACGGGGACGGCCTCGCGCCTGCACTTGGCGAGGATGCGGGCCTCGGCCAGGATGCGCTGCTTGGTCAGGCGGGCGTCGAGGATGGGGTGGCGGTAGGGCTTGGAGGGGCGGTACTTGAGGGCGCAGGGGGTCGAGGCGGAGAGGTAGCTCGTCCGGTAGAGGAGGCCCTCGGCGCCCTGGGTGATGAGCTCGGGGGGCTGGCTGGTGGAGTGGGTGAGGACGCGGGGGAGGGGCAGGGGGGATTGCCCCGCCGTTGTTGTTGTGGTTGTGGTGGTTGTCGTCATGTCAACGGATGGTTGGGTTGCTAACGGTTGGGAAAGTCTTCGTCGTTTAGTAGGGGGTTGTTGTTGTTCTTGTTGTTGTTGCTCTTCTGGAATATTTGCGACTTGAAGCGAAGGCGGCAAAAGTGGAAGTGGCTGTTGAGAGGTCATCTAGACTAAAAACTGCTAGAGATAGTGTGTGTGTTGTGGTTGTGGTTGTGGTTGTTCTTCTATTACGTTGTTTGGGTTTGGTTTACCTAAGGAAGATTGAGTGACAGACACTAACTGACTGACTGACTGACTGACTGACACACACACAGAGACACAGGCTGACTTGACTGGCTGCGGGAGCTTGCAAATGCGAGATGCAAGAGATTCAATGGTTCGTCACACAACCTTGGAATTGAGGGGCACAGAAAACTTCTAGAAGTTTGTGGTTATGACAGTGACAGGTGAAATTCCAAGGGTTCCCAGACTTCTCCAGTTTCAGAGACAAAACAAAATTAGGGATATATTCCCTGTTTCCCCAGCCGTCTCTATTTGTATGTAGAGTAAGTAAGTTCATCATAACCTAGTATATATTATAATATGGTATATATACCTACTGTAGGTACGTTCCTCTACATTCCTTTCCTTCTCTCTTCCAACTTGTTTCCTTTCCATGACCTGACCCTTGACACATATACACACATATATATACACACACACATACACACACACAGACAAACCATGTCGCCTATCGATCGATTTTCCAATCTCATATCGTGTCGACAAATTGTGGTCCGAGTCAAGAAAAGAGAAAAAGCAAGTGCCTCTATATGGCCCTTACATAGCTTGAACCCCTCCTCTCCCCCCTTCTTTTCGCGAATTACGGCCTATGAATAGAAAGAGCTGCAAGGCATCCTGCAGGGGATGTTCGGTCTCTCAGTCTCTTTTCTCAAATCTTTTTGAAGAGAACCGCCCACCGGATCACCTCACTGGCCAACCGTGGTGCCACAAGCTGTGACCCTCCATTGCCTCGTCACCTGCAGACTCACCTGCTAAACTCAATGCGCGGTGAAGGATTTCTCTTTTTTACTCTTCTTGGCTGCACCTCCCCTGAACTGGACTGAAGTGGACTGAAGTGAACTGGACTGAAGTGAACTGAACTGAACAAGATTCACTACGACAGTGGGAGGACCCATGTGGTATTTGCCATGAGTACCTTATTGTACTTAGTATGTACCTACTGTGTATCAATTAAGTATTCGAGACTTACTTGGGTACCAACTTACTTAGTAAGTAGGTAAGTAAGAGAGAGAACATTAAAGAAGAAAAGAAGAGGCCCGGGAGTCCGGATACATGCAAGATTGCGCTGTTCATATCCGTAATCCTCGCCCCGCCAAATCTTGTTCGCCTTTCCATTTTCCCTTAATATTATATTACTAAAACATACGGCACAATTTTCATTCAAGGTTAAGCGTGTTTCTTCCTGTCTGGCACATGTCAATCAAGCCTTGGTTCCGCTGTCTGTCTGTCTGTCCGTCAACTGGTCTGTCCCTGCCCGCCATCAAATCCCAAATCCAATAATCCCATCTTTTTTTTTTGCCTTATTGACTGGGTTTTGTTTCATCATCGATCTCGTTTTGCCCACCTGCCCTCCTTCTATCAGTATCTATCTATCCATCCATCCATTCATCTATCTCTCTACCAGAGTAGCGGTGCAATACAATCTCTCCTTCTGTTTGTACCTTACTGTATTGTACTGTACTGTACTGTAACTGTACCTACCTAGTCTACTCTATCTACTCTGTCCAGATCTACTTCTGCATACTATAAACTCTCTCCCTCTCTCCCACTCTCTCACTTACGACCCCACCCAAACCACACTACATACAAATCCAATCATATGCGACAAGAGACATAAACCGATAATAATAATAAGATACTGCACGTCGCAACCCAAAACCACCAGCAGGCCATGCGCCTAGCACGCTGCTCACCAGCACCATGGCCACCCGCCCAGCCACTGACACGCAGTGGACACTAGTCCTGGCCCTGACCGCCCTTTTCCTCAGCGCCGTGGTGACGGCGCAGATCCTGTCGGCCTACGCAAAGGCCTACATGTCGGCGCCCGCCGAGGTCTACACCTTTGTCGACGCGGCCGACTCGTCGGTCCAGGAGAACGAGAGCTACGACCGCGACGTCTCGCGCGTCCGCCGGCTCGAGGACAAGCTCCGGCTCGGCCGCCTGCTCCGGGAGATCCAGAAGTGCGGCGACGACCTGCGCGAGGAGCTCAGCGGCGTGCTCATGTCCGACGAGGACGACGGCGAGGGCGGCGACGACGTCGTCATGTGCGGCGACCTCAAGGACTACCGCCTCACCACCACCGCGAGGGTCCTGTGGGCCTCCAAGAGGAGGGGCCTCGAGGACAAGGTCCGCAGGCTGGACATGCTGCGCATGCGCTTCCTGGTCGTCTACCTCGGCATCGTCTCCAACGCCAACGCCGCCGACAACGACGGCAAGAAATCTGCGGACAAGAAGGGGTCGTCATCTGCTGCAGCGAAGGGGGGCGGCGGCGGCGAGAAGTTCCCCACGCTGTTCGAAGGCAACTGTCCGCCACCACCACAGATGCCACCCTGGCTCGCAGAGGGCATCAACAAGAAGAAGCCTGTGGCGCGGCGCCTGAGCAGGGCGATAGGGCACAGCGACGAGAAGGTCGAGGCGGGCCCAAGGCGCGGCTGGGCTGGCGTCATGATGGAGCTGCAGATGTCACCGTTATTGCACAGGCGGCGGGCCAGCGTCGAGAAGTCCACATCGCCAAAATCTTAAGACAAGCAAGACGACTTACTTGCTTACTTACGTGCCTGCTTACTTGCTGCGTTGACGGGCGGAATCTTTTGGGTGGCATGCAATTTCTTTTCCTTCTTTCTCTTTTCGAAAAGAAGGGAGCAATCTGGCGGACAACAGCAACCAACCAACAAAACAATCATTTTCGGGATATGGGAAAAAAGGCTTTACGACGATTTATGACTTTACGTTCGATTTAACATACCATACCACACACCATACCATACACCATACCATACCATACCATACTCCCCGGCCACGGCCGTGTTACAACAACAACGACAACAACTACTACTACTACTACTACTACAACCACTACTACCATCATTACTACCCTCCCAACGACAAAGCCATACGTTACGGAGAGTATCTTGGGAGCTAATAGATAAAAGTCATGGCCGTCTTTTCTTTTTGCCACGACGAGAAATCAACGCGACCATGACGGCTCGGACCTCGGGAGGACATATTTGTTTTTGTTTTTTTGGCGAGGGCGACATCAGTTGACTATTGGGTTAAGCGGGTATTCCAATGGGCCACTGCACATTTCAACCGTATAATGTTTATAGTCTCAAATCACTTCAATTCTGGAGTTTGATACTCAACCTCAAATACGCTTCGTATCCCTACTTGAGTACTCTTATATGTGTGACGTATACGTAAAAGTAAGACCCCATGGTTTGATACTAACCAAGTACCTACTAAGTAAACATCTACTAAGTAAATACCTAGGTAATTTGAAATCCACATCCCTCCTGTATATATGCTTTCCAAGGGTTGCTTCAGCTCTTGCTCGGTCGTCGCAATGGCGGCCGAGAGGCGAACGAACCCCTTTTTCCCGCGCCCGTATCTGCCAATGATGGAATGGCCTTATTGTAATCACAATCGCCCCACGCAAACAGCGACGCCCAGACTTGCCGATCTGGCCAGACCATGGTTAAAAAAGACAAACCTTTGAAATATCGAGAATTACTATAGTGGGTTCTGATTATGCTTGTTCATGTGACGTGAGATCTCCCTCATGTTTCAGATGACAGGAGTGAAGTGAGTGGACACCACACTCGGGGTAAGTAAGTATGTAGCTCATATATTGATTGCTTCCCGGTCTTAATCCTCGGCGGGTTTCAAGGTTCTCTCCTATCTAGTCTACCCCAGGGTCGGGTCGTTCGACTGGCCCACTTCAGCCTTTCCATCCATCCCATCTTAGCATACTTAAGCAGTTAGCAGTCCTTTTCCAATTTGATCTCGGTCTTGCCATTCGGTCCTCCCGGCATCATTCGGCATCATGCCATGCAGATGCTTAGTGAGCGGCATCGGGCCCAGTACCGTTCCTCTCACCAACTGTGTGCAGTCACGTATGTCAGTCAGTAAACAAACTCACTCCGAGCCAAGCCAGCATGTGTAAAACCAACAAGAGATAAACAAGGCCATAGACCCGGGGAAATCGAAGACCAGACTTACCATCCATAGCAACCAAGAACCGACTAACACAGTTATAACACGCCACGGTAGCCACAATCTCCACCACCTCCCTCTCCCCAAACAACCCCCTCACCACCCCAAACGTCTCCTCGGCGACCTCGACATTCCGCGTCATCTCGTCCGCAAGACAGAGCACAGCCCACTGCCTCTCCCCCAGCCCACCCCTCTCGCCCTCCCCCGCACGAACGTCCAGCGGGCCCGTCCTGTCCCTCACGACCTCCACCCCGGCCTCGGACACCCCGGCCGCGACGGCCAGCGGCGCGTGGTGCGCCCACTCGTACCAGGCCCGGTTGACCACGGCCACGCGGCAGATGGCCAGCTCGCGGAGGTCGTCGGGGATCTGCGTGCGGGTGCGCACCGCCCCGAGGAACGAGTTCCAGCCGTCGGCCACGGGCGGGGAGTGCAGCAGGGCGAGGTCCAGGGGTGTTAGGGGCCTGGGTGCGCGGCGCGCGGCGATGCGGTCTATTATGGCTTGGTCTTCTGGGCTGGTGGTGGTTCCTGGTGGGGGTGGGTTGGGGATGTAGGGGAGGCGCATTTTTAGGGGGGTTGTTTGGTGGTATGTCCTTGGGGATGATGATCTTGTGGTGGTTGTTGTTGTTGTTGCTGTGGCTGATAGTTGTTGTAGGATTTTAGATGTGGATGTGGACGTGGATGTGGACGTTGATGTGAATGTGAATGGTCTCAGGTAAGGAACAACTCGGAGTGGTAGTCTGTAAAGAGTCATGTTGAAACTGAATGAATGGGTATAAATAAATATCTCGGGTTTTTGTTCTCCGGCCCAATAAACACAAAAAGACGGCCGATGTTCGGTAAAGCGGAGGACGGGCGGGAACTAAATACCCCGCGTAAACGCTCTTCCCGGCAGATCATCTCGGTCAGTGGCCGGAACCACACCTGGCAGGGATATATAAGTATATACTTATATGTCTATGTACTTTTGATATCTCTCCCCTCTATACCTAGGTATATCGCATGGTTAACTGGAAACCCTCGATGTGTATCATTACTCAAATTTCAAATTAATATAGCGTATGGTGTGTATAAAGAACATCAGAGTCTTGTTGGAAGGTATGTGAAGAAGGGTTGGACAATGGGAAATAAGTAAATCCCACATAGTCAACATAATTATTGATTCAGTCTCACCAGTCCAACATATATAGCCACAGACATATATCAGCAGTCACAGTCTAATAAGATCCGGAGACTTCAAGTCTTTGATTCACATCTACCTTAGAAATGATCACTCACTCCCTCCAGATAAATAGTCTGCCCATCAGAGACTTGCAACCAAAGCCTCCATCTCATCCACACTCCCAACAGGTCCCCATTCCTCCCTCGCCCTCTTCGCCCTCTCCTCACTAGCCAAGAACGCCCCCGGAAGACCATGACCCTCCTTATCCCCCATCATGATCCTCGCAATACCCCTCCCAGCCAGTGCACATCGGGGCATACCATGGCCCGTGAAACCCGAGGCTATATACAAACCCTCACCACCACCCAGGGCCTCCGGTACCTCCCCGATCCAGGGGACGTGGTCCCGGGAGTAAGCCATAATACCCGTCCATTCCATACTCGCCTTGAGACCCCCTTCCTTCTCCTGCACCTTGTCCTTCTCCCCCTTCTCCTCTCCCCCCTCTTCACCACCGTCAAGACTCAGCACCGGCTCGATCTCCGTCCTCAACCACCTCGCCACCTCAGGCTCGACCACGTCGTCCCGCCACTCCCCCACCGCCATCCGCCTCGCCGCGTGCCGGCCCCCACCGAGGATCAGCTCGCCCCCCGTGCTCACGGGCCTCTGCACGAGGTACTCATCCCTCGTAGTATCCCTCCCGTCCTCGTCCTTGAGCTTCCCAAAGAAGACATACGAGTAGTCCAGCCCCACCCGCGGCTCCGGCGGCACCAGCGCCCCGATCTGACCCCGCACGGGCACGATCAGGTCCGAGAAGGCCGGGAGCAGCCGCGACGTGTAGGCGTTGGTGGCCAGGAGCACCCTCCCCGCCGAGATGCGGCCCCGCGGCGTCGTCACCTCCCACCTCCCGGACGACGACGATGACGAGGAGGAGGTGTCCCGCGTCAGGTTGGTCACGGGCGTGTTGGTCTGCAGGTTGAACGCCCCCGGGTCGCCCTCGTGCTCGGCCACGAGCCTCTCCAGCACGTGGCACACCAGCTTGTACGGCCACATGCTCGCCGCGTACTTCTGGACGAAGGCGCCCTTGACCTCGGGGCGGTTGAGCCGGAGCTTCTCCAGCGTGAGGCCCCTCGCCCACGCCCCTTCCTCCCCGTCATACTCCCCATCCGGCCCGTCCACGAGGCCCTCGGGCGACACCATGGCGATCTTGTCCGCAAAGTCCGGCACCCGTCTCCGCAGCGCGGGCACCGCCCTCGCCCCGGCGTCGAATACCTCCTGCGAGAGGATGGCGTGCACGCCCGGGACGCCGCGCCAGTCGCACTTTACGTCCTCGCGCGCGATCAGGTCCCGCAGGAAGAAGTACGTCTCCAGCTCGAACCGGGCGATCTCCTCCGAGGTGCCGTAGAGGAAGGGCTGGCAGTGGCCGCCGTTGCGGCCCGTGGCGCCCCAGCAGGCCTCGCGGGCCTCGAGGACGACCAGGCTGGACGACGGTGACGATGACGAGGAGGAGGAGGAGGAGGAATACTCCTTGAGGAAGCGCGCGGCGAAGGCGCCCGTCATGCCCGTGCCTATGATGACGGTGTCGGCATGGGTGGGGAGGTCGGGCGTCGTGCGGTGGCCTGTGAGCTTCTTGGAGGGGTCTGTGTGCCAGTACGAGAGCGTGCTGTTGGGCACGGGGAGGCCGGACTGGCCTTCGACGACCTCGCGGATGACCATGTTTTGTTCTGGGTGGTGGGGAAGCATATACCTTGTTACAGGGAGATAAGTAAGATTTATGGGAAATAAATTCACTTTAGGCAAAGGGGATTCAATTGTTTTATCAGTTAGGTAGGAGAGGAAAGTTTGAAGGTAAGTATATATATATACCCAGGAATATACCTAGGTATATATATATGAAGTGACGTCGACTTGGTTATGGATGGTCGATCATCTCCGGCTCCGTGTCCGGAGACCCCTCATATAATCAGAAGCGGGGGATTGGCCGCCCGGCATTGATCTTCTTCTACACGCCCTTTGGGTAGCCACGTACTTATACTGTGTACTGCATTGGACTTGTAAGATAGCATCTTTGACGGTCTGAATTTGATCCGACAGATACATTCGCAAGATAGCTAACTTTATGGTCTGATTCAACGTAGTCCGGGCTTATCATAAGAAGAGGGGGCTTACACAGCTTGACAGCACTCAAGGCCCCAGGTCCCATATATACATATATACCTAGGTACATATATACATACCTACTTACATAGATACCTGATTGTCTGTTCGTTAAAGTTAAAGGGTCTCATTCTGGGTATTGGTGTACATATAATACAATAGGGTATAAGTGCTCTCAGCGCTCAAACACATGCTCCTGAAATTACAGCTCTGGCCATTAATGCCGCCTCAATGAGCCCGTTCTCTCATGATATGCGCTCCTTCTTGTCCTCATCTCTCAACCGCGCAATGAGCTTCTCCGTCAAGAAGGGACTCAACCCAAGTCTACGTGCAAAGTATGTCCAGTCAGCATTAAACGTGATCTGGCCAGGCCGATGGGGGTTTACACCAATTCAAACTCACATTCCCTCGTTCGTCAGGATCCTGTATGTCCCGCTGGGCTGGAAACCGCCCTCAATCTTACCGTTGCCGTCAACCTGGATGCTGCCAAAGATGTCTTCAGGCCTGGACGAGTTTGCGAGGTCAGTCATGCAGACTTAAACAACCAGGAAATGGAGAATCATCCCCAACATGGAATGCATACGCCCAAACAAGCGGGACGATCGGGGGAACTTTATCGCTTACCATGCTATCCTTCCAAAGTCAGGTGGGTTCCGCCTCTACCCAACCCATCCAAAACGTCAGCCAGTCCGACAAACAACAAGACAACAAGAAACACCACAAAAACGCGGACACAAAAACTCACATCACTCAAATGAACCCAACCCCCAGCCCCTCCACCCCCAGCACCACCCTGATCACTCGCACCCCCGGCACCACCACCACCACCACCACCATCCGACCTCCCACCTCTCCTCTTCCCCTTCCCCGTCATGCCTCCCGTGCCGCCACCACCCCCCAGGTTCGACCCAGCCGGCGAAGCAAACACCCGCGCCGCAGCCTGCAGGTCCGGGTCCTCGTGCGCGTGCCGGGACAGCACGTCGGCCAGGACGGCCAGGAACCCGCGGTTCTCGGTGAAGGAGCGCGGCGTCGGCGGGATCTCCGTCGTGGTGCCGACCGCCAGGTTCCGGTTGGGCGGGTCCGTGTCGAGGTAGGTCAGGAGGTAGGAGGGTGTGGTTGGTGATGTGGTTGGGGATGGTGATGGTGAGGTTTGGGGGTCGGGGAAGACTTTCTTTAGACAAGGGGGAAAAGGAGTGTTAGCTTTCTGGGTGTGTTTGTGTTTGTTGTTTTTCTCGTAGATTATTATGGGATCATTCAAGAGTGAGAAGGCACATCCCTCGATGCGATGAAGTGTAAAGAGTGGCATGCATGACTTGTATATTTTGGAGGGAAGGGAGGATACAGCACCAATACGTACAATATCAGGATTGGAAGACAAGGTGCTGACCGTCCTCATCAATGGCCTATGGAATCGGCTCGCGACCCGAAAACTTGAGGCCAACATATTGTAACTGGTTAAATTCCGAAAAGAGTCCAAGATCGACTTGGGAGGTTTCATGAAGCTGTTGTGAGCTGCGAACTACAGTACAATTGCGTACTCGTATTCATGCCGTCATCCGTGAAGGTTACCGCGGCAGGCAAGACCCTTGCTCCTCAGGGTCTCATGCGCGGTGAGCTTGAGCCGCCCCAACGACGTCCAAGTAGCCGCACATACTTGGTGCCCACGGAAATGGCAAGGGCTGACCTCGATGCACTGGGGCGGTGGTAACAAAGTCAGGACCTTCAAAGCCTAAGAATGCCAAAGTTAACATCTGGGATGGGCAATATATCACATGCAACCACATAATCAAAGTTGCCAGAAACTAATGTCAGAGACGTCATAAATTCCTGGTTGCTATGTAGCGTCGTGGTAATAAAACTCCGCCTTGATGAGAACGACCAATTTAACCCTTCATCTTCCTTCTCTTTCCGATCTGGGCCGAGAAACCAGTCTTGATAGGTGCCACGGATCGTCGAGATCCGCAAGAGTTGCAGGTGACGAAAGAGAGACGGTTCTCTCCCTTGCTCAGCTCCGTATCGGGCGATCGGCAGGTCTTGCACGACACGTACTCGATGATGTATTTCCGCAGGACGTTCTCCAGCTGCTTGGCCTGGAAACGACCCTTGATGACCAGTCGTGAACTTCCGTCGACGGAACCGCTGGTACCCAACTCGGCGAACAGGAACGCCGTGACGTGGTCCTGGGACCGCTTCATACGCTTGCAGATCTCGGGGATGTTGGCGAAGATGGTCTTCTTGTTGCCTTCACGCATGCACTGGGGAGGTGGGATCTTGTAGCTCTTGGCGCTTCCGGTGGCATGGTCAGGGTTCTTCTCGGTCAGGAGGCTGAAGAATCGGCTCTGCAGAAACGTTAGTACCGCATGGAAATAAAGCTTGGGTAAGAGTATGCTTTACCAAGAGGAGATCATATTGTATGGGGGTCTGGTCGTCATGGCTCCAGATGCCGGTTCCGAGTTTCCTACACGATGTCGGTGGTCAGTATCCCCACCATTTTCAATTGCAGGAGCCGACGTCCTGTGCCACATGCGAGGTAGTGCAATCAAGCATCGCCAAGGCAGGAAGAGGGGAGGTGTCACATACATGTCACCCTCCTGAACTGGTTTCTCCTCGGTAGCTTCACCGCCCTCCTTCTCGAGATCCAAAGCAGCAAGCTTGGCCGCGAAGTCGTCATCACCCTCCTTTGGCTTCTTGCTCTTCTTCTTTTTCTTGATGCCAAGGTCTATTTTCCCACAGGTCAGTAGCTGCACTTAAGACGCGAGATATCGCGTGAGGAACGCGTACCTAGACCACCATCATCCGCGGCGGCGGCATCATCTCCAGCAGCCTCACCATCCTCCTCCTTCTTGACCTTCTTCTTCTTCTTCTTGGACAGGCTCAGGTCGAGGCCATCATCGTTGGTCTCGGGGGCGGGGACCTCGGTATCGGCGGGTGCGGAAGCTGCGGCGGGATTAGTCGACGCGAGGGTCTGCAGGAGTGGCGCGGTAGACGGACTGTGGGACTGCAGCAGATAGTCAGTACGGGTCAATCAAGGATTGGCAAAAGGGGCAATCAATCGAGTCTAGCAAATACTAACCAGGGCGGTATCCTTCTCCTCGTTTGGGGTAGCCATGACTTCGACGCTTCCGTCTGTGTTGACTACGAGCTTCTCTTCGGTGAAGGCGACGGACTTGCGCGGCTTCTTTATTTGAGGTTGATCCTGGGAGGGATTCTTAGTAGGCGTAAGACGGGGAAATATGATAATCGAATCGATCGAGGACTCGTTTATCGGTGATAAGTAGAGAGGGGCAAAAAGAAGTCGGGAGGTAAGTGACGGAATAAAGTGTATTCCGGAGGTAAAAAGGGTTTCGCCGTTTGAAGACGACAGATCAGGGTGTTGTGGAGTGAGTCAATGGCCTTCTGAGTCTGCAGCAGTGCCTTTTTTTGGTGGGGCCCAAAAAGGACGAACAGGGATGGGCAAGGTTCCAAGGTTGACCCGGAGCTAGCGTAGCAACGTAGAGCTTCGCTTCAGTGCAAAACTGTGGCGCTCTCTTCTCTTGTTCTTTGTGCTTTGAGGCGGGGAAGACTGGACTCGCTGCTGCAACTGTCACTGCCACTGGCATTGGCACTGCACAACTCCTGCATTGCACTGCACAACTATGCTGCTGGTGCTGCTACTGCTGCACTCCCAGGGCTGGCAAGACCGGATTTTTTGAGAGGATGCAGGGAATGATGGAGGGATTGATTGATGGGCTGCTCGCCACCAATTTAGATCCGTGTTGCTCGAACTCACCTCGTTCTCCATCTTGATTCGATGTCAATAGATTGACTACTTCTTGTGCGACTTGGCTCAAGGACAATATGGTGTTGTGGATGTTGGACTTTTTGAGGGATATGAGCTCTGTGGGTGTGTGGTGATAAGGATGAGTCTTTGTGATGTGAGAGCTGTCGGCGGTGATTGAGGGGCAAGGGAACGGCAAGGAGTAACTAGATAATGAGTGAGAAACGGAATTGGATTTTGAAAGTCTACGATGACGTTGGCTGTGTTGGTCTATACTGTGGTACACTCTGCTTTGCCAGAAGGGTCGTCCACAGGCCCATCAGTGTCTGGGTCGAGTCAGCTGACCCCTCTGAAGAGCAGCCTCCAAGACCCCCCGACCGACCTGCCTGCCAGCCAACCAAGGGAGCTCAGCCCCTAGAACAAAGAACAACCAACTGGAGCTAATCTCGATTCAAACCGACCTCGGGACAGAAGAAGAGACACCTCGACACAGCTCCCGTTAACCTAGTTGTTGTTTTTGGAACAGACCGGCCAACTGGCTCTGCAGCTACCGTATTGATCAGAACGACTCTCCATTCCCAACCCTCCAAGTCCGTCCAGAACATTCTGCCCCCACCCAGACGAGCACTCAAGGTGCTGCTGCAAGTGTTACACCACCCTGCCACCGCAGCCAGCGAGTTGTAGCACAAACCTTACTGTACGACCCGCTCGACTCCCGGCCGGCCACGCTACGTCACCAACCAACAGGAACAGCAGCAACCTCCAGTGGGCCATTGCTTCTGGGCCATAGCTTCTCTACAAAGTGACTTCACCACCAGCCCAGCCCTATCATCCCCTTAACCATAACAACGCCCCAATACAATGTCGGCCTACGACCAATACATAACAGACATGGCGGCGCCATCCGAAGACCACGACGACCTCGACTCCCTCCCCTCGATATCCAGCGGCGTGCTGAGCTCCGAGGCCGACAGCAGTGACGCCCAGAAGGAGTGGGAGGAGAGCCTGGAGCAGATACAGCTCCTGCTGACCATGATCGTCGTCCCCTTCGCGGGCAAATACTTCGGCAGGAAGTTTGCATATTGGAGTACGTGTTTTGTTGCCCCCGTGCCCAGACTCGGGAGGGTGGGGTGGGAATCTGCTGTAAGGAAGGAGAAATGTGGATCACTGACTGACAATTTACTGCTTGTGTAGGCTGGGCACGATATATGGAATGGATGCATAACGTCGAGATACGGTGGACGAACAAGAAGACTTTCGCAGCTGCTGGTGCTGCCGAGGCTGCTGCCACGCTATGAAGAGGCGGACATCTATTGTCACGCCATAATCCAAAAACTGTATGGATTCCAGTTGGCCAGTACCAGCAAAAGAAGGGAATCTGGAATTCACAGCGTATACGGGCCGGAAGATCAGGATCAGTGCCGGCCACAAGATGCGAGGCGAAAGAAAGACCATTCAAGCATTGGATTTGTGAGCCTCGGCAGTATGCCTGTAGATTTTGATGGGCTGATAAGCCGGGCTATTCAGGAGCGAGCCCCAGGGACAGGATATGCCAACGGTGCAAAGAACGCAAAACGAAGATTACGAAGAACTTGGGTCGCTTGAAACTCCGGACACAGATGCCAAAGGGCACCTACGGCAACAATCTAGTTGGGTTCTGAACATAATACAGAGGAGCTGGTCCTCAGGTCACTGGTATCACTGTTGAAAGGGTGAAATGCCATCCGGAAAGAGCTGCCTACCCATGGTTTTGCACTGAGATAGGGAGACGGCTGGGCATTCGACGAAGCATAGCAATAAAGCAAGATTATTTGAATATTCCAAGCGTTGCGAGCCTCTCGAGGTCTGGATGGTTCTTTGCGCAGATCAATACTGTACTCTTCAGGTGGTGCAACTATAAGTCTCAGCCGAATTGAGGTCCAAATATGGTCCCTCGGATCAGTGGACTGGTTTGGAAAGGGTTACAGACATCCCTCTTGGTCTCTGTAGTCTCCTCTGCTGGCCTTCGAGACCTGCCTCTCCCAACCTTTCTCAATCTTGGAAGGCATGAAGTGGTGAGCATCGTATGTTTATTTGTTGGCGGCAGCACGTTCTAGAGTCTGCTACAAGTACATTACTATATTCGTCAGTATCCCTGCTTCCCTCCCTTCATAATCACATATCCCATACCCATTATACAAATCCAACGCACCAGACCCTTCCCACGCAGACATTCACGGCCGCACACTTGATTTCAGCCAGAAAACGCCATCCAAACCTCATAAACAACCATAACCGAAAACGTGTGCGTCCTGATGATAAGGTCACCGTATCGACTACGCCATGATCCCCCCCCC
>LKEA01000033.1:133521-149047 GCA_003795315.1 Cytospora schulzeri | reverse complement strand
GAAAGTCAAAATTGTCAACTGAAACCCCTTGTGGCTGTTGCTGCTCTAGTGTACTGTATAGCTCCGTTCTTTGGGGCGTTGGCTGGCTGGAACGAGCAGGGTAAAAGCCCAACATGCTTGCTTACTTGGGCTTGGGGGTTGGTTGATTGGGGAGGGGGGGCCACAGTGCTTTGTTGAGTACGATGTGAAGGATTAGTTGGCCGTCATACATCGAGGGGAGAGAGGGAGGGGTGTTCATGATGATTCCTCCTCGCGCCTCGCGTCGATACAACCCAAAAAAAACCCACAGCTACAATAGTACCCAGGCTGTCGTCAGGTTAGCTAGGATGCAGGGGCGGACGCGTAGAACGTGGTGAGGCTAACGGGTATATGACAAAGGTTCTCGGATCCGACGGTCGGGTTTTGTTTTCGCTGGGTAATTTTTAAAATACCTACCTGGGCAGGGTAATATGGTATATAGTTTGAAGTACTCAAAGTAGGTAGCAGTTGACGGAGCCGTACCGCGTTGCTGGACAGACAGGCGGCACAGCCATCATCGTGCATATTCCGCATGCTTGGCGACAACGGCTTTTGACCAGTCCTGGCTTCGGCCGTTTCGTCAATCGTGTTGCCCAGAAAAGGCCAAGCAAAATACGGCTCACTACTTTTTCCTTCCTTCCATTCCTTCCACTCTTTTTTTTTTTGTTGGAAGGGGGGGTTGGAAAGCGGGAGACACTAGCTCACATTAGGGAACTCCGTACTCTATTATCTATCTACTACCGGTAGTAGTAGTCCCAGATGTCGTCTGCCCCCCCCCCTGCCAGCCGCCCTGCCAGCCCTGTCGCCCGGAGCCCTACCGTGGTCTCGGCCTTTCGCGCTCATGTGGCTTCGCAAGGGTTCCCGCAAGGAAAGAAAAGGGCGCTTGTGGTTGTATGTGGACATGATGCTCCATCCAAGATGAAGGCCGTCTCGAACCAATAAAGGTAAAATAGTGGCGAAAACTTGCTTTTTGGTGTGGTTCTTTGGGTTTTTTCTTCGATTGTCGTTTGTTGGCCTTGTGTCAGTTGGGGCCAAGCGCAATAAGGGAAAATGGAGTATCTCAAACTGCTGATGTTAGTCTGATATGTGGGGAACATGATATTTGGAAACCCCTGTCTAGTGCGAACCTTAATTGTATGGGGACTTCAGGTTGCATCTCTTGTGGAGATGACCGGAGGTTCCTGACCGGTCTGTGGCACGTGACCGCGCGGGAAAACACATAGCAAAAAGAGAGGGTCGGTACGGTACTTTTAAAAGTACGGTACATATTACTAAGTGACTTATTTATGCTTTTTTCTCGGGATCTTCACTTCATTTCAACGGGTTAACTCGGTCATTGGGCTCCAGTTGGTGAACCTTACCTAGGTACTCCCCGAATCAAATCCCACCTTCAATATGATGATGTTTATTTCCGTATTTCCGTCATATTGCCCGTTGTCTGTCGCCACGATGACTGCACCAGCCACACGATGGCCCTTAGTGTACATGGGTACATGTAGTAGTAGTGTTTTATGTTTGAATCATCATGTATACATATCTCATATACATATCTCTTGTACTATTCCACAATGACAAGGTACGTAGTACATAATATGGTCCGCCACACTTGTAAAGAGTCAGGTCAGTACATACACCAACATCATGAACTCGGAAAGGTTCGATACGGTTGGCAGAAGAGACAAAGAAAAAGAAAAAAAAAGGAAGAGGCTGTCCACAAAGTAAAAGATAGGAAGTACTCCGGAGGCCACAGTTGTGGTGATAGGATAGGCTGACCTGACTAAAACCCACAAAGGAGGCTGATGCAGTGCCCGACTGGAGACGACCAGGCTGCCAAATTACCAAAATACCTAGGTACCTAGATCCTGTAGCACGCAGTCATCTCGACCAATGACGGCATATCTATCTGTGCGGAACGTAAGGCTTTGGGGCTGCTCAGACAGACCCCCTCGCCAGGGGGTATGAAGACATCTTTTTTTCTCTCTCTCTCTTGATTCTCAGTTCTCACACTGACACATAACTGACATACGAGCGGCACTCAGACTAAAGCTTATTATGCGATTTCCGAAAATCCATCGGATCAGGGGCTTGTAAGGGGCGGATACCGTCCCCACTGCCCGCACCCGACTCCGTGTGTGTGTGTGTGTGTGTGTGTGTGTCTGTGTCTTATGGTCTTGTGTCTGGTGTCTTGTGTGTCCGTGTGTAAAGTTGTGTGGCGCATCTCCGAGGGACCAGTCGCGGAAGACTACCGCCAATTTCCTAGCACGTGTCCCCCAGCGCGTCGCAAAACTCGTGGCGATAATGTACTAAGGTTTGTAGTATAGTGTTTCTTTCGGCCGGGCCAAGACCGAACTAATCCATCACGGGCGCTGCTTGCATACAACAACAACAATAAACCACACAACATAACCAAAAAGGGTGATTTAAGCCTCGAACCATTTTACCGCCGACAAGACCTTTTGTCGTGTCCCCGCCCGATCCTATAAATCCAGTAATTGCCTCGGCTCGCACACCTCCCGCAAGACCAACCAATCCCAGATCGACCAAGGAGGCTTTCTCTTTGGGGGTGGACGCAAGTCATGCAAACCTTATTTCGACTTCAGATCCCAACTGGACCAGAGGCAACCACGCGTCCTTTTGGGAAAGGAAGGAAGAAAAAAAATCTTTTTTTATTTTTATTTTCAAAAATCGTCTTTTTCTCATTGTGAAATGTGAGAAAATCGAATGATGATGGGGACGGGATATACCCTGATGACGTGCCAGAGCCTCTCCCTTACACACCGGCCAGGCCGAGTCCCCGTATCATATCATACCATATCATTGTCAGCAGGGCGGGCGGGTGCGATATGAAAGCAAGAAGCAGCAGCCCTATACTATATTCCAGCAGGGAGGTAGCTTGATGACATGTCAAATTTGTGACTGACTAGGCATGTACCTACTGGGGCAATGTCGATGATGAAGTCATCCCCAACTCGGTAATGAGCTCGTCTGGTGACACGCTGAGTTGCTTGCCCCCCCTCTAATATGAGTATTCTGTCTCTATGAGGAGTGTTGTTGTACCGTTTACACAAAATAAGCCTACACCCGACCACGTATATACCAAAGCTCGCCGCTCGTCTCAGCCCGGTCGGTTGCTTTCCATGACAAAAACCCACTTGCCCCCTTCACCTTCCCCCTTTGCTGCCCCATCGACACTTGCCGCCTTTTTGCGCCCAGCCGCTGATGCTCAATGCAACGACAATGTTGTTTGGAAGTGAGATTTCTATGAACAACGCACAGATGGAGAAACCCACTGCCAACCTAATGCTCCACCCGCCTCACACTCACACACAATGATTTACGTCAGAAGGCCATCTTTCTTGTTGTAGCCCGGTTCCCCCCCCCCCCTTATTAGAGTTGTGCTGACTTTGACTGACCCTCCCGGTTGGTTTTTTTTATTACCGCTTTGGCTTCATCTTACCAATCTGCCAACCCCAGGACCGCAGAACCTTGACTACCTTGGGCGTCACCGCCGCCGTCAAGGGAACCCGCACGAAGATGAAGGTTTTGTGGATGGCATATGCGAGGGCGAGCTGCGTGGCGAGGCCTGTGATACATTGTCATAAATACGTCAGCCTTGGCCATGGAAATAAAAAGGAAGGAAAATCTCCGTGAAACTCTATCTCGTTTTCTGAGAAATGACAGCCGAGGCTCTCGGTAGCAGGAAACTTTGATGCTTCGGGAAACTGGTTCCGAGTATACAGAGTTTGTCTTGTCATGTTGATGGACATGAAGCTTAAAAGTACTGCCGCCGAAAAAAGCGCCGAGTGGAGAGAAGGAGATAGGTAGGTAAGGGAAGAGGGAAGGTGAACTAAAAGAGGAAGGACAAAGGGAAAAGGGACTGAGGATAGGAGGGATCACAAAAAAAATAAACAAAACACATAGGATGTAGATCTGCTGCCATGTTCGGTGGTGGGGGGAGAAGGGTAGGGAGGGAAGGGGGGTTCAGTTTCAGGTTCAGGTTCAGGCTCAGGCCCAGACCCGGGTTCAGACTCACTCGCTTCCTGCTTGTTCCTCTCCTCGGCCTCCTCGACGCCCCACGTGACCTTGTCCATGTCGTCGCTGAGGTCGTTGCTGCCCAGCTGCTCCTTCTCGGCCTCCTTGAGCGCCGTCCTGTACTCGTGCCACCACTCCTTGGCCGACTCGGGCACCATGGCCTTGACCTTTGCCATGACGACGTGCTCGACCGCGGCGATGCGGTCCGTGCCCACGAGCCGCACCAGCAGGAAGCAGAAGGGGAAGTCGAGCACGCTCAGGCCCAGGTACACGCCCACCGCCGCCCAGCCGTACTCGCGCGAGAGCTTGCGCAGCCGCGCGCTCAGGGACTGCGGCTCGGCCTCCTGGCCACTGCCACTGCCGCTGCCGGTCTTGCTGCCGCCCCCGCTCTTCTCGGACCGGCGTGGTCGCGACCAGTTGAAGTTGCGCTTCTGTGTCCTCGAGAGCAGTCTCTGTGTCCCCTGTGTCGTGCTGCTGGTATTCCTCCAGGCTGGTGAGCTCTGCGTGGCCGGTGATGTCCTCCTCGTGCTGCTCGACCAGTGTATGCCTCGCGATGGTGTGGAGGAGGTGGGTTTTGTGTTCGTCGTGGTCTGTCCCCAGGCTTGTGATGCTAGCCTTCGCAGGGGGGAAGCCGAAGAAGTCGTCGTGCTGTTCGTGGAGGTGATGGTGGTAGGCTGACGACCCAGGCGAGATGCCCCGGCCAAGGCGCGTCGCAACATGATGATCACTCGTTCCCACTGTCCCTCAGAGAACCGTTTGTCGCAAAGGGTGGCTGGCGTGTATATATCCCAAGTCAAGGAATCTTAAAATCGTAAGTCGTGGAGTTGGGGTCGGAATGCCCTGGTTTTGTTCGTCTGTTGGTGGTGAGGAAGGGAAGATGATGGGCTGATATCGTATTTCGGAACTAAGACCGGAGCTTCAACCGGTCCGATGAATCCGGCGATCCTTCTTCTTCGACGGGGTTTTCGATGCCCTTGTTGGTACCTTTCCCGTCAGGAATTTGGCGTCGATGTCGGAGCCTTTCCAGGTGGGGGATCGGATCAGCCGCGTCTCGAGAGTTGGGCTTTGCTTTGTTTTGGTTTGGACCGTGAAGGATCAAAACAAATTGCACCAGCAACAAAAGATTTGTTTGGTCGTTCATTCGTTAGTCGTGATTCCAAAAGGGAGCTTCTAGCCTCTAGTAACTTTTTCCCGCCTGGAGCTCCCCTGCACCATGATGCAATTTTTGGCTGTAAGGCTCGTTTTGATTGGGCCGTTGGAACATGGGGGATCGGCGTCCCGCAACACCACACCCGGCGTGGTCCGTCTTCAACGGCTCAGTGCATCGGACGAATACTACCCACCTACCTAGGTATATACTACACATGTAAGTACTGGGCACATGTGTAAGGCGAAGAAGCAATGTTACACATGGTTTGGTCGCTCTTATGGCATAAAAGTTGCAAAGTCTTGCATATCAGGACTCTACAGTGTTCATGTCCGCCTCATCATAGCTGATCATCGTTGTACTGAAGATACTAAGCAGTCACTTGAGAAACATATCTGGCAAATAATTCACTTGCATGTCTGTAACAAGCTATATCTCTGCCATAACTATCAGGAATATTACAACTTCGTAAAACCCTCTGCCGGCGGCTGCAGCCAGTTCTTCTCGTCGTACTGCCGATCATCAACACCCTCAATGATATGAAACGTGTAGATTATCCGTCCCTTCTGGCTGAGGTTCTTCTCGCTCTTGTGGAGGATGTTGCCATGGATGAGCACCAGAGAGCCCGCCTTCACCTCACCAGTGACATAATCCTCATCCCTCGCCACCACGCCCGCCTTCTCGCCGTACTCCTCACCGGGCGGGAACCTGGGTCCCTGGTTTGTTACCATCTCCGTGCCTGCGTCGCCCGCCTTCCGGACGAGTCGTTTGGATATTGGCGCCCACTGTTGTCAGTCAGTATTCGTAACAATTTGTCCATTGTTACATAGTAAAACATTATTGATATTTGATTTGATATGCCCTGAGGGGCCCGGCGATAGCTGAGAAGGGAGGAGGATGAGGGCTTACCTTATGCGACCCAGGCAAGAAACTCAGACACCCATTCTCCAGCGTCGCGTCCTCCAGCGCATACCAGAACCCGACCGCGCTCGGCGGGTCCGTATACAAGAACGTACTGTCCTGGTGCGGCGGCACGGCACCCCCTATCTCGGGCTGCTTGCAGATGACCATACTCTGCAGGCACCGCGGGTCCCTGAACCCCAACGACCGCGCGATCGCACCAGGCCTCACCCTCGCCCCCGGCCCCGCCCCTCCCCCTTCCCGGTCCCCATCCCCATCCCCATCCAGCAGCTTCGCGAATGGCGGGCTCAGGACGTGCAGGTAGTGCCCGATCTTGTTGATGGCCCTCTCCTTGGGCTTTGTCAGCTCCCCCCGGGCGTCGAGGGCGTCCTCCTCGAAGAAGAAGCGGACCTTGTCGCCCGACGTCAGGAAGTAGTCGTCGCCGACGTGGTCCTCGCCGTCCTCGCCCCCCGTGCTGAACTTGGTCATGGGGTGGTCCTCCAGGCTGAAGCCGCGGAGGAGGGCGTGCGTCTCGTCCAGCAGGGACTGCACCGTGGCTGGGCTGAGGGCGTCCTCGATGATGAGGTAGCCGTCGCGGTTGAAGGAGGCCACTTGGGCGGCCGTGAGGCCGCCTGTTGGGTGGGAAGTTGCAGTCATTTCTTTTCTGGGAGTGAGGTTCCGTATGAGATACTTAGGTAAGTCGATATGTTTTTCAATTGGTAGTTGTGATGTTTTGGGGTCTTGAGTAAGTGCTTCTTAGTTGAGAGAGCCGAATGTGGTCAGCAAATAAACGGCCAACACTGATTGGCACCCCACTTCCGGCAGGGAACTAGCAGGTCATCGTTAGCAGTGGCTGCCTTTTCTTTCCGACTTATAGCTGGTTATGTCTGTTTTATACAAGTAATCTGCCGGTGTCAAAACTCCTTTATGTTTCTTAACCTCATGAGACTCGCACGTATTCTACAAGCGGAAAAAAGGAAAGTTGTCAGGGAGGAAGTATGTGAGGGTACAAAGCCACAATACTTCAGCTCCTCTGGAGTTACTTCGACAGTGCATTATCCCATCCCAACAAGAGATAGCCATGTCAAGATCATTGTACATATTTCATCCATCTTACTGATCACCATATTGTACAAACCAGTCATTCAAGTAAGAACTCATCACATAACGGTCAAAGAAGTCCAGTAAACAAATGTCTTGCAAGTCTCAAATTCCAGGATTCAATTGTGGTCGGGAGATGATGAATTCAGGTAATCAACCAAACCCCCTTTTTCCCTTTCATTCTCAAATATTACCGCCCAAGTTTTCGGGATATCAAACACCTAGAACCGTTGCCCAATAAATTTGCAGCCTGAACAAACAAACCGCCGTCCAAGGACCAAAGGCGCGCAGAATGGTTCTTCAGAAAAGGTGGAAAAAGAGACTTTGCTTGCTAGTGTACAGGGTTTGAGCGACCACTCATCGAGATACCTTTCTTTCCCTTCCAAGAAAGGGACTTGCCGTCGCGGTAACGTAATCGTGAGGCATGGTTTGGGCCTTTTCTGTCCTTTCGAAAATATCCAGCCGCAGGGTGCATTCGACTCGCAGGTATTTAGGTAGGTAGGTTAGTACGTAAGTCCGTCAGGTTCTCGCCCGCTCGACATGTCGAAGGAGGGGGTTCCCATCGAAGAAATGACCCCAAAGGAAGCTTGTAGCCCGCTCTCAACGACCTCTCTTTCCCCTCTAGCGTCCATACGGATGGAATCCCCTCGACGCACCACCCCGTCCACCACCACGGTAGTTCGCACCAGGCCGTCCAGCATTCTTGGGCCCCGTAGGCGCATTCGCGGGTGGCGCCTTGCTAGGGTCGACCGGGCCGCTCTGCTGCTGCTGTTGCTGCTGCTGTTGCTGCTGCTGGTTCTGGTGGAAGCCCCCGCCGCCCCTGCCGCGGTGGAACCCACCGCCACGCATGCCGCCGCCGCCCGCCATGTTTCCTCCTCCTCCTCCCATCTGGTTGGGCACGTTGGGCTGCGGGACATCGTCGTACATGCCCTCCCAGGACGTCGGGCCGCCGGCGCCGCCGCCCATGCCGTAGGCCTGCTGACCGCCACGGCCGCCGCGCTGGTCGTACTTCTGCTGCTCAAAGGCCTGCTGCTCGTAGGCGTTGTACGCGGGCCGGGGCTGGTTTCCACCGACACCGGCGGCGGCAGCAGCGGCCGGGCCGCCCGGGATCTGCTGCTGCTGCATGGCGCCCTGGGGACCGGGGCTGCCTGGGCCCTGAGGGGGACCACCCATCTGTGCTCCCATCTGGTTCATCATCTGCTGCATCATCTGGGGGTTCATGTTGCCCATGGGGCCGCCGGCACCACGTCCGCCGCCGCCTCCCTGTTGGGCCTGCAGCATCATCTGTTGCTGCATCTGCTGCATCTGCATCACCTGCATCATCTGGGCTTGGGGGTTCATGCCCATGGGGCCGCCCGCCATGCCGCGGTTCATGGCCATCTGCTGCTGCCACATCTGGAACATCTGCTGCATGCGGCTCCACTGCTGCGCCATCGCCTGCGGTGTGATGCCGCCGGGTCCACCGCCGCCCATGCCTCCGCCCTGCGAGGAGCTCTCGTCCATGTTGTTGCCGGCACCCCTGCCCTTGCCGAACTTGCCGCCTCCTCGTCGGTTGGCTTCCTCCTCCTCGCGCATGTTGCCGCGGGGCTGGGCCTTTTTGACCTCGATGGGCTTGCCGTGGATCTCCAGGTCGGTGGCGAGACAGGCCTCCACGCCGGCCTCGGACTCGAATGTGACGAAGCCGAAGCCACGAGGCCGGCCGGTATCCTTGTCCATCATGAGTGTGGCATCAACAACGCGACCGAATTGGGCGAAGTACTCTCTGAACTCGGCGTCGGTGGTCTCCTGGCTGACACCGCCAACGAAAATCTTGCTAGTCTTTTCTTGTTCATCTCGAGGGATGGCTCGCTTGGGGTCGATCTGTTCCATTGGAATATGTTTGTCAGTATTGAGATTGCAGTTGAGAGTGCATGGCAGAAACTCACGATCTTCCCGTCTAGGTAGTGCTCCTTGACCATGACGACGTTGACCGTCTTGGGGTCCTTAAAGGTCAAGAAACCGAAACCTCGCGATCGACCGGTAGCGCCATCTCTCATTACGGTGCATTCGGTGACCTCTCCAAACTGTGAGAAGTAATCTCGCAGGGAATCTTGAGATCAAAGTCAGCAAACACTCGGCCAGCCCGTAAATAGGAGCTTCTCACCGTCTGTAGTCTCCCAGTTGAGTCCGCCAATAAACATCTTTCTGTAAAATACGCAAGTCAGTCTACACATCCAATTCAAGTTTGAGAACTCATTATGAAATGTGAGTGTGTAGTGTGCTGTAGGCCATCAAGGTCCTGTAACATTTGCCATGCAGCCAGCCAGCACGGAAAAACACTGTTTGTTTGCCAAGGCAAACACCTAAATTTCTTCCTGTGGTGGTCCTAATATGGGTTGTCGCATTGGCATCCATAACCGCCTTGAATGTCCAGACCTTTGATACACATCATCTTTTCCTGATCTATTGTTGTTGGAAATGGTGGCCAGCCCCACTAGATCATTGCTGTTGGTTTCATCATCGAAAGAATCCTCGTCATCTTCAAAATTAAGCGGTATGTAATCTCCATTGAGGAGAGGCGAGTCTAGCAGTGCTGTCCCCATATTGGCGTTGGTCGATTGGTGAGTAGGTTGGTAGTCGATGCTGTTGACGTTGTAGGTGTTGTCAAACGGGAGGCAGGCGGGCGGGCAGGTGGGCGGGCGGCGTCAAGGTTGACTGTGGGTGCGAGGGTACACCACAAGCTTCTCACAATCCTGGTGAGAAAGATCGATGCAGCTCAGAACAAATGGAAGCCTGGAGCAGCGAAGTTTGTCGAATGATTCTCTTGAGATCTTGTTCGGCTCTGTCTCTGTCTCTCTCTTGCTATCGTCAAGCTAGGTACTGGCTCGAGCGCTATCCGCTTCCAAATCTCTTTACACGTGGCGGAGAGCAGAAAGAATGTCCTCATCTTTCCCTGGCCACAGAGCCATCTGTGGACTATTTGAGAGCCCCAGTGTTTTTCCGCAACTGATGACCTGGTTTGGCCTCTATTGCATCGGCTTTGCTGTTTGGACTGTCTTTCAGGTAGTGTTGGGCCCGCATTGCCTCCTGCTCTTTGATGCCTTGGCCGCCTGCATGCCATTGATGTGCCATTGACCATTCCTCTGTTGATGGAAGTAGCATATATAATGCCGTCTTGCTGACAGATGATCATATGCCCAATGTTTCTGCCTTCTGGAGGCCACCCAAGCCCAGACCTTTCCACAGTGACCAGCAGCTTCTGCTCATACCAAGACTGTCCGCCTCGCCATGCAATCGGACCCAAAACCTGGGTATCTCGACCCAAGATGAGGATAGTATAGCAACCTCCGCCGCCCATTGACTATAGGCAAATTGATCGGGCGATTCGACCAGACTCGGCTTTTCTACCTCCCAGTTCCTACTGGGTAGTCGCATACCGGACAGACTTTTGCGTAGTGTCGATATGAATAGTCCGCTATTCGGCGGTCTCCCTTCTGGAGAACCTCCCTTATGTGGCATTTCTCCGGCAATGTATACAGTACCATGATAGGCAAGATGAGGCAGTCATCATGAGGTGAAAGACGAAATTCATACGTGTCAAAACGGGGGAATCAAGGAATATCGAACTTACCCGTCCTCCTTAGCATTGGGTCCCCTATGCATAGGTTGTGCTGGGGCGTTGTGGTTGTTGTTATTGTTGTTGTGGTAGGATGGAGTGTCGGGGGCGTGGGAATCGCCATTGCCCAAATTGAAGTCAACATCGTCATCGTCCTCCTCGTACTCCTCGGCGCCGTTCATGTGGGAGTCATCGCCAACGTCCTGGTCTGCAGCAGGATAGGAGGTGTCATAGTGACCATCATCGTTGTGATTGTTGTTGTCGGCAGGTTCAGCCACAGGAGCAGCGACAGGCTCTGGGGCAGAAGCAGCGGCGGTCCTCGTGGGCGCTTCATCGTTGTAGCTAAGGATAGGGTCAGTTAAGGATGCGTTTGGGAGCTTGTTTGGGAGGCAATGCCTACAGGTCGTCGAAGAGATCGTCCTCGAAGTTCTCGGGTTCCGTCATCTTGAATCGCAAACTGGCGCGTCACAGATAAGCTGAGGTAGCAGCAGAAGAAGAAAGGAATGACAGGATGGGTCGCAAATTGGGGAAAAAAGAAGGAGTAAAAAAAACCAGACAAGGACAAATCTAGATTCGTTTGGCTTGTTGGTGAAGTTGAAAAAGGTGAGTGGTGAAAGAGTCAGGAACTTGGTTGCTACTGAGGTGTCAAACAAAACCTTGGGAGGCAAAGGCGCGACACTGCTGGCTATAGAAGATCTGTGATTACTTGCGCTAGAGCAATCGATAAACAGATGGTCCGTGCCAGATACCAGTACCTGTGCAACCGGTATCGAATTCCCCCACTCTTTCCACCCCCCTTTAGCGCGACCGGATGATTCCACTGTTGGCAAACGCACTGGTAGACCTGGGGCCCAGGCAACGCCAGAGCTGCCCAGAAACCGCGGGGAGTCGGCGGGCTACCGCTAGCGGGCACCTGGCTTTCAGCGGCCAGCGGCCAGCGGGCCTGCCGAGTCCATGCAAGCGCCCACCCCCGGAGTACCTAGTTAGTTCTTGGATACCTACTAAGTTAGGTAGTCTAAACGGGATATTGGAAGGATTCAAACATCAATCACGGCAACAATGAGTTGATTCCCGTAATTTCTAGCCTTCAGAGTCCCCATCCACCATGTTTTCTTCCTCTGGTAGTTCCAAAAAGCCGCCTCCGCAGGTAAGAGCTCCCAAAGTGTGTCACCGTGCCCGTGTCGCAACCTGGACTGACGTTGCGAGGTAGCAGGAGATGGTCCAAGTTGGTAAGTCTGTCTTCACAGGTGATTCCAGCTTGGGAAGGGGTCGCCTGACGGCTCGGCCTCCTTCTGCTGTCACAGACAGATCGCCGTAAGCATTGACTCTGGGGTACCTTCTCTCTAGCTCTTACTGACCTGAAAACAGGTCTGGCTCGCCCTTCTGGCGCAATCAAACACCATCCAACGGTCCCAAGAGGACGACTCGCGAATCGAGCCTTGTTGTTGGCGCAGCCTACTCGCATGCGGACATGCTCACAATCGATTCTCTGTGAGACCTCCTTCAACTACACCACGAACGATGTTGAATGCTGACTTGGCTCGAAGAAACATATCCGGCAACTCTAGGCCCACCTCTTCGGCATCTCGACCTCGAACCCCCCCTCCCGCACCCTCACACTCCACCAAAGCTCCCTCTCCTTCACAAAGAAACGCCCCGGGCCCATCGTCGCCACCATTTAAGACATACATGAACTTCCTCTCCACCACCAACGAGGACTGGAATGCGGACGATGCCGACGACATATACGACTATGACGACGACGATGGAGACGACTTCGGCCTGCCTAGTCTGTCAAACATGAAGAGGAGGACAAAGCGGATACAAGACGCCCAGACGAGGGCGAATACAGGACATGGACTTTCAGACCTAGACCCTTATAGCGCCGGAGGCTTCCGATCGAGACGATATTCTGACAGCGCCGACATCGCGATCGAGAGGCCGACCCCATCATACCCCGTGCCCAAGAAGAGCGAGGGCAAGATCCTAAGGCCTCAGTACAAGGACATACTCAAAGACCCAGCCAATGCGCTACACCTTATAAATCACCCATCAATACCACCAAACGCTCCTCCAAAAGAAGTCGACGCCATCAACTCCAGGATAACCAGGATAAACAAGTTCAAAAAGATCCTCCAGGCCTCCAGCGTGCCCCTACCAGATCTCAGGTCGGCAGCATGGTCAGGCGTGCCGGAGGAAGTAAGGGCCATGACATGGCAGCTTCTCCTGTCATATCTGCCCACGAGCAGTGAACGGCGGGTGGCGACCCTGGAGCGGAAACGGAAGGAGTATCTGGACGGTGTAAAACAGGCATTCGACAAGGGCGCAGGCAGCACTGTCGCGACGACAGGCAAGGGCGGCAACAGCAGCAGCAGCAGCAATAGCAACAGCAACAGCGGCGGGCGGGGCCTGGACGAGGCCGTGTGGCACCAGATCAGCATCGACGTGCCCCGGACGAACCCCCACATCGAGCTCTACGGCTACGAGGCGACGCAGCGCTCCCTCGAGCGCATCCTCTACGTCTGGGCGGTGCGCCACCCGGCGAGCGGCTACGTCCAGGGCATCAACGACCTGGTCACGCCCTTCTGGCAGACCTTCCTCGGCGTGTACATCACGGACCCGGACATCGAGAGGGGCATGGACCCCGGCCAGCTGCCCCGGGCCGTGCTGGACGCCGTCGAGGCGGACACCTTCTGGTGCCTGACCAAGCTGCTCGACGGCATACAGGACCACTACATCGTCGCGCAGCCGGGCATACAGAGGCAGGTGCGGGCCCTGCAGGACCTCACGGCGCGCATCGACGCAGGCCTGGCGAGGCACTTTGAGAGGGAGCACGTGGAGTTTATACAGTTCAGTTTCAGGTGGATGAACTGCCTCTTGATGAGGGAGATCAGTGTAAAAAATACTATTAGGATGTGGGACACATATATGGTAAGCCCTCTCCCCCAGCCCCTTCCCCACCCCATTCCGTTCCTCCACGCTAATACCAGCTCTTTTGCGATCTTCAGGCCGAGGAAAACGGCTTCTCAGAGTTCCATCTCTACGTCTGCGCCGCGTTCCTGGTCAAGTGGTCCGACAAGCTGGTCAAGATGGACTTCCAGGAGATCATGATGTTCCTGCAGTCCCTCCCGACGCGCGACTGGACCGAGAAGGACATTGAGCTGCTGCTCAGCGAGGCGTATATATGGCAGAGCCTGTTCAAGGGCTCGGCGGCGCACCTGAGGGGAGGGCCGTCGAGTAATCGGAGTCCAGGCCAGAGCCTGCAGTTGTGAAATTAAAAGGGTCAGTCAATGAACGCTGGTGTGGTTCTGGGCGGTGGGTCGGATCTAGTCCTGGGCGGCGAGCGATATCAAGAAGAAATGCGAGCAACAACAACAGGTGGCCAGTGTAAGCCACGGAACAACAAACAAAAAAAGAAATACCAATTTAATCAAGGCTGGCCTGGCCTAGCAACTAACAACCTGAATTCCCCGTTATTGGTCATACCAGTTCATGTCTATTGCCTCGCATAAAAACCATTTTGAGACGTGTAATTCATTCATAATGTTAGCTTAGGTAGACCACCAAGACTGCTTGCAGCAAGTTCAATCGAGCTGGCTCACTCCCTCCCTATAGCCTACTCGGTATTTCTGCCCAACCACCCCACCCACCTGCCCCCATTTTTGATGAAATCTCATAACAAGCTCATGTAATCAAAACCAAACCAAGCCATTTCCTTCTTCGCCATCCCCAAGTGTGCTAAATTACAATGATATCAAGACAGTAGGGAAAACGTCCCCTAGGCAAACTGAGCCATCTCCCCCCTGTGGGACGGATGACCATGGCCAAACAAAGCCTCTCTCCCCGCCACTCGGCTTTGTTTCCTTTCAGCGCATCTCCATAGGCATCAGGTTCATGCAGCGCTCTCCTCTTCCGTGCGGGCCTTCTTAGTGCCCTCCTCCTCCACCGCATCACCATCCTCGGCCTTCCGCTTTCCGTTAGATGCGGAAGAGGACGAGCCGGCGGTGGCGGCAGCAGCAGCAGCAGCAGGGGTAGCCTTCTTCTCCTTCTTGCGCACCAGGCCCGACAGGTCTGTGGCCGTCTTCTTGGCCTCCTCAATCCTGGCCTCGGTCTCGGCGTTGGACTCGCCCAGCGCAGCGCCGAGGATGCCGCCCATGGGGTCGACGCCGAGAGCGGCCTTCATGTCGATGGGTGGGCCGCGGAGGTCGACCAGCTGATTTAGGGAGAAGAAAAAAGACCGTCAGTACCGTTGCAAGTAGTCATGAAAATGAGAGGGACCAATGGAAAATAAAACTCACCCTCTGCTCCATATCAGCAATGATCTCCTTCGTCTCGGTGATCTGCTTCCGCGTGATCTCGTTGTCCTCGGGCGAGTGCAGCGTCGCCAGCTCGACCTCCTTGTTCTGCAGCTTGAGCTTGGTGCTGTTGATGGCGGCCTCGAGCTCCCTGGCCGCCTCGTCGCGCAGCTCCTCGTTGACCTCGCGCGGCCCCGCGGCGGCCCCGCCCTCGGCGCCCTCCTCGTCCTGCTGCGACGTGACGGACGCGAACTCGAGCGCGAGGGAGAGCTTGAAGTGCGCCTCGGCGATGATCTCCGAGTCCTCGCCGCACAGCTGCTGCTTGTAGACGAGCGACTCCCGCGCGTCGGCGATCGCGTTAGGGTATCTGTTGCGGGGTGACGTATTCTGTCAGTATATGACGCTGGCTATGCTATGCGAATAGTTGCCGGTGTGGTT